>CM042329.1:10122838-10170338 GCA_023566125.1 Zingel zingel | reverse complement strand
TCGTGTGTATTCTCGTGGTTCAACCCTCGCAAAGAGAGAAAATGTGACGCCCAATCCCATGTCTTCAATTCCACCGAGCAATGTTGTACCACATTATCATTATTACACATATCAATTCCTCTGCAGATACGAAGGAATGCATGCAGCTACATTGTGAAGTTTGTGTTAATGTATTTTTTTTTTTATCAGTTAAAGAGTGTTTAATAAATAGTTTGTTACTTATTTGCAGACTCTGAAGAGATGTTTACGAGGCGTTTACGACTTAACTGCCCCCCTCCTGTGATAATTTAGACAACAGCTTCCATTAACGAGCAGACGGTTGAACTTGACATGCCGAGTGTAAATGGTAAACGTTTTGGCATTTTTAAAGAGCTTCAAAACAACAGGCAAAACCAGCTTACTTCTCAATAATGGTTTACTGATAATGACAAAAATCCCTGTGTGCTCTTCTAAACTGTTAACAAAAAGCCTCTTTAACACAGGGTATTGTGTGTGTGTGTGTGTGTGTGTGTGTGTGTGTGTGTGTGTGTGTGTGTGTGTGTGTGCAAATCTGGGAGTCCTTTCTGTCAAAAATGTTTTGAACTATTGAATTGACTGTTACAGAAATTATAGCAAGGAAAGCATGCATCCTTAACTGTGTACTCTTCTTTGCTTTACTCTGTCAAGCATGAAATACTGGCAGTTGTGAACCTTTTCCTGGTCAGTGGTTCATAAGTAAAGATTTTGAGATCACTGCAGCATCGCTCGAAGGATCTGCCATCTGAGTCAAGTATGCCCCTTTTAGACCTCCCCGTTTCTCCAACATCGGCACCGGGGCCAGGGCGAAGACCCTGCGTCCATGGACTTCCACTCTTGATCCGTCTGTGCACATCACAATCTGCTGACAAATGAAATCTCCAGTCGCTCTCGTGCTCCATGAGTGGCAACAAGGGAGCAGATGAAGATACATTTATCAAAAAAGTGTAGTCATATTTCTTAGTCATATGTAGTCATATTTCTTAATTTGGTTTTGTGTCATTTGTTGTTGTTGTTATTTTGAATTTCTACGTGAAGGAATTTGATTTGTGCGTAAGTTTGATTCACTTTCATATGTTGGTGTGGTTTATGTGCAGACATGCAGACGGCATGCATCGGTTCCTGTCTGTATATGAGTGTGGTGGAGGTCTCTGGGGGGGTATTATGACTGGGTAGAAAAATGGCTGTGTGATAATTAATGGGATTAACAGATTAGACACAAGATTATGCCATGGCTGTCTCCATCACTGCTCTGTTATTATAACCTGTACTTAACCAGGAGAAACCCATTGGAATTAAGAATCTCTTTTTCAAGGGTGGCATTGCCAAGACAGGCAGCAGCATATAAAACATTTAGTCACAGACAAGAAACAGACAAGGACCTAGTTAATAGAACTGAAACATAGCAAAGCAATTCACATTACATCGATTTCAAATATCTTCAAATAGCAATTTTGTAACCAGGAAAGATTATTGAAAACACTGACATATTAAATAGTCTGCCTCCATTTCTTTCATTTTGTATTTAAAAGCAATTACCGCGATGCATTTGTTTAGTCTCACTCATTCTGCAGCGTACTCCATGCAGACGGGGAAAGTACACAAAAGCCTTTTTTCCCTGTTCAGTGCGCGCATTAGGGACAGAAAGCTAAATTATGTCCTGAGAACGCATTGCATTACATTACATTACATGTCATTTAGCTGATGCTTTTATCCAAGGTGATTTACAATTGCTATATACGTCAGAGGCCGCACGCCTCTGGAGCAACTATGGGTTAAGTGTCTTGCTCAGGGACACATTGGTTGATGTATCGCAGTGGGAATTAAACCCGCATGAGAAGTAATGAGTAAAGCAAGTAGGTAGAAGAAAAATGTATGTACAGAGGACAGAAAGGTGTGAGTTTTAAACACTTTGGATGGGTATGGAACACTTCCAACTGACCGAAATATATTCATAACACAAATTTGTTAAAAAAGTACTACTGAAAACTAGCAGGATTTGTCTGCCAGTTTTAGACTATTTTGTTTAGATAAAGGCTGCTTATTTTTAGACACAATCTAATGTTCGAGCACTTTGGCTTCTTCGGTTAAATAAAAACCAAAAGAAAACAACATGATTATATGTTTCAAAGTATTGAATGTATTTTTGTAAACTCTGGGATTGTATCCAGAATGGTATCGATATCGTCCTTAAGGCCTTTTTCCTTCTTAGCACATTGTTTAACTGTTCGTGAATCATTTAGATCATACAAGACAGTTTGGGAGATTAAATAATCTTTCTGTCTCATTGTTTTTGCCTACCGTCTTGCTGTCTTACTGTCAATTATGATGGACAACATTAATGTAACACCTTCACTAACTCATGTGCAGTGGGTATCACATCTGGCGTGGACCCTCAGGGAGCTCACTGCAGTTTGATTGAAGTGAAGCCCGGACCACTGTTTGGAGGTGGACATGAGACAGCTTTGCTGCCCTGCACCTGGATTTAACAACACCTGTCACACTTCACCAAATGTACCAAACCCTCAGTGCAAACAGCACAGCAAGTTCTGAAAAAATAAATAAAAATAAATTGCTCTGGTACTGCCGGAAATTACGCCGGATCACGCTCTTTTCGTCCGGATGTCTGTTTCCTTCCGCTTTCTGATAGTCTATGAGGACTGTGATTAATTGCTCCTCAGATCTCTGCAGGGTAAATCCAGACAGCTAGCTAGACTATCTGTCCAATCTGAGTTTTCTGTCGCATGACTCAAAGAACTTTTGAACGTACACATTTTCCACCAAAACAAGTTCCTTCCAGAGGCTATTTTGCAGCAGCACCGTGGCTCTGTCGGCCGCTTAGTGACGCCCATGAGGATTGTGATTGGTTTGGTGAAATGCCAATAAACCAGAGCACGTTTTTCTCCAATCATGGAATGCTGAGTGGTAGCCAGACCCTCCTTACGCAGCGCTGTGGAGATTACTACTGGTGTAATATTCAATCCTGGATAAAATCCACCTACTCTGTATGTCCTCCCTCACTGGCGTGCTTGTTTATAACCATATTCTGGCATGTTCTGGCAATAACATACTGCAGGAAGTGCCCTTGTGTGTATTTTAATCATGCTTAACCCTTCATTACATCTTTAAGTTGTGTGTGTTGCTGAAGTACAGCGTACCGCTATTTGGACTTGGAATATATTGAGGTTTATGGTTTCAGTGCCCTTGTGGCTAAACACTACCTGTTACCATTAACTACCACTGGAGTTGAACACACACACACACACACACACACACACACACACAGTATGTCCAATCATTTACCCACACAGTGGCAGACTGGACAAGGCCATGGGCAGACCCAGCCAAGGCCACAGGTTTCGCAAATTGCTTGTCATAACATCACAAGCTCCTGTCTGGCTTCACACAGGATATCTGTGGGCAGGATTTTTTGTTTTCTCCAGTCTGAACAAATGATAGGCTGTAGATGAGAAAAAACATTTATTCAGATTTCACGTATCCCTAAGTTCCTTATAGCGTCTCTGAAATGCTGAGAATCCAGCCTTTGGTGGTTACATAACAAAATGACAAATAGCTTTTTACATGAACACTCTACACCATTCACACGCTATTCAGTTATTCCGCTTTTGAGTTTCAAATTTCAAATTTCAAACGCAAAATCAGATAAAATGGTGGCGTCCTGGCTAGTCACAACCAGATGAAATGTTTCATCCCCTTCATCACAAAGGCTGCTTTCCAAAATGTCATTCATTGGAGCAACAAAGAAAGGAGTGCATTAAGTGCGCCGACACCAGTGGTGATTCACTTTGAAAAACATTCATTGTGACATTAGTCATAATGCACTTGTTCTTCATTATAAATACATTAGTGTTCTTCTGGCAGATTGCGAGCTGGTCTGTCTGCTCCCCATTACACTGAAACTACTGAAGAGAGAAAAGCTTATTGTTCTCAAGTCCACTAAAATGCAGCGGGAATATATTCACAGAGGTCTGATGTCCGTAATGCACTTTTGCAAAGCTTTAATCTGACAGTGAAAAAAGAGGCTCAAAACCGAAAAGAGGGGTGAGAAACTTTGAGAGGAAGGCTACAGGGACAGAAGATTCAAAAGCAAAAATATGGAACCAATTTTCGACGTATTTTGATACCAGCGACATTTAAATCCACATCTTTATTGGCTAGCAAGTAGTGGCAGCCTCTTTGCTTATGATGTGTTACGGTAACCTGTTGACTAAGTTTTTGTTTTGTTTTTAATACAGGACAGTTAAAAGATGAGAAAGCCAAGCTATATATAATGGTTCATAATGTGTAGCACGTGTGTCTTTGGGTGTGTGTGTGTGTGTTTGCGTGTGTGTGTGTGTTTATGTGTGAGTATCAAAGGGCAGGCTAAGGTGTTAGCTGGATGTGGATGGAATGTGACACAACTAACCGCTGCATGCTGCGGGACACAAATACCACCAACGTCACCTGCAAAAGTACCTTTTCTCCCCCGTCTGCAGACTCACATACACGCAGTCATATGGAAACACACATATATGGCACACACACTGCAGTGAGATCACACAGAAACAATCTGAAAGCTGTGGAGAGCCCTCGGTCAGAACTGTGCTGCTGTTGATTGTGCGGTTACTTTGAAGGGCAATTTCATCTGGCTGACGGAAACGTGTATGTGTGCGAGTGTGTGAGGAGAGTGTGTATTTTTTCAACACCATGGGGGTCAGTCACCTGGGGTGTTAGAGAATTTTCTATCAAAATATTCCTGTGTAATTGTAGAACTCTTCACACAGAGCGGTACGTGCACATGTGTGTCTGTGTTCATTCATGTATGTGTTCATTTTATCTGCATAACATGCAAGCGCATGTCTATGAGGCTGTATGGGTTCTCTGTGTATGCGCATGCATGTATGCATGTGCTTATATGTGTGTGTGTGTTGGCATGAGGCCAAAGTGAATAGAGGCCTTGTCAGTGTTTTAAAGGCCTTCTTGGATCTGATATGTGCAGGCATATAGGCATGCCAATGAGGTGTGTGTGTCTGTGTGTGTGTGTGTGTGTGTGTGTGTGTGTGTGAGTGTGAGTGTGTGAGTGAGTGAGTGAGTGAGAGTGAGAGAGAGAGAGAGAGAGAGAGAGAGTAAGAGAGAGAGAGAGAGAGGGTGAGAGTGTGTTTGCATTTACTGTAGAGAGATGAAGGAAGCCAGTTCATCATCTACAAGTCCTATTGTCCTCTTAATATGTGTGTGCGTGTGTGTGTGTGTGTGTGTGTGTGTGTGTGTGTGTGTGTGTGTGTGTGTGTGAGTGCATGTGTGTGTAGTATGCTGAGAGAGAAGAGGCAGATGTTATGGATTTCTAGGAAGACAGTCATTGGATATTTCAGTTCAGAGAAAAGAGCACCTATATTTCCATACTCTACAATAACATTAATAAAAGTTTGTTCTTTGAAAAAAAAAATGTCTTTGATGTGCTGCTCACAAATATAGTATTGAGAGAGCACTGCGCATCATCACCATCTCCCCTCAGACCATTATGTGTGACAATAAATTATTATTTTTTTAAAAATCACGAAATGTGCACACCTCCATGTACTCAACATCTTGACTGTGTAGCTAACAGGATTAACCTTTTATTACATTTCAAACAGAAAAATCCATTTCAAGATTCCACTCTGACCAGTGAGCTAAATGAATTCTATAAAACATGCAAGACCCAAGATTAATTTTGTCATTAAATTTAAATTTTTAAATAGTCTTCTTAAAGCTTGTATTATATTCCGGATTTAATAGGTGGGGTAGTTTTGAATGGATCTGTATTTTTTGTGGCGACGTAGATGGAGCACGGGAGTCGCTACACCAGAATAGTGATAATTTTATTGGATGCAAAAAAGAATATTTCTGTTTGTGCCTGTTTACTAATTTCATCTCTGGCTGTAAAAGTGCTTATGCCAAAACAGGCAGGGAAGCGCATTAGCGCAGTGTGCCAAAACAAATCAGATGTCGGTGCAAAAAAAAAAAAAATGGAATTTTTTGCATAAAAAACAGTTGTGACTCCGCCTGCTCAGAGTCAGAGTAATCTTATGTAATCTTGGCACAGATGCAGGTGTTCTCTTAGAATTACTGTGGCTTTCAATCATATCATGCTTCAATTTAATCTAAATTCTTAAACCATAGGAAATGTTTGCCTGCAACAGAAGGAATGCAATTTCATTGGAAATAAGGTAATACACTATGACACAGTCTGTAGAGGGGGAGGTTGAGAGGTAATTTTCCAATATCTGCCATCCAAAAGTGTTTGTAGAATATATGAAAGCTTTCCCTTTTCGTTGATTGCATTCCTCGTGGTCGTCTGATGGAGGCAGAAATGGTGCCCCCCATCTGCAACGTTTAATTAAAAGGGATGAAAAATAGGTGAGGGAATTTATTCACGGTGCTTTTATGCACAGCAAACTAGTTTTCCATTACCATAGTAAGGTATTCCATAAAGGTTAGCTGAAATAAAACCAAGCAGTAAAGTTCATCTGGATTCTTTCATTATCAAACAGTCAGTGGCTCAGGTCACCGCTTAACTGGTATTGCATTGCCAGACCCTCTTCCACAGCACTGCGAAAGGAGGGTCTGACGAGTCCACACGGCATTCCGGGATGGGAGTAAAACGTGCTCTGGTTTATTGGCATTTTTTTAAACCAATCACAATCGTCTTGGGCGGTGCTTAGCGCCGGACGGAGCCTCAGTGCCGCTGCAAAATAGCCTCGGAAAGGAACTTGTTTTGGTGGAACGTGTACGTTCAAAGGTTGTTTTCAGACGTGCGACAGAAAACTCAGATTGGACAGATAGTCTAGCTAGCTGTCTGGATTTACCCTGCAGAGATCTGAGGAGCAGTTAACCATAGTCCTCACAAATCCATCTGAGTTTAAAATGCCAACAAAAAGAAAGCGGAAGGTAACGGACATCCGGACGAAAAGAGGGACATCCGGGTGAATTTCCGGTGGCACCGGAGCAATCCCGGGAGTGGAACGTCGTGGATATAAACTACCACCTAATTGATTGGCCGTGATTGACACCAACCCAAACCACAGCTACTGGTCATTTATTCCTTCTAATGCAACCTCAGTTATAACTGGGCTGCAGCTGCACTAACCCTTCAGGTCACAAAATGACAGACATTAATAATCCAATGGTCATGGTCATACTCCAGTGAGTCACTAAATGCCACCATTTGCATGTGCCCCTTTGAATTGTAATAACGGGTGTTTTGGTGTCACTGAATGGTTTAAAATTGTAAAATTTTAATTAAAATAATAGTATTAAAATCAAATAACATCACAGTCTATATCTCAAAAAGGATATTGATATATTGTCATTATGTACTGTTTTCATCTGATGTTCATTTCCAATGAAAAAGAGATAAAAATGCACGTTATTTTATGTTATACTAACGATTTCATCCTTCACCACAGCGTGTGCTTGTTCGTGGATGTGACTGTGGCTACATGCATGTGTGTTCTTGCGTGCATGGCTGTGTATTTATGCCCGCGCATCTATATATAAATAGCACGGTGGTTTTAAATGTCTCTCATCAAAGGTTCAGTTAGTGCCCCTGCATCACTTTACAGAAAGAGAGACAGAAAGAGAAGAGGGACGGAGATGCAATGGCAAAAAAAAAAAGTTAGGCACAGGAGTCGAGAGCAAGAGAAAAAGATGGAGAATGGAGCTAAACTGAAAGAAAATCAGGCGGAGATAAGTGCAAAAGTGGAGTTAATCCACCGATGAGAGAGGGAAGAATGAGGGGGAAAGCGTTGAGGACCAGAGAATTGTAAAATAGCAGAGAGAGCAGAGAAAACAGTGTGAAGAAAGCTGCAGGAAAGACATGAAAAAAGAAAGGGAGCATGGGAAAGAAGCATCGAGGGGTCGAGAGAAAAGGGAGGAGTGTTTGAAAGAGCTTTATGTAGCGCTTGAGTGATGAAATCATGAATGACCCCCTGCCGTGGACTGCTCTTTGAGGGTGCGTCCCTACTCCCACTCACACCAAAACAGATTTGCAGACAAACAAACACAAAGGCACAAAAGTAGGCTAAAACACACAGACTTCACATTCACACAACTGCATACATCTTGACCTTTTTGTGCGTATTAGTCGGAAACACACACACACACACACACACACACACACACACACACACACACACACACACACACGCGCGCCCCAAATCCCATATCAACTCCCATCTGAGCTCCCATACTGTTCTGTCCTTCCCCTTTACTTTTTCCTCCTCTCCATCGCTCCTCACACTAAACATAGGGTGACAGGCCGTGGCCAGAGAGGGAATAGATCAACACAGAAGGAAAGAAAGAGGCCAAGAGGAGAGGGATCGGGATACAGATTAAAGAGAGTTTAGTTAGAGAAATATAGAGGCCAAAAGCTCTAGCTACATTTTGGTTTAAAGAAGAAATTTCCCATACATTGTCTAATTTAGTAGTCCAAATGTTACTGCGGGTACACTCCAAAAGTACAGTATTTGGACACACAAAACCCACATGTGAACGTAAGCAGGAAGGATTTCCTCAAGATTTTGGCCGCTGATGTTGGGCGATAAGGCCTGGGTCACAGATGGCGTTCCAGTTCATCGTAAAGGTGTTAAATGGGTTTGAGGTGAAGTTGTTTTAATACCAACCGGGGAAAACCATTTCTTTATCGACACAGAAGCATTGTCAAGATGAAACAGTAAAGGGCCTTCCCCAAACTGTTGCTACAAACTTATTAAAGGCAAAGTCCAGCCTAAACTGCTTTATCGCTGTACTTTGCACTTCAGGAACCATTTTGTTATAAGATGCATTTTTCTTTTCATAAGGAGAACCAGCTAACTGTAGATGTGGTGACATCCAAGATAAATCTAAAGCTGTGATGGAGTTGATCATTTTACACTCACTTTCAACAATAATACAGAGATAACTCTATCATAACAGAGAGAGAGAGATACCAATTTCCCCACTGACAACGCAGCTGCAGCCACATCTTGCTTTTTCAATAAGAGACTCGCTTTTTCTGTAGGGGGGGAACTGCTTGTCTTATTGCTCGCCCTGCCTAAATATAAAAACGGAATGGAATACATTTGGCCATTTTCTGAGCGTTGTGGAGAAGCATTCTGGGAAGCTTAGGAAAGCAGTAGACAAACTAGAAGTAGATGGAGCAGGTTGAGGAAGAGTGTGTGTACAGAAAAGTCTGCCCATTCTGATGAGAGGTACTCTGCTCAGCTAAGTGCCCGGTGCATTACTTCACTGCCACGCGGCTTCGAGTCCGGCCAACAAACGGTATAATAAATTACAGACTGAATCAGAGGTTAAATTAGAGAGGAGCGATTGGAGGAAGAGGAGGAGGAGCAGGAGAGTGATGCGCTGTCAGAGGATGAAGAGAGAGAGAGAGAGAGAGAGAGAGAGAGAGATGTCCCGCTGATGCATCATGGGAGACTACATGCAAAGCCGATAAATACAGTTTTTCACAGACAGCAGCATCTGACTTCATGGCCTGTTACATTTCTTTAAGCGTGATTAGGATATGTGATGGCTTGACAGGCGGTATCATCTATGACAGTGTTCTGCAGCTGTGTGGTGTTCAAACAGGACTGCTTTTGATGTTGCAAATTGTTAGTTTTAATGAGTTTCAAAAGAGACTTGACATAAATCAAAACACCATCCACCAATCTCGTCTGAGCTTGTGAGCTGCCAAGCTTATGTCGACAGCAACCTATTCACTTTGGAATTAAGGAGTACGCATCCCCATTTCTGGCTTTTAACATTAAGTTAAAATAAGTAAACAGTCATAATTGGAAAAGTTCACAGTTTTGTCCCTAAATATTTTCCATTGTCAAGCACATTATATGCCAATTTACTTGAAAACATAATTCATGAAAAAGTTAATATGACTTATATGTAGCATCCATAATGCTATTTAGTTTGTCTTTTTTTGTGTTGGTTAAACCTTTTCAGCAGCAGATGTATAAGACGGCACTATAAAAACAATACATGAATAAGGTTTTATGTTCTGAAAACAACTGCAGTGATTTTCCAAATGAAATCCAGCAAATGATTTCTGTGTGATCACAGATGGAAAAAAAAAATGTACAAATTCATGAAAAGTGGCAAGGCAAAGTGGGATGAAGGTAATAAAAGTGAACCATTAATGTGGGGCTTATAGTATGAGCAAAGCATTGTTGCCTTAAACCTCTCAAATCCTCTTATCGGACACAGACAGAGGACCAAACTGCTCTTCATGATGTACAAACAACAGCTCGCCAGGTTTAAAAACAGCTATAATAAGCTGTTGCTGGTGAGTTTAGTGAGCTTTTTTATCTTGCTCTCAGGCTTACCGGAGATATTTCAGTCTATTTATATTCAGCTTATTTTCCTGCAGGGTCAAATGTCCCTTTAAGAGGCTATACATCTTTGGATTTGTTTTAAAAAGTAATCATAGACCACACTGAGACTTAGTATCCAGTGAAGTAAGGAATACATACTCAACTTCACATGAAGCAGACTGATCTCATGAAGTGGCGTATGTATGACACGCCAATTTGTATGCCATTATTGGCGTGTTATCAAGATGCATACTCGCTTTTTATCGTGTTTATCAACGCCGTTTGGCCTCCATTGACTTGCATTACTTTGCGATTGTGTGTGAATTTACGCCGTAGCGAGTAGTATGAAAGGGAGAAAATCCGCGTAGGGAGGTGGATGGGTCAAACACAGGACTTTCACCCAGGAGACCGGGGATCGTGTCCCGCGTGTCACGTTTCCTTCGTGTCCCTCGTGTCATTTTTCCTTTGTGTCCCACGTGTCACGTTTCCTTCGTGTCCCTCGTGTCACGTTTCCTTCGTGTCCCTCGTGTCACGTTTCCTTCGTGTCCCTCGTGTCACGTTTCCTTCGTGTCCCTCGTGTCACGTTTCCTTCGTGCCCCGCGTGTCACGTTTCCTAAACTCAACCGTTGCTTTCTTCTTTTCCTAAACCCAACTCGTACGCTGTATACGTCGCTCAAAATGCGTACAGATAACACGCCACTTGGCGTCAAATTATTAAAAGTGGCGTGTATGTCAGCCTAAACAAACTCCACCTGCCATTAAACACTTTTAACACAACTGCCAGGTTTCCTTTACTGCGCTTATATTGCTTATCTGCCATTAAAAAGTTAAAAAGTTGATAACTCAGTTAGTTTAAGTGTCTTTGAGGCTGTGTTATTTCGGGAATTCAAAGAATGTGTTTCCAGCTTTGCTCATTACTTGAACATGATGACGGTAAACAAATTAGTGTGGCGCCATTTCAAGGTGTGTGAACCTTGATTACATTTTTAATAAACTCCCTGACATGCATGGCGATGAATGTGTGTGTGTGTGTGTGTTTATGCGCACAAATTACCCACTAGGAAAAGCATTTTATTCGTGTTGGTGTGCTTCTCTGCTTTTGCTTAAAAGGTAATTTGTGAACACACGCAGTCAGGAACAGCAACACAGACACGGTATGTGCGCATACACGCAAACACACACATGGCGGGCCAGATGCTACATTGGCCGTATCTGGTGAACTCCAAGACACGTTGATATTGAAGCTTCTAATGGCCATCATTAATCACATGATACTAAATCACTTTAGAGATAGAGTGGGAGGGGGAGAGGGATAGGAAATAAAAAGGGAAATATGATAGAGTAGAGTGAAAACGAGTCTACGAAAAAGGCCAAAAGTAAGCGGCATCAGAGGGCAGAGGAACAGATTCGGGGATCAATAAGTGATAATGATAATGATTTTACAGAACACGCACACATCCACACACACCACCCCTTTATTCATTTTTTTCGACTCATGTACTAACATGTTTGTGACACCAGCTCGCAGCACTGGTGGTGCATTAAAGGAGAGCAAAACGAAATAGAGGTGGGTGATTCTGCCTTATAATAATATTATACTATCTTTTAACAATATTCATCATATAAAAAAAGCTGGAAAAAAATGAATTATTAATGTTGGCAACATAGAACCAAATCTCTGCAAAATACTATGTTATGTTATATAATTATTTTTTTTTCTCTTTTTCTTGCACTGCTTACTACAGTTTGAACAGCTCACCTTTCTATAAACACTTTTACACTACTCAGGTTTTGATTGTAATTTCAGTCATGCTTGTTGCTGTGTTATCATAATCATGATGTAAACTACCCATTAAGCCACAATATTGTTAATATCTCATTAAACATCCTGCTATGTTGATTTGAATGGGAATGTCTCTTCTGGTCTCATTCTATTTCTACGGATATCACACACTCATAACTTAGAATAGAATAAAACAGAATTGAATAGAACAAATTATAACAGAATGTAATATAATAGAACAGCATTGAATATAATAGAAACCGAACAAAAGAGGACAAAACAGAACTGAATAGAACAGTATAGAACAGAGCCGAATAGAACAGAACAGAATAAAACAGCGTAACAAGTGTGAGACTTGTCTTTCCTTCCTCCGGCTTGTGGTTGGCTGTTTGTGTGGCGAGACCAAAGGCAGCACCCATATCATTAGCTGTGCAGACGTACGAACACATCCTGTTTAAGAACAACACTGAAGCAAAACACTTTAGCCTTGAACGTGACCCAAAAACCAAAAAGCATGCATCAGCAATGCTGCCATCAGAATGATGTGTGTGTGTGTGTGTGTGTGTGTGTGTGTGTGTGTGTGTGTGTGTGTGTGTGTGTGTGTGTGTGTGTGTGTGTGTGTGTGTGTGTGTGTGTGTGTGTGTGTGAGCACATCACATAACCACAGTGTGAAGGATAAATGGCTGGTTCTGATACTGCAAAGGGAAATTCCCCAGTCAGATTATACACATATCAATTTTCATGTGGGTTTAGGGGTAGTCAGACGTTGCTATGCATTTATCATTGCTTATGCCTAACTACACACACAAATATGCTCATAACCACACAAATAACACACCCGAATATAAGCACCCAGACACGCACACGCACATACACACAAACACACACACACACACACACACACACACACACACACACACACATTAAAAGGATTAGTTTCACCATGACAGTCATTGCATGTTGTGTCATTGAAAACTGTTATCTGTTGGCCCAGTACTTTTTAAAAGAAATCAATAAGCTAAGTAATTTATCAAAAACTCAACCTTTAAATTCTCTGGCTTAAAGACATTACTAAGTGTATAACATTTGTTAAGTGCAAGTACTGATTAATCCTATATGTTGGCAGCCACCAGCTTTACATTTTGGCATTAGCATTTCCCACATTTAGCAGGCGCTTACAAACAGAGTGCCTTGCAATGAGTGTGCTGTAACATAGAGGCCAGGTAGGAAAATGTTTTTCCTTTGAAGACCAAAGCAAGGTCAGGTGCAGTGAGGAATGGATAGTAGGGGAGAAGAACGTGAAGTGATTTTTCAAGGGCTGCGTTTTCTTTTCATGAGGGAAGACATGGAGTGACTGTCAGTCAGAGTGGAGCAGGAGGGCCGCTCCAACAATGGAGAGCAGAAACTGAGAAGAGGTGGAGCAATGACACAATCGCTACAAGGAAGGGAGACACAGATACAAGTGTACAGCTTTGATGCACTGCACCGGTGCAACCCAGAAAGCTTGTATGCCTCAACCAAGGCTTTCAATTTGACAGCCGCATCGATTGGAGGGAGGGGAGGTTGACAACATGGCAACATTTGGGAGCAAATGGTCATCATGGGGCAACCATGGAGTGGAATTTACAATATAAACTTCCTCTGGAAACACTGCTTTCATATCAGGCATTCAAGCATCCCATTTAAACCATCTCTCTCATGTCTCTCAGGTCCTGTTTTGTTGTGTTATATGTGATTGCTGTAAATGAATTATGTCTCTTCTTATGCAACTATGTGATGCCTATCGTACGTGGCCATTTTGGCCAGGTCTCTTTTGTAAAAGAGATATTGTATTTCTAGACTTGCTGGTTGAATATAAGTTAAGTAAATAAATAAATAAATGGACAGTAGGAGAGCTGGATACATTGTGGCAAGTTGGCGCAGTAGCCAACTGCGCAAAACCAAAAACAAACCTTGGGGTCCCAAAGCATTTTTCGAATAGACCAAATATATAAAATGTGTCTGTGAAACAGTTGAAAGGAAACGTCAAGAGGCAGACAAGGTCAATCTGCAATGTGAATTTCAAACTGAGAAAGATTTCAAATTTGGGGGCCAAGAGCTACATGTTGTGGGCTGCACAAGGACGATGCAAAACTAGAAGGGGTTCAACCTGGGTAAGCAAGTTTTTTGGCAAGTGATATAATTTACAATTTTGGAAAATAGAATACATTCATGGACACATTTGGGATGAATGCAAGGGATGAGGAAAGCTCAATAGAGTTGCAGTTATTCAGGAATGATTTAAGATGTATTTATTTATGAGGACAAGGCACATTCATCAACATTTCTGTAAATGTGCCAGTGTTAGCCAGCCGGCTAATTTTCAACAGAAAAAAGTTATACTCTCTTACAAACTTTTTTTCCACAAAGGTTGAAGGTTCAAAGTACACACATTGTTGTTCTTGGTTAAATTAAGCAACCTGTGGCTCAGCCAATGCACAGCAGTTTTACCAATCATAAACGTATGTGAGCTACATTGAAAGGAAAATATAACTGGACAGACCAATTGCTTTGTTCGATAAATGTCTGAATAGCCATTAAACCAAAGATCAAATGAATGATGGCATCCTACATCGCATTACCCTGGTGCCTTCAGTCTATGACACCAGTATGTAATCGAATAAACGATGTTCCATTTACCCATGAGGCCATTAATCCCAATTTAATGGTTTTGGCCTTGCTTCTGAATTCACTTTCAATAGCCCGTAAGACCTACCACCTCTAAGGACAGAAGGGTAAGTAATGCTCTATGAAAGCTTGATCTGCACATGTCTTTCAAAAGCTGTACACATTGCCCTTGACACCGCTACAGCCTGCATTATGAATTTTATAATAGGCAACTGCCCGGCTTCCTATATCCAAAGGATTTCTGAAGGTATGACAAATTGTTGTCATGTAAAGACCTCAAATGAATAATTCATCTTTTCTTCAAACCGAAATGAACAGCAGACATAGTCTCCGAGGAGATGTGTCTCGAGCCTGGAAACGAGTTAGACCGTTAAGATTGAATTCTGTAATGACACTAGCGGCCAGATCTAATATGCAGCTCTAATACCTTTTCTAAAAGGACATTTGATGCTAGAGGTGTTTGACTTTAGCCCCCCACCCCGCCATTAACCTGAAGATCACAGGATTATGACGGTAAGGACAAAGCAGGAAATCTCTGCACGTGGCAGGGCGCAACATGGTCAATGTGACGACAGATAGTTTGTATCCCTGCTGCATTCATTCCACAGATATAGTTACTAAAGTCAGTTTGTAGATTACAATATGACCTTCACCATGTCTCTTACTTGCACTGGATTTGCACTTTTTTATACTGTACTTCTTTCTTCTTTGAGGAGTTTAACATTATTTGATACCCGCATTAAAGACCTCTGTGTTTGTGACATGTAATCCGCCGACAAACCCGCACACCATGGACACATTCTCAAAAGAACTTTTAGGAATGTCTGAGACACATTCGTCTTCAAAGGGGGATTACATTTCAAAGTCAAACTATTAAGTCGGAGCCTTCCATTTAGTTTCAAATGAATGATACACCTATAATTATTTGATACCACAACTGTTAGGGAGAGCTGTGAGAACACACAACTTCATGCTTGAGTGTGTACACTGGCTTAGAATGGATCAGTTCATACGTATGTGCCTAAAACAAATTTTATAACTTACATACTGAGTGTGCCCACTCTCTGTTGTGTGTGTGTGTGTGTGTGTGTGTGTGTGTATGTGTGTGTGTAGGAGAGAGTGAGTATATGTCTCACTAGGAGTGTTACATATCTAATTGCTGTATGCTTTAATAATTTACATTCCCTACTCTCTGATGCCCATCCTTAAGAAATGAGGGAATTACCCTCAGCTATATTAGTGTGTGCCCGTGGGTGTGTGTGTGTGTGTGTGTGCGTGCGTTTGTGGACATTATGATTGTGTTTGTTGCTTGTGTTTGCTTTGGTGTACTCACACATCCTCGAGAAAGTGTGTCTTTGAGCGTATTGTTGGGAGAGTTTGTATTTGTGCACCTATCATAGAAGTGGAAGTGTCTGAGCATATCACTGCATGCCCCTTTGCATGTGCGCTCATGAATGTGTGTGTGTGTGTGTGTGTGCATGTATGTATGGCCCTTGTGTGTATGTGTGTGTTCTCTGAACCTCTTCCGACCATTACGGTAAGTGTACATTATTCCTTGTGGCCTGCCAAGATCATTATCAACAGAGAGCCAAGATGGACAGAAGGAAATGAAAGGCTGGTTGGAGGAGCAGGGGAAGCATGTTTTGTCCGGTTTGATAAATGGCACAACATTTTTACCTTTTGTCACCACCTCCAGTTTAATCATACTGTATTTTATCTCAGATCTTGGCATGTAACCACCTGAACTCAAATGTTTATAAATGTTCTTTAAATTTGCCCTCACAATGCTTACTCACATCACAAGCACTGCATATTGTCTTTTGTTTTACAGCTTAATTGAAGCTAAAATATAAACCATGATTGAAACTTTTTAAAATCCCGTTTGTGTCCCCCCCCCCACACTTTCAAACTGTGAACATTTTTGACTCTATAAAATTATTCTCTCAAATATTGGCGATCGGCTCTTATATTAAAAAAATAAAGAAAGTAAGACATCTTTTTCTTATGCATTGTTTAGTACTACTCTTTCCGGCACAATGTATCATTATGATCAACTTAATTATTTCCTGGATTTTGTATCATCATAGTCCCCTTAATGTACGTAGAAATGCAGGAAATGGGATTCAAACATAATACAATTAGACCCCCAGACCCCCTGTTTTGTGTCCCCTCCACTTCTCAAACCAAAGTTACACACATACCTGTTAGTGTGACATACTTGGCATTTTTGTAAACTGTGTGATTCTGAGTAGAAAGTACTGTAAAAAATAATTGTCTGCATAAACTTACTAATGCTGGATCTGGATTTTGTTAGGCTCATCCATGGCTTCATGAAATGTATTAAGATTCACGCCTTCATCACTTCCAGAATTGACTACTGCAACAACATCCTCTATGGTTCATCTGCAAAAGCCTTAAATAAACTTCAATACATCCAAAACTCTGCTGCCCGCCTCCTCACCCAGACCTGTTCCCATGACCGCATCACTCCCGTCCTTCAGAACCTCCACTGGCTCCCTGTTTCCCAACACATCCAGTTTAAAGTCCTCCTCCTCACCCACAAAGCCCTCCATAACCAGACTCCTTCCTACCAACACAGACCCGCTCCAGCGCCACAATCCCCGCAGAAACCTCCGCTCCTCTGACGCAAGCCTCCTCTCCCCACCACTCAGGACCACACACCGTACCTGGGGCGACAGAGCTTTCACCATTGCAGCCCCCTCCCTCTGGAACTCCCTACCCATACACATCCGGGACCGTACTGACCTGGACACGTTCAAAACACTCATCAAAACACACCTCTTCAGATTTCCACATACAATAGTGTTACATTTCTCCACTGATAGTTACTGGTTTTATTGTTAAAGGACAAATCCGGCGCAAAATAAACCTAGGGGTTAATAACACATGTGTACCGAGTCAACCGTTCTCTGGGATATGTTTTCATGCTAATTGAATGTGACCAGTTTTATCGCAAACCGCTAATTAGCTTATAACGCTAGTTGTCGGGGAACGGATAAAGTAAAAAAGAAATCGCTATTTCTACACCACTAACAAGGCTCAAAATAGCACCACACTTCCACGGTAGCATAATGAGGGTCCCTACATGTAAACCGAAGCATTGAGAACTTTGTAAGTGTACAGACAGTTTATTAAAAAGCTAGTTTAGAAAGACAGTACCGTTCACGTATACAGGCGGGCGCCATCTTGGAAAAACAGTCCCGATCAGTCCAACGCAAACACCGTGCAACGTGAGCAGAACGGAATGCACGTTGCACGGCGTTCGTTGTTTGTTTTATGTGTTGTTTTATTGCTTCATCTGTTTTTAATGTGCTATATGTGCTGGTTTTACTGTAAAGTGTCTTTGAGTACCATGTAAAGCGCTATATAAATAAAATGTATTATTATTATTATTATTATTATTATTATTATTATTATTAAGTCAAACTGGCAACCCAAATAGATTACTGCTTGCATCTGTGTAAGCATATTTGTCTTCTATTCTATAAAGACACACAGAATTTTGTATGGGTCTATAATTGCTGAAACATTTTCTAATAATTTCCAAGACGTTTCCTAGAAAGACTTCTGTAATTGGGTTCTATGTTTAGGTAAATACAAATAGTGTTCAATTGATACACTTCAATAAATAAATAATTCCAATTATTGGCTAGTGTAACCCCGATCCGTAAAATAAAGTGTTACAATAGCGGGAAATGTCAGTTAATATGCAAATATTACCCACAAGTTATGTTATCCTCTGTTATTTAAATACAAGAACAAAGTGATAGCAAATCAAGTTCGCCAAATGACATATTAACACACAATTATCCCCTGTGTCACGGCCAGAGTAATGTTTCCTGTCAACGAGAGTAAGTTTATAGCATGTGGATGATTACATCCACGAGAATGTGTTTACGAGAATCACAGTCAGAGGCTCGCAGCCCCGGTTATCCAAAATCTGTGGACCCACAATGTCTCTGTTAGAGAGCGTGTTCAGTCAACCATAATGTTTCTAATGCTCAAATCATCTTTCATACTTAAAAACTGAAGGTTCGATAAAACTGCACAAGCCTATCTTTTTCCTTTTGCTTATTTCAAATAAGCAATATTCTTGAATGACGCCATAGTAATGACTTGCATGCCCAGTGCAACAGTGCAATGTTTCTTTCATTCTGTCTTCATTTCCCAAAAGCATATGCACACTGTCAACTATCTCTCTTTTCATTGTAAGTCCGTTGTATAAAATACCATTGGGATACTCCGCCTAAAGCCAAAGTGAATTAGGTTAATTATTTCTTAATAAGCTTTACGAAGATAATGCAACAGGACCGCAGAGGCACGGTCAATTTAATGCTAAATAAAAAATAAATAAATACATAAAATAAGATCGGAATTATGAGACAGACAAAGGACAGTATAAATATGCTAGGTCTGAGAGGAAGAGAAACCCCATATAGAGAGATACATAAAAGGCCAAAACAACCAATCTGCAATTCAAATCTTAAAGGCTGCATGTCCACACTGACACCAGTGAGTAAACATCTGCTGCCATTATGACTCAGGCGTGAAAATACTGAGTACGGGCACTTTTTCTATCCAGCAACAACCCATTAGCATGGACAGGTTTTTATTTTCGGCCTCCTTTTTGTTCCATCTAGCAAAACATACAAAAACAATGTCAACAGCAGAACAACTATTTATTTCTTGAGGCTGTGGTATTCTCTTGTTGGCTTCATTTTCAAAATTATGCGATGTAAAAGTCTGACCTGACACACATTGTATTTTATTATTTTGCTGATCAGATGTTAGAGAAAGTAACTGGCTCAAAATCGTTAAAAAAAAAGAAAAGAAAAAAGATACTTATAAGAAACACATAAATGACACAGAGAGAGAGAGAGAGAGAGAGAGAGAGAGAGAGAGAGAGAGAGAGAGAGAGAGAGAGAGAGAGAGAGAGAGAGAGGAGTGTGTAAAAGAGAGACAGAAAGTAGAGGGAAGCTGGGAGAGAAATGAGAAAGCAAACTGAGCATGGAGATGCCGGCAGACTTGCCAGACTGTAGTATTGCTTTGATGATTTCATCTTTCTCTCTGATTAGCCCACAATAACTTTCCCTGCCAGAGAAGCTTAAAGAAATCTGAAATTATTTTATTTTCTCTTTAGTTTTATGATACAGATAATCTCGCTTTATCCCACGAGTACAGACAAATGTGTTTGTGTGTGTGTGTGTGTGTGTGTGTGTGTGTGTGTGTGTGTGCGCGCGCACATACAAGTGTTGTATGTGCCTCTAAACTCTTTTAATCGTCTCTCTGTTAACAAGGTTTTGAAGGAACAGTTTTGCAGGTTAGCTGCCTGTTGTTCAGTCTAATGATGACATTTAGCAGATTCTTCTGAACATACTGAAAATACAGTAAATGGAGGTTAAGTAACAAATTTCACCTGCCTCTGACAGGCTATACAAATGTGTTATTCACTCTGATCAGCGAACAGATTCACGTTACTTATGGCAGCTGATTTCATGGTGGGTGGATGCACACTAAAATAACATCAGAACTAGAAAGCGTTCTGAGAGCATTTACCGTATATGTGCCAAGGCTGCTGCAAAATCCTCTAAATGTGTTATTTTGATGATAGAAAATATTTCAAGGTTTTTAATCAGCATTATAGTAATAGGCAATCATGCTGCCTTTTGGTGCTGAAAAGGAGAAGTACACTCACCTAAAGGTGTATTAGGGACACCTGTTAAATTTCACGTTAATGAAATGATCTAATCAACCAATCACATGGCAGCTGCTTCAATGCATTTAGGGGTATGGTCCAGATCTAGACAATCTCCTGAACTCCAAACTGAATGTCAGAATGGGAAAGAAAGGTGATCTAAGCAACTTTGAGTGGTTGTTGTTGGTGACAGACGGGCTGGTCTGAGTATTTCACAATCTGCATCACCAGCAGAAGACCCCACTGGGTACCACTCATCTCCACTAAAAATAGGAAAATGAGGCTACAATTTGCACGAGCTCACCAAAATTGGACAGTTGAAGACTGGAAAAATGTTGCCTGGTCTGATGAGTCTCGGTTTCTGTTGAGACATTCAGATGGTAGAGTCAGAATTTGGCATAAACAGAATGAGAACATGGGTCCGTCATGCCTTGTTACCACTGGGTAGATTGGTGGTGGTGGTGGTGGTGTAATGGTGTGGGGGATCCCTTTCACCTTCAGAACTGCCTTAATTCTTTGTGTCATTTATTCAACAAGATGCTGGAAGCATTCTTTAGAAATGTTGGCCCATATTGATAGGATAAGGTCAAATGGTATTAGTATGGTGTTCCTAATAATCCTTTAGGAGAGTGTATATGGCATTGTACAAGAATGGATAGTGCATGGTGTAAAGTGAATCAGACCAAAAGCCATCACATTTTTGCAGGAAACTCAGAGTTGATGTGTGTATGCGAAATGCGTTCAAGAATAATGGCAACGCTAGTTCCCCATTCATTAACATCAATCTTGTGTTCCTTAGTGTGAATGCTAAACAATGAGCAGCAGGGACTCGTTCTAACAGTGAATCAAAGACTAGTTTCACACTTTTGATTAGTGACAAAGACTTTGGGGTAGCAGAGAGAAAGGCTCCCGAAATTCAAACAGACAAGATTACTTGTAATATATTATTGAGCACGCTTCAGCATAACAATTTGCTGTTTTGTCACAATGTGATAGAGGTAATGGCAAGTGCTTTGTCAATGCTTTATTGTCAAGTACTTTTCGATGGCTCTGTTCAATTTTAACTTTGTCTATTTGAATCAGTGTAGAGAATAACGAATGCATCTGTATTCGTAATTTAACTTCCTGTTGAACTCCTTGATCTTAACAGAAAATTCACCAAGAGTTTATATAACCCACGATGAATGAAAGCAATTCAAGTGAAAAAAAATAAAAATAAACTGAATGTTTTTGCAGTTTCTGAAGGTTTGAGTCACATAAAGCTGCAGAGATTTCACCCCACTGCAGCACGGTATTTGATCGGACTCTGTGTGATTTGCGCTACCAAACACTTGAAAGCTAACGAGGCAAATTTAGGCAGATGAGATGAACAGGTATGCTCCATAATGTGAGGAAAAAACACACTAAGACGAATGAGATTGGCTGCTGATTCCTGGATGAAGAAAAAAAACGGCGTCTGAAGTTGAAAGAGAGAGAAACGCAGTAGGAAAAGGGAATGATGGAAAGAAGAAGTAAGAGACTGCGTACACACACACACACACACACACACACACACACACACACACACACACACACACACACACACACACACACACACACACACACACACACACACACACACACACACACACACACACACGTCTTCAGATGTACAACTCAAAATGTGCCAAAAACAGCCGGGTTCATACTTTCCCAAACTGTAAAATAGATAATTAGACTTGTTATGAGCGTGTTTAACGTGTGTCTATGTGGTTGTCTGATGTGTATGTGCGTGCTGACTGTTTGAAGCAAAAGCCTGCGCAAATAACTAGCAAGCTTGAGCTTTCATTGCAGCACACACACTACACACACACACTACACACACACACACACACACACACACACACACACACACACACACACACACACACACACACACACACACACACACACACACACACACACACACACACACACACACACACACACACACACACACACACACACACACTACACACACAGCACCAACACAGCTCACATTCTTGTCCGGCCAAGACCAACATCTCTGTGTTTTTCCACAATAAGAGTGGCTCATTCGACACAGGAGCTATGTTTGTGCGAGAGTCCTTTCATCCGCCCACCGCAACATGTGTGTGTCTGTGTGTGTGCGCGAGCATGCGTGTGTCTGAACATCCAGAAGGCAGTGTTTGTTTCTCCTAAACACAAGCGGAGTTTCTACTTCCCATATCCCTCTTTTTCACATCATGCCTCTCAGCCCTATCTTTTTGTTTTATGAAACATTTCTGGTGGTAAAACGTAATTGTTTTCATCCAAATGTTAGTGCCAGTACCAATACTTTTTTTTTCTTCCAAACCTCATGGTCTTGTAAACATATCTTTACATTGCAGCTGTCAAATTAACTGCACGCTTGCCTTCTTCTGTATCTTTTCTCCTCTTTTCTCATATATCCCTGTCTCGGTTCTTTTCCCATGCTGTTGTGTTCTGTGGGGTATATCCGTCCTTTGGGACCATCCCATTAAGCCATAGTCCAGGCTCACTGATGCCTGCTCCCCAGAGAGTGGACCAACAAGCTGGTGTAATTGAGACATCTCCAGGAGGACAGCAGTGCTGCAGCTACGTCTTAGTACTTGGGTTCTTACAAAACAAAATGATCCTTTATTTATCGGGGACAAATACAGTACATGCTGCCACTACTGCTGGTACAGCTACTGTACTAGTGAAACTAATTCTGTTCCTAATACATTTACTGCTATGCTTGCTACTACAGTGCTATACACTTACTACAGCCTCTATTGATTCTGGTACTGGTACTAGACTTAATTCATATGCAAAGTATATACTGTATATGTACTATACATGAAGTACACCTACCTGAAACTAATGCAGTCTAATAAAACAGTCCAGCAATAAACCCTCCAGTCATGAAGCTTATAAAAATTGTTTTCTTGAATGAACAGATTTCTTTCTTTGTTTCAATAGAGGCTTGTAGGCGCAGCGGAATAAATTCCTGAAGCACATCTTAAGGGGCTTAAACAGTCTGCTTGTATATTATCATCAGTTTAATAAGTCAGTGAGTGAGTGAGAAACAATCTCATTTGAAAGTGCAGATTAGTTTGCTGCATCGAATAGAAAAGCCTGAATAGACTAAATAGAGAAGTCCCTTTTATCCTTAAGCGTGAAATTACATTAGGGCCCAGTCCATTACACACACATGTAAGGATATATGGGGGAAAAATATAGTGAGCATGCACACCCTTATGGATATGCGTGTGATGCATGTTGAAGTCTACATATACACTTACAAATTTGGTTCTCTACTCGCTTACATACATCAATACATTCATTTCCTTCCTCACTCTCTCATTAGTTTTCTCCCAATTTCTTTTTATCCATATGCACACACATTGTTTCTTTTTGTCATACTCTCTCTTCGTGGCACACACACCTCCATTGATACTACAGGTTTGTTACACTCCCAATTTCGGAGCAGTGAAGGAATGCTTACTAATTAGCTAACTTGCTATGAAGCAGGCAGCAATTAAAATCTAAAGAGTATAAGAGGAAACATTTTCAGTTTGTCATTCATGAAATATGAAAGAAAAGAAAACTGAGATGTACGTGTGAAATAGAAACATCTCTGTATGGGACTTTAGATTTTATGTAAAACTTGCCAATGGCTGCGGTGGAATTTAAACTTTTATAATGCTGATTCGTGACAATCTATTTTTGATGAGTTCCCCTGCAAAGTGACACGGAATATCTGAGTAGTTTCAGGAGACAAGGTTATAAAAAGTTATACTTCCACCATGTCCAGACATGAACTCGGTTATCCCTTTACTTTCCATAATACTGATTGACTCTAATGCCTCAACAATGAGTTATTTATTCACTATGTAAATAGCTTTACTCAAGTGAGTGTCTTTGTGCATTCTACACGTCTTTGTAGTTATGTACATACTGTTTTATGGGATGATAAATCCACACCAAACTAGCACGTCTTTTAGACAGCAGCACATTTAAACAGGTGGCTATAGGAGATAACATAGTACATGTAGCAAAGGAAGCAACACAAAATATTATTATTTAGGCAATTACGTTTTTAACCTTACGCATTTGATGACATATTATCCATTACTTTGATGGAATTAGGGATGCGGCCGAATACCGAATCCACTGGTTAAGATTCTGCCGAATCCAATACCAAATCCTACTCCCATCCTCAGTCCAACACAGTAAACACATTAATGAAGTAATGAAGCTGGTAATGGTCGTCTGGTTAACACAAGTTTTTAGCTGTGACTTTCCTTCCTTTGCCGTACCTGAAGTTGCTGCATTTTGGCTTCTGTCTGTAGATTCCTTCATGCACAACTCGTATTCTTTCGGATGTTTCATACGCAAATGTTTTAACAGCAGGGATGTTGTGTATTGTTTAGGGTCCTTGCCACCACGAGACAAAACGGCATTGCAAATTGAACATGTAGTTCGACTTGAATCGCTTTCTTTTGACTGAAAGTACTGCCAAACAACACTTTCCCCGTCCCCAGCTAAAGCGGTCTTACAGTAGAAGTGGAGTTACAATAGTCTCTGAGATCTGTCGAGTGTGTGAATGTTCTTAAAACCCAGAAAGATGAGAATGGTGTTTGTAGCACTGAACGGTTTCTGTTCTTTGACATCAAGCTTTTGTAGAGTTGTAGGTTTGTGGTTTGGGACCGCCAAGTCTAAATGGATGTGCCAGACCTGGCTGAAAGGCTCTGCCGGAATGGACAGTATTACCTATTAGAACATTTGTCATTTGAATGTGTTTTGCGGGTACATACAAACATCTACATGCACATTCAAGTGGCCTATGAGCATGTTTTCATGGATATCTGACCATTCCTCAGTTGCTTGACGTCAATGGAGCAAACTGCTGAACCTTACTGCTGGAGCCAGGTGGAATACTTTCTGGTTAAAGTCGCTTTTCTTCTATTCCTTTCACACACACACACACACACACACACACACACACACACACACACACACACACACACACACACACACACACACACTCGTAAAAGGGCCAAGACAGCCCAGGAATTTCTATTTCACTGGACACTAATCAAGAGGGAACAGGCCTTTACCTTCTTGGCACACACCACACTAAACACACAGTGACAGCCGCTGACGCACGGAAACACACACTCACACACACATATACACACAAAAATGCAGCTGCAAGTCTTGGCATAAACAAAGATGCGTATGCGACAAATTAATATGAAGCGCACAAAAAAGGCACCCACAAGCAGCAACACTTACAGAACCCACACGCACACACAAACAGACACACACACACACACAAAGCTCAGACATTACTGTCTTGCTGCATATCAACTGTAGGAAAGCGGAGCAAACAGAGGAGACAAGATAATAATACAGTCAGTCAGTTTATTCCACTACCTCTGGATGGGTAATTAGAGTGAAAAAGGGAGAGAAACATAGGGGAAAAGCAGAGAGAGAGAGAGAGAGAGAGAGAGAGAGAGAGAGAGAGAGAGAGAGAGAGAGAGAGAGACAGACAGAGAGAGACAGAGAGAAAGAGAGAAAGAGAGAGAGAGAGAGAGAGAGAGACAGAGAGAACGAGAGAGAGAGAGAGAGAGAGACAGAGACAGACAGAGAGAAAGAGAGAGAGAGAGAGAGAGAGAGAGAGACAGAGAGAGAGAGAGAGAGAAAGAGAGAGAGAGAGAGAGAGAGAGAGAGAGAGAGAGATAGAGAGAGAGAGAGAGAGAGAGATAGCCCAATGAACCCTGGCTCACTTCAATTTACACATAATCTTTTTTTTATGAAGATTTTGATCAAAAGGTGCTTTTAAATAAAAAAGAACTTACATAATGTATTGGCCCAAGGACCATTTTAAAACGGTTAATGCAATGATCAGTCATCTTTGAAAAAATGAGCAGGGTGCGCCGATATGAACGGAAGAAAAGGACAGAGGAGAGCAACATTATGGTGCCCTAATGTTGGTATAGAAATGTAGGAGAGGAGAGGAGAGGACAGGAGAGAGAAGGAGAGCAATAAAGTAGAGGAAGAATAAGAAAGGGTTAAGGTATGGGTCAACTGTGATTGGATAGATGGAGGAAGGAAGAAGGTGTGGAATTAGCCAAAGAAAAAGCAAGCAAAGAAGGTTTAGGATAGCAACAGCGCATCTTACACTGCCAATTACCAGATATGCTTTAACAGTTTTGTTTCATGAAGGGCATTTGAGTGGAACGGAGCTGGAGCATTGCAAATTTAATTGGAGCAAAGGGCAGCAATTTAGAAGACTAGAAGTGATGCTCCAGCTGCTCAAGTTTAGCCGCTAAAGTATGCTCCAATTGGTTTTAAAGCCACCGAAAAACAAAAAACATGCGCCTAATATTTTTTGACGCGGATGTGTGCCCTTCCCAGAATGCCCCAGTCTGACCATGTCTTAACTTCGGTCTTGTATGGAAACTAAATCTGCATGGCTTACTCTATTTTACCACATGTATTTTACCCAGTTGCCCATGAATTGTGTTGGCGTGTCTCGTCTTCTTTTGGTTTCACCTGATAAAGCCATCACTTCTGCATGGTTTTGAAAATAATAGGGTTTATATATTTCTAGCAGAGGAAGTACAGCATCTGTTTGACTTTTTCTCATCACCGCGTGCGCAATTTCATATTTTGCTAAATCCTCACGAAGATCCTGAATCCTGCTTTCTACCTGCACTATTTCCTGTGTTAGGCTCCCGTTGCTTAAACTAATCTCCTCTGTCTCTAGCTGTGCTTTATCCAACTTAGTCCCCCTCCACTTCAACTTCTTCCCGGGGAGACTTTCACTACACCTAGCCCACTTGATCAACGGGCCCCTGTTATGAAATGCAGCTTCATACTGTTTTGCATGTGTAGCTTTCACCTCTTTCTCTAACCTATCTGCATTTTTACACAGAGGCTTTAACTCTCTCTGCTTTTTTATCTGCAACATCACTTATAACACCCGCAACATCGTTCACATCTGCCAGCCAAACCCCAGCCTAACTAACTCTTTACTTTCCATGTCCTTTTGTTAAATGGCGCAATGGATATGACACATGCCTTTGGTGTGGGAGATCTGGGTTCAAATCCCACTGCGATATACAAACAATGTGTCCCTGAGCAAGACACTTAAGCCATAGTTGCTCCAGAGGTGTGCAACCTCTGACACATAAAGCAATTGTAAGTCACTTTGGATAAAAGCGTCAGCTAAATGACATGTAATGCAATGTTAAATTAATTTTTTTTTTTTTTTTACTGTTTAATGTGCTTTTGTCATGTACTGGGAAAACATATACAAACAGATTTCCTTCTTTTTATATCAAAACAGTTAACATTTTGAGGAAAAGGGGTTTACTGATTTAGCGGCTGGCTAGTTAGCTTGCTAGCTTATTAATTCCACAATCAACAATGCTTACATGCTACAGTAGTGACGGAATATGATCTAAACAAAGTTGTCACCCATCTGGCGATAGCAATGTTTTTCTATGCTGTGAAGAGAGTGTAGAAGAAGCATTAAGTTGTTCAATTTTACTCATTTAGCGACTGACTGGCTAGTTAGCTTGCTAGCTTGCCAATTCCAATGTGCTTTTATACTACACCAATTACAGTAAATGAGCTGAACAGCTGGCTAGGGACTGGGTCTAACAGTCTCTCCTCCTCGCTCGCCCATGGCGGGAAGTGATGCGTAGGGGCAGTTAGACCAAGCAGTAGCGCAGGGTACGCTATGGAGGATTGGGAAATGATTTTTACGGTTCACATATATCTACTTAGCCTGAAATACACCCACTGTAACGCAGCACTTTCCACAGCATTTCAACTGAAAGGTTGCTCCGCCAATCTGTTTCGATCCGATGTGTTTAATTCTTTTTTAACACTTGCTCGATCGGGCAAGTGAATTGTTAATTTTTTTTGCCCTATGGGCAAAAAATCGGGCAACCCTTATTGATGAGCCCTGAAATACATTTGCAAATGAAACAATCCAACAGCTTTATATAGCTACTTTAGCCTCATAACATTTGTTGTAGAATGATACCTTAAAATCTGCTGAGCTGTGCCTTTGAGTAATACCTTCATACATCTCAACAGGCCAGAATGAAATGTAGTCATAAGATAACACCGATTGTAGATGGAGATTACAGCCATAATGCATACTAAAATACATGATGTCCAGTGAGGACAGCAGGAGCACACTAGAGTGTAACTTTTCAGTGTGGAAATTTCAATAGAAGCTTATACACACCAATGTACAGAGAGAAAGAAGAGGAGAAAGTAATGGGTGGTATGGGATGGACGAGGGGACGGTATAAGGGGATTAGTAAAGGAGAAAGAAAGAAATGGAACAAGATAGAAACCAAGGGATCAGGCCAGAATTTTAAGATATGAGGAGGGAAAAAAGTATTAGCAGTCAGGGGAGAAAAAAATGACAAATGGGTGAGAGTGGTGGGTGAGAGTGATGGATGAACATAGTTGTGGAGGGATCGAATGAAACATTATGTAAAGGAAACAAAAAACACCAAAATATTGGACTCAAGTCTTGAGAAAAGGCTGATCTTCAAAGCCCATGGAGTTCTGCCTAGGATCAACCTTAATATGTATGTGTACAGGTGTTCTTTGCTCCTGTACATTGAATCCTCAGAAAGCATACGGTCTAATCTGACATTTACATGCATACACGGGTTTAGAATTGGACAAAACACCTGATATTATTAATAAGAAAAATTCTGAGCATTTTTATTTCGGATTTTTGCCACACCATCTCTTTGACACAGCAGCATTGAGTAAGAGCGAAAGGGAAAAAATCTGTCTTGCCAGATTACTCCTGATACCCAATGGATACAAAGAGGCAAAAGCACACACACAATGTGTTTTTATATATATATATATATATATATATATATATATATATATATATGTTTGAGTTTCCCTCATGGCTTCCCATTGACTTCTTAAAGTGGGCCCATTTTCATATTTGTCATGGTTGTCTGCTACAATAAAGTGAGGGGAGTTGCTGTAGTCCTGCAAATAGAGCAAAAAATGGAGAGCGAAGAAACTGGGGCAATATGGAGCAGAGAAAGAGAGCAAAGGGAGATGAATGCTGAGGATGAATATTCATAATGCAACACCTACAGTCTGATACAGAAGACAGTGAAGATGCATGACAGTGGTAATTCACTGGGGTATATTCCTTTTGGCATTTCTTTTCCTAATCCAAACTGATACCGAACATAACACTGGACAACCAAGATGTACCGTGGCTTGATTTACGCTTAGCATTTAAATTCTCATCCAGTCTTCCAGACAGACTGTTCAGTTTATGCTTTATTGATTTGTGCAGGAGCGTCCTATTATCTCTAGAGGAGTCAGAGGTCAGCTAAAGTACAAATCCTCTGACGCAGCAGAAAGTCCCGGTCTTGCTTAAGGACACTTGGTGGCACTGCAGACTTCGGCAAAACCCTAGAAACTAACCATTTTTCATCCTACAGAGAAATTATTTGGCAGGCCTCGCCTTCCTCTGGATAAAAGACGGGCAAGATATTCAGTTTTCCTCAGTTCTTTATAAATCAGAATCATTCTGTGGCAGTACAAATACTAGAGACATCATGGTTGTCATTGAGATTTACTTCCATGACTATTTCTGATTAAAAGTGTTACCCGTTTGAATTTGTCAATCCTCTAGGTATTACCTTCCAAACATTCATCTGTGTTTTAAAGACTTCAAAATACTCATCTACAACGTTTCAGCAGACTGGGCTGCTCCTCTTACTGACAAGAAACAAGAACTCAGTCACCAGCCATGGTTGACAAACAGTTGGATTACATTCTAAGGCTGTGTAAATCCTCCATGCAGGTGCTTTCTATTTATTATGATTGACCGAGTACTGGGACAAGCAGGGAGAGTAATTAAAATGGAAGCTGAGTAGAGCAGTGCCCTTACATGTGGGGGGCAAATACTTCCTGGTTTAAACAGGAAGTCCCAGAGGAGGTGGAGCTCTACATGCTCACCATCCTCCATAGCGATCTGTCTGCAAGGAGACAAGACAATTCCATTACCCAGCGATGCAGCATGGGCTCCCTGAGTGTGTGTGTGTGTGTGTGTGTGTGTGTGTGTGTGTGTTTGCGTTTGTGTGTGTGTATGTGTGCGTTTGTGTGTGTGTATGTGTGCGTTTGTGTGTGTGTATGTGAAGACACAGACAAAAACAAGCAGCCCACGGAGAGGAAATGGATACCAATTGGAGTGTGTTTGTGTGTGAGAGTTGAAATAAGTTGCCTCAGGGTAAGAGATGGACATCAATCTAACAAGAAAACTCACTCCTCCTTCAACCCATCCTCAATGAAGCTGAAGGCAACCATTCAGTGTGTGTGTGTGTGTGTGTGTGTGTGTGTGTGTGTGTGTGTGTGTGTGTGTGTGTGTGTGTGTGTGTGTGTGTGTGGTCTTTCACAGGCATTCGAAAGACATTGGGGGTAAACATTTGATTTAACCAACTGAGCAGGAATGGATTATTTAACTGTGAACTTAATGAGTGTGTCCACTCTACTTTTACTCACATTTATCTTTGGGTTAAGAAAAGGATGAGGGATAAACATGTATTTGCTACAATTAAGGTTAGGGAAAGGCTCCAGAGAGTGAACATATGTCACTGCAATGTCTGAAATGTAAACTATCCAAATATGGCTTTTGTGTTTGCATCTTTTAGTTGGCGCATAGGACAGTACAATCCCTTCCTTATTTGTTAGATTGAGAGAGAAAGACATTGACTTTTTCATGTGTGACCTTCTAAATGAGCTTTCCCTATTTTTAAGGGTTTTTAGTACTAACCAACAACTCAACGAAAGCCAATTGGACTTGGCCTCATAACACAACCCATGCCCACAACACTGGCGGTTAAGACTTCTGTTATCATTTGGAGCGCTAAGAAAAAGTCTACACCGCAACAGGGTTTACATATAATGGCACCGCTATGATCTGAGAGCGGCTCAGACCGGATTTGTTTACAAAAATGAGACAATGCCAAACATAGAGGAAGAACCCCCTTTCTTGTGTGATGATTTATGGTATAAATTCATTACCAAGCAGACACCATTCTGGCATACAATATACATGTTGTTCTTCATTATAGATGTTGAAAATCTTGTCATTACAGAGATGGGAGTGCTCTGTCTAGAGTGCCCTATTTGTCCTATGAATTATCTGTCAAGAATTTGAGGGGAAAAAAAAGGAGTATTTTTCTTGCCTAGTGTCAGCTGGCAGGCTAAATGATGGATGGCTAATAGGCTCTAAAGATGAGTGATCAGGAACAGAGATTTTAGATATGCACGGCCTGGTGTTTGGAGGGCCACCGCAATTGCACAGCTCTACACAAAGTCTAAATATATTTTAGGGATGTCGAATATTTTGGTATCTCGCGATTCAGTTCGATTCTTGATTCAAAACGCTAACTGATTCAAAATTGATTCTCAAATCAATAGATATGGGTGATCATTTTTTTATTTGCTCCAGTCCACTATGCGCTAAGAAAGGCTTCAGAGTCAAAACATTTTGACTTGGTGTTTCCCTTGTTTACTGTCTAACAGTAGCGATATCTAGGTTCTTTCGTAGAAAAAGAAGCTGATCTACATTTTCTGGAGTGAGACTGCTCCACTGCGCCGTCACTACATCCCCCTCAGTGGAGAATACTTTAGTTCCAGGGATGCATGGGTAGTGTTTAGCTAATTTGGCTAGTACCTTGCATATTTAATAAGTCATGTACATTTTCTTCTTCCCCAGGAGATTGTAGAATCCAAAATGGATTGGCTGAATTTCTTGCTGCTCCATTGTCCGAGAGTTAACATTAGTAGCCATACTGCTTGCTCAAACTGCGTAATCTACGTTAAATAATTACTACGGAAGCTGGAAATGGCGTGTGGCAAGTCAACATTGCCAGATGGATGAAAAACGTTTCTAAGAATCGTTTTTTGGAAGATAAGAATCAAGATTCTTGCGTAAATAGTCTTTTTCCCCACCGCTATATATATATATATATATATATATATATATATATACATATATATACACACACACACACACACACACACACACACACAGAACATCATCTGTGACAGTTAATGAGAAATGACTTCATGCGAAGGTGTGAATTGTAAATTATGTCCTAACTCAATGTTGTAACTAACTTGCACTTGTATTGGTTTAATAGCTTAAGGTCTTCTAACTGACTGGTTGTTTACTGGCAGACTATGCGTCTTGCAAACTGATTGTGTGACAGGTCACCATGGTGACTGGAGGCTGGATATATGACCCACTGCATTTGATGTTGTGTTAACCCATGTTGTGATGCTATAAATTGTTTAGCTGACGGCCACTGAAGACAGCAATTGATAGAAGACTGGACAAAGCCGGAAAAGGGCAGGGCAGCAATAACTTCTCCGTTGTGACAGCAAAGGAAAAGGATGTTGTATTTCACCAAAGAGCTTTCGAGTTTTATGACCACTTATTTATTAAATTATAATAAACTTTTACTGTCCGTGCTATTTCATTTTTCTTTATCAATATGTCACTTTCTATCTCTCTATCACTGCACATCACTTCTCTTTGAGAAGATAGTGTCTAAAGATGTCATCCAGAATGTGCTGCTGTGTCTGTCTTAATGTGTGTATCCCTGAGTGTTTGCTTCCACATGAGATAGGCACCTTTTTTTAACCATAGGGCAAACACATCATGCCATGTGGGTATCAGCTGAACACACATGTACAAAAATACACAGACCCAAGCCCTTGCTTCTATCCATCAGCATATACACGGACACAATTTGATATTTATGCATATTTATAGTTTCTTTTAAGCAATTGTAGCTTTGTATGTATCCAAAGTGACAGACAGAATGTAAACACCCTACAGCTATAAACAGTGGTGCAATAATCCAAAGAGGAAGAGAAATAGACATCACGGCGGCACTAAACTTTTACATAAAAATACAAGTCAACGCCCACGCAATTGCGGTCGCCCCGTGCTGACATTATGTTGACACACTCCTGGAAGAAGATCACAAAAGCTCCATAAAACTGGTGTGAAGGTGGAGCAAGCACACATAGACACACACATACACACACACACGGGTTTGGGGTTATAGTATGACGTCCTCTGTTCCTAATGCAAACCAGTGTAAACACATAGCCGCCACAAACTAGAAGCCAAAACACAGAGGCAGAGAGATGTGGAGGGGAAGAGGATGCATGGAGGGATCTGGAGAATGATAGAGAGAATGAGACGCAAAGATGATAGAGACAGACAGGCAGGAAACAAAGGATGGATGTAGGAAAGGACTGGAAAAGAAAAAAAACATGCTGTAGAAAGTAAAAGAGAAAGAGCAAGAAGGGTGAGTAAAATCACTAATTTTGAAGTAAAAAGAGACAAAAGGGTGAAGGAGAAAATTTCAAAAGGCACAGACAGAAGGCTCTGTGCTGTTCTCCTGATAACACTTCCACCCGTGTAAAACCTAACAAGCCCCCGGTGTACGTAATAAACTCTGCATAAAATCAAACTATCATCATGATGGTAATCACGACAAGTGTAGCCTGTCATGATGTCGTTATCGCTGTAATGCGCGACACTTTAAAGTTTTGTAGGTGACAGTTAACATAATGAAAAAGATGATAAAAATAGAGAGAAAGACAAAGAGAGAGAGAGAGAGAGAGAGAGAGAGAGAGAGAGAGAGAGAGAGAGAGAAGACAAAGAACAAAAGAGAGAAGTAGAAATAGCGGGATACAGTGGGGTTGTGATAACAGGTACAAAGAAAAAGGCAGATTGAAAAAGAGTGAGAGACAAAGAGGAATGATATCTGATGAAGATCTGAGTTTTTGTAGTTTGAAAAAATGCAGAATTAAAGTCGATGTTACCCCAGTGTGTGCCTTTGACGTGTCATAAAATCACCAACTGACATCAAGGCAATTACAGTATATTCACTGCCAGGGTAGATCTCTACGGTGTTGTTCTCACAAACATGTAACTGACCCCTGATGAATGGTTACACAGTGCAACTATCTCTCTAATACACACACACACACACACACACACACACACACACACACACACACACACACACACACACACACACACACACACACACACACACACACACACACACACACACACACACACACACACACACACACCCACCCTGTTTGACACCACCAAAGTGTCTTTATGGTGGAAAAGATGACCACTGGTGAAAATAAGTACATGCACACACATGCAATAGCTTGCATACAGACACAGAGTAAACATCTATCCATCTCTCTCTCTCACATGCACGCGCGCACACACACACACACACACACACACACACACACACACACAGGTCTATTTATGCATTACATCATTCACCCTGCTGACACAATCTACCATAACATAAAACTCTCATTAATTCAGTATTGGTTCAGCATTCAGTAATTCATCATTGCCGATATGATTAACCAAACTGTCAGACTCCCATACAGTCTCATTCATCAAACATTTGCATGGGAATGTTACGTTTAACTTACTGCCTGGAATTAAATCTTGATGGCTGGTGTAGTTGGCTTTCTATCGGTTCTGTTGACATGTGGATGGAATGGTACAGGTGTGGTTTCCTGTTTATCCGATAGGAACCTTTTCACTTTGTCTCTATACTGCTGTGTTACATTTCTTACATAGAATTGGCTTTAAATGGGATCAAAGCCATTTGCGGTAGTAACATTTTGGATCAGCTCAGGCAAGAATCTACCTTTCTCTGATTTAGACCCAAGGTGGATTTTATAGTGTTAAAAAAAAGACATTTGGAATAGGCTCAGATTTTTCAATGCCATGGGAGTGATGAATTAAGGAGTTTTCTACTGTAGTGTATCAAAATGTGTCACATTTGGCAGCTTTTTGAAATGGCCTGCCATGACTGATGCCAAAGATGTATCTAATTTCACCTGCTAGCCAGCTAGCAGCTGCAGCATGACTCCTGTGGAAATTGAATTTCAAATGTTGCCTATTCCTTATACAGTACTTCCAACAGACTCAAATGGAGGGAGATAGAAAGTGAACACGTATCTATGAGAAAATACTGGCCGGCAGAGATAATGCAGAAGTGAATCCCTGTTGGTTTTTGTCTGCTCCAATAAGGAAATTCACTGTTGACTAGAAACTGTTTTTCATTTAAGAATAGACATTATCCATTACATTATGCACTAATGCAGTGACATTATGTATTCAAACAGCCAAACTGAGGGAGAAGGAGGTGTGACTTGTCACAATAAATCTGAGGTATAAATGGATGTAATGTAAACAAAATTGAAAATACACTCATGCTGTTTTTTTTCTTAGATAAAGCCAATGCTGCTTACTTGACTATATACGATGGAATCCTTTTAGGAACACGTTGAAAATGTAAGTATTAATTAATTTGCAAAGAAACTCCCGAACACTGTCTAACTTGCCAAAAATATATAAAGTTTAATAGTAGGCAACGTTTCGGTACTAGACTATCTTCTGGCAAAATCAGGCAGACTTTGAAAATTAACCTGCTTATGCAATAATGTTGCATTCACCTAATTTTACAACTAGCCATGCGGAATCATATGTTAAATTAATAATATCTGAGAGAAAACCTTCAAATAATGAACGGCTTTCTGTTAGAAGTGGCCAGTTTAAAAAGTGAATCCACACATGACATTTATTTTGCTAATTACCATATTTACCAAAGGTGTTTTCTTTCCAATTATCCTCAGGGCTACTTGCCATTTACGAGTCGATCCTATCTCCACATCATCAATATGCACAGTCCCAATGTATAAAACATTTCCCATCAGAATAATGGATCTCAGAGGAGGCCATTGCCAACTCACAAGCCACTGCGACATGCCGTTAAAGTGACCCTCATTTAGCTTTTGTCTGATTATTAAAATGCACAGCCATAACTGCAAAATGACCAAATGTCATTTTAACTACTAATCATTTAGAGCTCGTCAGCTGGCAGTGGCAGTTACAGCATCATCACAATTCAACTTTTATATTCAGCCCTTCAAATATTATAACTAACTAATAAAATTGTCATTTAGGGTTTTTACTGTGCAAACAACACAAATACGTACAATTATATGGATTCATATGGAGCTCCAAAGTGATCATATTATAATAATGAAATAAATAATTTGATATTGTGGATAAATTGTTGAAAAAATATGTAAATGAAACAATCATTTGTGTATAATTTAAGACTTTCTTTTAAAAACTCAAATCTTTATAACATGTTATTTCATCTTTATTGACCTGATTATTTTCAACAGCGTTTTATAAGACTTCATAATATATATGTATCATGGCCTTTTTCCCAATAACACTTATATCTCATGCCACTTTTTATTTAATAATGTCACTTTTCATGACAGATATGTAGTCACCGCCCTTTCACCTTTCAGCCAATCACGTCCCCTGCCTCTTAAGCTAGCAAGCTCAACAACTGCTACCAGCTTTAGCCAGTTGGCACCGGTTTGATTGACACAGTGACATCCTAGAACCACTCCCAATTCAGCAAACAGCAGGCTGTTGCATTAGCTGACCATAAGTTTGATTGTATAAATTCATGTATTGGCCAGCAGGACAGCCATAACAGAGCCAGAACAGAGCTAGCACAAAATCATTACATGTCCATGGTGCTCGAAGTCACAACAACTATTAAGTACAGCTGCAAGAGTTCTATATTCTTGTACATTGTTTTTAGTCTTTCCTTTTGCACAGACATAGCGTTACAAGCTCAAATTCATAAAATCTCTCATTATTTATTCATCTATTTCATTTGGAGTTGAAATTGCATCGTGGTCGGTTGCACCACTCATTTCTATTCTGCACCAATGGCCCAGTTTCCCCTTTGAGATGATTAAAGATTCATCATGTTTTATTTGAAATGATATCCGGCAGGCAATTGTCTGGCTACTCACTGCCGATGTGGAGGTAGATGGTGTCCCGCCTCTCTCCGTGAGGGTTCTGGAAGCAGCTGTAGAGTCCGTTGTGGCCCAGGTCCACTTCGTTCAGCACCAGTCTGGGACCCTCTAGATGATGCTGGGCCTTCACATCGGTACCGTTCACCTTCCATGACACCGATGCATCATTGTCCAGGGACCCGCACTGCATGGTGACATCACTGCCCATTCGCTCATACTGGTTCCTTGCAACTGGAAACAGACACAGGCAGAGATTGAGTGTTAGTAATATCAACAGCTAATAGCAAGTCACGTGTCTGCGTGGTTAAATCACAGCCCCCTGTGCGTACTGACTCAGAGCACATGGAGACAAGACAGGTCAAATCAAAGCCTTTAAAATTATAGCAGTATATACAACAAGCAAAAATATTCTGCGAGAGGACATAAATGCTTAGTCTGCCATGTTGGTTCCTAGCAAGAACAACAAGAAACCGGCACAAGCAAAAGCATACATGGAATTAGTATTATCTGGCTTATAGTTAAATACTTTTAATTTCAATCAATGTTGGGTTATTTATTATTGTCCACCAATGCACATTGCTTAGCCACTGATTTGCATGGGTGAGAATTGAACTTTTTAGTACTGAAAAAAATAAATCAATTGCTTTTTAAGTCCACTAGATGGTAAAATGAACAAACAGAGAAATGTATCTTTTTAGATAAAACAGATGTTGACAAAGTTTTCCTTTGGGGACATAATTTAAAAGGTGGAAAACGGGTAATAAATTGCAATATATCAAAGAATATCGCAATATAATTAAAATCACTATGACATCATACATAAGTATCCCTGCTGATTTATAGTGGCAGGGAAGGACAAAGGGGGAAAATGTAAAAAAAAAAAAAAAATTGTTGATAAATAGTTCTGATTTTCAAATATTGCCAATCCATTATAGTGAGTGACGAATGGGAAAAGACAATCATGTTTTCTTTCCATACAGTGAGCCAGCACTGGAGGAAAAAGCTATTTTCACTTTAAAAACCAGGGAGATTTTAGCAAAAGTCTCTTTCTTTTCTGACCTGTGTTACACATATTGCTTTTATCCTTCTATCAGCGACCTCACTGCCGACACTGCCTTTGTCCATGGGGTCAGAAAAGTTGTAGGGACCGTGACCCCGGGGGCTAAGGGATATATGCAAGCCTGATGGAAGTTGTAGCCAGGACACTGGGGTTATTAGCCCTGCTCTGTTTACAAGTCCCATGGGCCCTGTCATGACCACACAAAGTGAAGACCTCAGATTAACACTTAAACACTGAGGATCGGCAGCACAACAAGAAAAAACAATAAAATATTGATCCCCATCTTAAGAAAAGCCCCTGCCTATGAAGAAAAGACAACAAAAACATGCTCCCCTGGGATTGGATGCTGTCAAGATCCTTGTCTTACTCTGATGTCTCTCTCCCCGTCTCTCCTTTTGTCTATCTGTCCCCCTCCCTTCTTTCTTTCTCACTACAATCCCTCTCATTTTTGCGTTTTTTTTTTCTTGAGCTAGTTTCCTTCTCACGATCTCCTCAGCTTTACACAGCTGGTACAGATGTCAAACGTAGTGTGTCATGTATATTTCATGTCCCATAACAGAACCATCTATATTTAATAGGACAAGATCCCTGTCCCCATTAACATTACCCTGACACTGTTTGCTCTCTCTCCGTCTTCCTCTCTATCTGTCGTTCTTCACCCTCTCCCCAGCCCTTACTCTCTGCTCTCCTTCTCTCACTCATGCCATCTCTCTTTTTTTTCTGTCCTCACTCAGTCTGTCCATCCCAGTTATCTCTATGCGTGCCCTCCCCATTTCCCAGAGTCCAAATAATGTGCGTGCATATGCATGTTAGTGGCAAGAAATGCCAATTCCCTTTGATCTCCTCCTCTGTCGAGGCACTTTGAAAGGATGTGTGACTTTATTTACATAAAAAATGATTTGCATCTCAGCAAAAAAGCATTAAGTTTGACTTTGATGTTAGCTTTGATGACGATGCTGGTGCCCTTGTGCTTTATGTGACGAGGAAGTGGAGAAGAGAAGAGAAACTTTCCTACGTTATACTTATTGTAAGTCAGTGAACGTTCCTGAAAACTTTTTGAGGGAATCATAATTGAACAACATGAGTGTTATTAAATCTACAATGTTATCAAAGTGAGAGAGCGTATTATTAAAACATTTAATCATTTAGAAAAGGTCCCTGCCTAAAATTCCTTTGACTGCCTTTAGGTGGCATCAAGCTGTGGTGAAATCATAACCGATGTCATCAGAAAGGAGGATATTTTCGATGATCATGCCCCTTAGAATATTATGCAGAAAATACCTTCTTTCAGCTTTTTCCCCATGAATGTCCTTCTGAGTCTCAACAAAGCGCTGATTCTTTGACCTACCCCCAGCCCACACCACATCTCATCCTTTTTATCTTCTTGGGTTACATCACTCTCTTTTCTACCTCTATCCTTTCCAACATCCATTCTTCTCTTCTCTAGCCTTTGCTCCTTCTCCCTCTCTCTGCGTTTCATTTTTGTCCTCTCCCTTTGAACTTCTTCTTGTCTTTTTCCTGTCGTATCTACTCCTCCTCCTCTCCTCCACTCTGGCAGTTGCTCCCTATTTTTATCTCTCGTCCTCCACCCCTGCCATCGGCCTCAAGCCGTATCCTGCTTTAAACTTTAAGTTCTCCCGCTCTCGTCTTTCTCATCCTATTTTTCTTGTTCAGTCCGTCTCTCTTTTTTTTCTTTTACGCCTCTGCCTCTTTTTGTTTCTTTTTTAATCTCTCCTATATTGTCAGCCAGTTTAAACTAAAAAAACATTGATTTTAAGTCATTTAAAGGTCCAATGTGTAGGAATTTCTCCCATCTAACTGTGAAATCATTTATTGCAATCAACTCTCGCGCCATGCAGTTCAAAGTACTTATTACAGCTACGGTAGCCTTTACGCTTCAAAAAGCCTGTCTCTTGCTCTTTTGAATATCATTTTTGTTTTTCGGGGCGAAGACTCCTGTTCCTGAAATTTGGATTTTGTTTCCTTCTTCAAACTTGCCGGGGCCGGGAAGCGACGATACCCATTAGCAGCATTAGCAGCACCTGTGAGTTTATCATGTGACAGCGAAAACGCGAAAGGCGGAGCAGTATGTCCTGTACGTCCCTTACCGGCTAACGTATTTCAAGATGACGCATGAATATGGAGCGTCTACTCCAGTTCATGCAAATGTAAAATGTCAAGCCAAAAGGAATACTTGGAATTGATGGTGATGGTAAATATTCTTGAAAAAGGACAAGTTTGTGAACGGGCAACACAGATTTTAATAATGAACAACTAAACACGTTACACACTGGACCTTTAAGGAGTGTTTCCTTAACTTTTTTGAAGTTGGTAAGTTCATATAATAGACTAAATGTGAGGTTGTATCTATTTTCAAAAATTAGATTAAACATTTTAAGCAGTAACTATTACCCTTTAAGCTAACAAGCCACAGGCCAATGATGTAAAATGTAAAAATAATATCCTTGCACGTGACATGCAAAATGTTCCACCATGACGTTTTCTGCAGCTGTGAGCTAAGTGTATTTAAGGCCAACTTGTTTATCTAGACAACACATAACTTTACTGCACTGTGAAGATAGATCTGTCTCTGGCAACAGATACACAACAGGTACTGAAGAGACTTGTGGGTAACGATGGTCCGATAACATTTTTTGCTTCCCAATACCGATTCTGATACTTGAACTTGTGTATCGGCCGATACCGAGTACCGATCCGATACCAGTGTGTCATATATTTTATTATGTTTTCACAACTGTATACTACTATCCCTGTATGGAAACGATATTATTTCTATCTTTGTTGTCGGTCTGGCTCAGGTTAAACTCTTTGTGAAATATGAACAAACACAAAGCTTTATCTTACGAGTTCTGGTTTTGGTCCCGGCTCGTGTGTCATGTGTGACAGCACATTCAGGTGTCCCTGCTGTAAAATCCCTTGCTGTTACGTCCGTCCGTCAATGCCTCTGTCTATCCTCCTGTGAGATATTCTCACTGTCTGCGTTTCCCTTATCTCTTCTCCCTCTGGGTATATCTCTCTGCTCACCTTTCCCTCTCCACTCTCCATCACTTTCTCTCCCTCTCACCTTGAAACTACTCCTTCTGAAATGTCAGCATTCATCTGCAGTATGTATTACTGTTCATGAGTATTCTGCACACATGCCACACATGCTAAATACACCTTAAAACAACAGTGGAAACACAAGCAGATACGATTATGAGTTCACTCATGTACTCAGTCACAGGTATGCACAGGCTCTCACACCAGCCTGCATAATGCCCTCATGCCTCATCACCATACAGACCAGCAGGCCTAATAACCATAATGGCATTCAGCTCAAGTGCTATTGATCTCTCGATAATAGACAGGGCATTGTAAGCAGCGTTGGAACACGGTTACTCCCTAACAAATGACAATGATAATCATCTGTGTCCTTCACAAACCTTATATTTCACTATTCATGCTCATTACTCTGCTTATTTATGTTGATGCCAACTGACAGGGCCCCTCATGATTAAACAGTCTATAACCCTCCGGGAGACAAAGTACTTTAGATAACTTAAGTTATTTCCAAATGTACACAAGTTGTGTGCACTGCGATAAAGAAGAAGGCAAATGAGTTATACCACTGATAAAATAACAACAAAACCGAAGATAAGCAATGACATAACACAGAATTGAGGACACTTCATACTGCTACAACTTTATCTCATTTGAGTCCAATTCGATGAACTGTACCCACTATGGAGCTTTTCTGTTTTGTTTCAGTGATGTCCAACATTAAACTGCAAAGACATACACCTACATGTAATGTAATGTGTGTTTGCATATACAGTGCCTTGCGAAAGTATTCGGCCCCCTTGAACTTTTCGACCTTTTGCCACATTTCAGGCTTCAAACATAAAGATATAAAACTGTAATTTTTTGTGAAGAATCAACAACAAGTGGGACACAATCATGAAGTGGAACAAAATTTATTGGATATTTCTAACTTTTTTAACAGATAAAAAACTGAAAAATTGGGCGTGCAAAATTATTCAGCCCCTTTACTTTCAGTGCAGCAAACTCTCTCCAGAAGTTCAGTGAGGATCTCTGAATGATCCAATGTTGACCTAAATGACTAATGATGAAAAATAGAATCCACCTGTGTGTAATCAAGTCTCCGTATAAATGCACCTGCTCTGTGATAGTCTCGGAGGTCCGTTTAAAGAGCAGAGAGCATCATGAAGAACAAGGAACACACCAGGCAGGTCCGCGATACTGTTGTGGAGAAGTTTAAAGCCGGATTTGAATACAAAATGATTTCCCAAGCTTTAAACATCCCAAGGACCACTGTGCAAGCGATAATACTGAAATGGAAGGAGTATCAGACCACTGCAAATCTACGAAGACCCGGCCGTCCCTCTAAACTTTCAGCTCATACAAGGAGAAGACTGATCAGAGATGCAGCCAAGAGGCCCATGATCACTCTGGATGAACTGCAGAGATCTACAGCTGAGGTGGGAGACTCTGTCCATAGGACAACAATCAGTTGTATACTGCACAAATCTGGCCTTTATGGAAGAATGGCAAGAAGAAAGCCATTTCTTAAAGATAAAAAGTGTCGTTTAAAGTTTGCCACAAGCCACCTGGGAGACACACCAAACATGTGGAAGAAGGTGCTCTGGTCAGATGAAACCAAAATCGAACTTTGGCGTAAAAGCAACACAGCTCATCACCCTGAACACACCATCCCCACTGTCAAACATGGTGGTGGCAGCATCATGGTTTGGGCCTGCTTTTCTTCAGCAGGGACAGCGAAGATGGTTAAAATTGATGGGAAGATGGATGGAGCCAAATACAGGACCATTCTGGAAGAAAACCTGATGGAGTCTGCAAAAGACCTCAGACTGGGATGGAGATTTGTCTTCCAACAAGACAATGATCCAAAACATAAAGCAAAATCTACAATCGAATGGTTCACAAATAAACATATCCAGGTGTTAGAATGGCCAAGTCAAAGTCCAGACCTGAATCCAATCGAGAATCTGTGGAAAGAACTGAAAACTGCTGTTCACAAACGCTCTCCATCCAACCTCACTGAGCTCGAGCTGTTTTGCAAAGAGGAATGGGCAAATTTCAGTCTCTCGATGTGCAAAACTGATAGAGACATACCCCAAGAGACTTACAGCTGTAATCGCAGCAAAAGGTGGCGCTACAAAGTATTAACTTAAGGGGGCTGAATAATTTTGCACGCCCAATTTTTCAGTTTTTTATCTGTTAAAACAGTTTGAAATATCCAATAAATTCCGTTCCACTTCATGATTGTGTCCCACTTTTTGTTGATTCTTCACAAAAAATTACAGTTTTATATCTTTATGTTTGAAGCCTGAAATGTGGCAAAAGGTCAAAAAGTTCAAAGGGGCCGAATACTTTCGCAAGGCACTGTATACTCCGAATGGGCCGGGGTATTTAGAATTCCATGTCAAATCAGTGAAAGGTTCAATTTCTTTCTCTTTTTGATATTTCTTACCTTCGACACAAGACCACACACATTCATAAATGCATGATGGCCTACACAAAGTTATCTTAAATAAACCTAAATGCATCATTTAATCTCCAGAGTTTTCCCTGGCTTTGTGGAAAACCCACTCCTAATTTCCACCGGTTGGGGAACGGCTGCGGAAGGGCTCTGCTGCGGAACAGCTCCGTGCCCTGCTGTCCGTCAACACCCACCAGGTCCAGATTTCTTGCGGTACGGCTGCAGCCATGACTGACAGCTGAAGTCAGGAGGATCCGAGAGATCTCGCAAATTCACGTAGAATAGAACCACAAAACCAACAACAGTTTGCTTCCATCCAGAGGAGTAGAGGGGAAACAACTCTGTGCTGTGTTTTCAAGGTGTAGTGCAGGGAAATATGATCCGCCTTGAGCATGGTGTATTTTATTTTGAAAATTAACCGGATGTTTTATTTTGTTTCTGAGCTCTACTTCCAGTCCCGCACAATCTGAATTGTGCTGAATTGCTGCGGAGCTCTCCGGCAAAAATAGAAGCTCTGCGTATCTGTTCCGCAACCGGTGGAAATTAGCCGTTAGGTGAGAATATTTGGCGGGTTGGTTTAGGCGTCCTTCCTCAGGAAAATGTTTTTCAATAAAATAAATGCTATTTCCCTCCTACATTTTGAGTCTCTTTGTGGGACTTTGTCTCTTGTGGGATTTGGCATCTCTTTGTAGTCCTGTGTGTAATTTTTCTCTTTTAACGTTTTATACATAGTAGGATTCTGCAGGGCACTGAGGGTGTTGTAGTTCTTATGCAGCCCCATGGTGTTTTCCCAGAGCAGAACCATAAAGAGCCAACTTAATGCCATGTTGTGAGGTCACTGGTGTTAAGACCCGCAAGACATTGCAAGCACACATCTCTGTCCAGAGGCCTTTTAAAGAATAATTAACACACATTCACACAAGCCCATGAGCAATGAACTGTGTGTATGGGTCTGTGGGCTGCTTACTTAAATGACATAAATGATGAACACACAACACGCATGCCTCTGCACATACATGATAAAGTCAAGCATTACAATTTAGCACACAAATGCACACACAGAGACCAACACAAACACTGGATGACAAACATATATACATGCGCACACACACTTGTATAATGCCTTCATAAACATAATGTTATACAGTACACTTGAGAAATGACCTCAGATATACACAGACACACAGACACACACACACAATTCAGAGCTAGTCAGAAGAGGAAATGTAGGTGGGTCAGATTATAAATCCATGTGTGTTCAACATACCAATGAGATACATGAAAGAGAAGTCGAGGGAGATCAGAATCAGATTAATAACATGTCTTGGAGAGACAAGAGAGTCAATGCTGTGTCATTTGCTTCATGTGAACAGAAGGACACTCGTAAATTCATGTCTTTATACTTTGTACCTTGATTAACCGTAATTCAACCATAAAAATCAATTAAGGTCAAGTTATCATAAGGCCAGTGTCACAGAGGATATTCATGAGAACAAGTGGCCCCACTGTTTGATTAGCTGATTAAACACTGCAAGAATACATGTCAAACATCAGGTGGCATCGGCCACGACACTATTATACCTTTCCACTGCAGCAGCACCAACATGTACTGATGACGTGAGGAGATTGACTTGGAGGAAGAAGTGAGCTTAAGGCTTACTGAACTAAAAGAAATGCGAGGATAGTTTGGATATTTTGAAGACAGGTTGACGTTCAGCTCGCCTCCAGTTTGGAGAAACAGGCTGCGGTACTGACACGGAAGCTATGCAATGTACTGCTGAAACATATTTTTGGAGTATGGTGACATAATTTATAGACATGCTGCCGCTACCACTCTCAAACCCCCTGGACTCAGTTCATCACTCTGCCCTCAGATTCATCACGGGAGATCCTTATGACACTTACCACTGTACTCTGTATAACAAAGCATCTATGCTGAACAGGATCACAGGACCATACCAAACTGGCTCAACACGTTGCCTTAAGGCTGTTATATGCTGGACGCAGCCCAGCTGGCGCGTACAAATGTGACGTCATGGGATCGCCGTGACTATTTATACACGCGCTGGTGCTCGCGACACTAGTTGCAGTCTTCTCCTGAACAGAGATGGCGCTAATGAGAAAAGGCTATAGACGTTGCTCTTTCTACCGTCTAGAAGAAGAAGAAAAAAGTAAGCAACGGCAGAACTGAGTGCAGTATTCAATGCTTCGATTTGATTCGATGACCTACTTCGTCGGATCAAGCCTTTCATTCACCATAAAAGAACTCATCTTAACCCAGTAGATTTAAAAGAGAGACTTGCAGTCACTCTGAGTCCTGGCATCTGGTTTTTCGGCGAACTCGTTCAGGCCTCCCGTTTCCGCATTGTCGCGCCACTGAAAAAAAAAGAGCCGTGCGCGACCTCTGCTCGCCATAAATCGGCAGGATATTACATAATTTTGTCACGATGGCGCGCACCACCTTGGATGCGTCTAGTATAATTCTCGTTTTATGCTTCATGTTGCACAGGTTAACTCTGAGTTTGGTAAATCTGCTTTTAGTTCCTATGCACCAAAAGCATGGAACCACCTTTAATGTTCACTTAAGCTGGACACTCTTCCTACCCCTGCACGTTTTAAGATTGTAATTTCAGATCACGTCACTGTGTGTGATTGTTTTCATTGAGTATTTACTTGTTTTGTGCTTAATGTGTTCAACGCATTCTCATGAACGGGTCCGTATGATATTGTACGAAAATGTATGCACACCAAAACCTACGAAATCCTAAGAAATTAGGACACTGCTGGCTGGTCACGTGACGCCGAGCGGCAGTTGCTAGTTACTTAAGCCGCTACAGAGCCTTGCAATGCGGGCTATGGACCTCCTTCACAGCTCGGTCGTATCAGCGGCCTTTAGTAGATGTGTTTATGGTAAAGAGCACCGTGAGCTGCCGCTTGTTTCGGCGGAGATTACGGTTAAATGTAGTCCGCAAAATGTGAACATTTTGCCGCAACGACTAGTTAAGATTAGGAATCAAAGGAGTTTGGTGGCTTTGAAGACGGCATACAGTAGATAGATATAACAGCTTCAGTTCCCAGTTGGAAAGGACTATCTGACGGCAAGGTAAAGCAGGTAAAATATTGTAAATAAATATATACTTTTTAACCAATATGGATTAAATGTTTTTTTGGTGGGCCCTTTTTACATGGCTAAAATATGTTTAGCTGCTGCTGCTGTCCCCGTCCACAGCAGTAGATTACTCAGCTTCGGTCTCGGTACTCCTGCCTGCTTCTCCAAACTGGGAGCGTGCCGACTGCCATCTACTGTAGATTATACACTGACTATGGATAAATACCTCATATCACTCATGGGGTGGCAGTAGCTCAGTCCATAGGGAGTTGGGTTGAAAACTGGAGTTGCCGGGAATAA
>CM042329.1:10030338-10117838 GCA_023566125.1 Zingel zingel | reverse complement strand
CATGGAGGAAGTTAACAAGGGCATAAGACAAAGTATGAAGTGATAAGTGGGTGAAATGGGAGATAAGGGAGGGAAGCGTTTCAGAGGGAGAGATGAGAAGAGAGGGACGGATAGGAGAAATGACCGCCTTAATTAATGGACTGTAATATATGACAGTATTCCTGGGTTCCAAGTTAATATCAGCAGAAATTACAGCCTTCATCACGGGCACACTGTGCAAATATACGAAGACCTTGACAGAGGCACTGAAGTGGCAGGGGAATTAAAAAAAAAAAAAAAAAACCCTGACAGGAACTAAACGCATCTTGCCCATAATAAAAAGTTATGATATAACTTATGATAGCTCCAATGATGAAAGAGGGTGATGAAAAACTTTTTTTTTTCCTCTTTAAAGTCTGCTGCAATCACTCTGGTGCGGAATCCAGACCAGCTGAATGTGTTGTTTACGTGCTAGCATTTGGCTTGCCAGGTTGACTTGACACATTATTGCCAGTTATTTGTATTTATTTGTAACTAACTAACATTTTCAAAATACTTGATGTCACTGATGTCATGATGATGTCAATGTTTAAGGGAATGTTATCTATATAATGGATTTAGGGAGTGTCCATTCAGTCAAACAGGAAATACTTCTATCCTTTAGGGTCTGCTGAAGTGTTCCTGAGCAAGATGACAAACTCCAACTTCACCTACTACAAAATATGTTCATATACTAATCTGAATCAGCAAATCTGTTTAAGGCAACATAATGTTAGTGAAACCATCTAGTGTAGTGCAGCAAAAAGTAAGGAATTTGGGATGTTGAACTAGTTTCTAATTGGCTGTCTTTGATACTGCCATTCCGGGTTTGTGTCCATTTCACACTACCAGTAAGTGTTGAAATGTTTCCCATTTAACCATTATTATATAATCTGCTCCTAACCAGCTCCAAGACTTCTACAGCTGACCATGACCTCTGACTCCTTCGAGGACATATTCAGCATTACATATGAATCAAATACATGACCAAATAATAGGATATCAGTGCACTCTTTTATGGTGTCAAGTACGGATACCATACAGATCACAAAGTGTGAAGTAGTTAGACGGTCTAACTAAGGATCAGGAGATGAGTGAGTGTTGGTTAGTGGATGCATATTTCTATTATATATAAATATCCATACCAGCTACATATTGATATTCAATTTCTGCAGCAGGTCAATTCCATGTCTTTGCAGAGCTGAAAATGTCACATCTGGATGTGCAAGAAGGTTACATTAGTATTAATAACATGTGCAACATGGGGAAGCATAACTGAAAAATGAATGTATGTGTATGTCATGCAAAAGGCACTTATGTGCATGTGGAAAGCATATTAGTTATTTCTGTCCTGCTGCTGAACGCCAGTGTGCTGGAGCTGCCACGGAGCTATCAATCACCCAACACTTGGAACGGCAATCAGTCTGGTTTGTCAAGCTGTTTCTGCGAAATGGAGCGCGGGCGCAACTCCGCCGCACAACAGTGGCGTTTCCAGCATTATTTTCATTCTTATTGGAGTCAGCGATCAAAGGACCACGACTCTGTATGGGACTCGAGGCTATTTCCCTGTTGTCACAGAGGTTAAAAAAAACAAAAAAATAAAACAACAATAAAACAATTGTGGTTGTGTGCTTCCAGTGTCGGCTGTGTGACTGTTTTCCAAGTACTGGTAGGTACCCAGGGACCCTCACATGAGTAGGTCTGAAGCTGCGATCAATCATGTGTGACGGCGGAAATGTTATAACCGTGTACAGCAGACAATACACACAGACCGATGGGCACAGAATCACAGAGAGAGAGAGAGAGAGAGAGAGAGAGCGACAGACACACACACACACACACACACACACACACACACACACACACACACACACACACACGTGCATGTCCACCTGCTCTGTTTTTGTCTCTTGATCCTGCCCTTATATATAACACAAGCAAGGTGTGATGGGAAAGGTAGTGTTGTCAAGTTCAGCCGCTGCAAAACACAACGTCGCATCTGTAATCCAAGCAGCTGAGAAGGCACAGACTACCACTGCCTCTCCAGAGCTTCAGCATGGCATGCTATGAAGGACTGGGAAAACAAACAAAAAAAGGTGTAAAACTAATAACTTTCGAGGAGCCCAGCAGTGCACGCACACAGAGATTTGTTTGAACTGGGGCCGATATTTATATATAATATCCTTAATGCATAAGTTTACTTTCAGTTTCACGCTCGTCATTTGTCAGAGGAAGACTAATGATGCTGAACATTTACTATGATGAAAATTGTTATCTGCGAATAATTTTCCCTGACAATCTGCCCTCTCTTTTTCCAGTAGCCCTCATGAATACTCTCGACTTCAAAGAAAGACTTGACATGGAGTGGAGAGCACTCTTTCCACTGTGAACGGTTATTATGAGTTCAAAGGAATGTAGGTTAATTGATGTAGTAGGTTATAATGATGATTAGGAATAATGGTCATAACTGTAGACATCAAAGATTCAAGTCAGACTCCTAAACAGTACAAAAAGAGCATGTTGTTCCTCTAATCACATCACCCATGAAAATACTAATTGATAGAGATAGAATGTTTGTGAAACATACATCTACTGTATGGTTGGGTGAGCAGTGTGTGTGTGTGTGTGTGTGTGTGTGTGTGTGTGTGTGTGTGTGTGTGTGTGTGTGTGTATTTTAGCAAAGACCTGCAGCATCGAAGCATCGAATACAGACACACACACCAGCAGAAAAGAAAGCAGCACTAAGCCGTAGGCATACACAGCCCACACGCACAGTATGGAGAAAGAGACATCGGGGCAAAAAAATGTGTGTTTAGTATCTCCATGTGTATCTGTCCAAATGTGTGCAGTGTGTCCATGTGTGCATGAGTTCATGTAATACGTCAGTAAATGTTTGTCAGGATATATGTGCTGCACACAAACATGCAAACGCACATGGGAACATTTACAAAAACATCCTTCTGTCTTAAGAAACATGCATTACTACATACAGACATAATAACACACACAGAACACACATATGCACGCATGCACACACACGTGCACACGCACAGGTTTTCAGGAAAAAGGTCATGTGTCTGCTTTTACCTCAATCCAGGTGGGTTTGAATCAATACAAATAATCTCAGTGTTAGACTAGGGAATGGGAGTTGTGCAATCCAAAACCTAAACTCGCTGTCTTTTGCATTTGCATCGCCTTCTTTTTAATCAAGATATATGGGAATTAGTTAAAATATGCTCCCTGATGCACCAATATATACTGAACAGCACACAGGCAGCAGCTTTGGTGAAACAGTAAAGAACAGACGGTCAATAACAAGCGGAAAGAACCAGCCAGAGTAGACAGCCAGAATCGATAGACTTCTGCCTTAATGTACCCAAAAGTCAGTAGTTTCTTCTTCTTTCTTTATTCCTTTTTTTCTCTGTAAGGCAGGAGGTTAGATACTGAACATCACATAGGTCACAGCCAGTGCAGGTCTGTGCTACTGTCCTTTTTATGTGTTGGCTGTTAAAGGTAAGAACTGAAAGATGATGATGATGATGATGATGATGATTACTAGCTCAGCAAACGACAAATATATACACGCATGTTAGGATCTCTTTTGCATATTAATCTTCATTTGTATCCTCGTTGTCTCTGTCTGTGATAGACACACTGTACAGTCATGCACGCACACACAGCCTTTTTGCCGGTTACTGAAACCACAAAATTGCTGAAATGTCAGAGCTGTAACAACAGAACAACCAAATGGGAGAAATTAAGAGGCTTTGTTGGTGCTTAGGAGGAAAGTCAAAACACATGTTATGGACAAGTGGGTGAAGTGAGGGCTCTTTGGGAGAAAGAAAGGGAAAGGGAGTTAAGGGAAAAGAAAAAGGTAAGTGACTGTGTACAGGACTTTCCGTGTGGTTCTGTAACAAAGTACGGGTGTATATGTATTCACACATACACGTCATATAAAAAAACCCTGCTATGTGGACTGATAACACATTCCCAGAAACACCAGCACACTCATCCAATGGCACACATATGTGCCAAGACACATGCTGTAAGTGTGGATACATGTACAAATAAAAAACATATGCACACACACAAGTACAAGGTTAGTTTTAGGCCCCTCTGCTTCAGCAATAGGCCTATCTGAAGTCTAGCTATAATGACATCCAGGTATGTTTGCTCTTCATTTTACAAGGCTCATCGCAGCTCCAAACAGGGTCTCAGCACAGGCGGAGTCTGTGTTTGTATATCTACATGCATGTGTGTGTGTTTGTGTTTCAATTGAGTATTTCTGTATAAACACGGAGGTCATGGTGTCCTTGTGCACATCTGTATGGCAGCGTTGCCCATGTGTGCACTGCCGCTATGTTTGTGTGTTTGCTCCAATGTGTATGTGCTCATGAAACCAAAAGTGCATCCGTGTGTGTGTGTGTGTGTGTGTGTGTTTGTGTGTGTGAGCGGGCAGGACTTTGCCCACATGCGTAGACAGAGCCCTCTCCTCGGCTTGTTGACATTCCAGTAGCTTGGCCTCTCCGTCTGCTCCAAACCCTCCTCTCATTTAAAACAGACCTCTCTCTCTCTCTCTCTCTCTCACACACACACACACACACACACACACACACACACACACACACACACACACACACACACACACACACACACACACACACACACACACACACACACACACACACACACACACACACATTTTGTACCTTATTCTAACCACTACCTTCTTATTGAAGGCACAAGTAAGACATGAATGTACAAGTTCACCCTGTCCATCAGCACAGTTATGTTTGTTGAGTTCATCCTTGAGTTTAACAGGAGCAGAGTATGTACTGCACTGTACTGTGTAATGTTAATGAGGCAGGTGACAAGATGTTTACTATTACTCTGGCATGTTGACCAGCGGTTATAACGGTACGTGGTATTCTCTCCCTCTGTTAAAGTCACACACACAAGCATGTTGCAGTCTGTCTCTCTTTCCATCTCTCACCTGACATTTTTCCTCAAACCAAAGTCCTCTCTTTCTTCCTCCTACCGCTAGTTGAGATGGACATCGAGATTCTATAATATATAACATGGTTGAAATGAAATGTGCGTGGTTCCCAATGAGAAGCTAAACTTAGCACAAAAAGTAAGGAAATCTGTGTAATTAGATTATTTCTCTGTGGTAACAATGCTTTTTGCAATAAATCGTATACTGTTGGAAAGCCTGTTTAGTTCCCTTTCAAATGGTGCCCCATTTGTAAGGAACATGCATTTGTGGAATGAGCAGCAGCGCTGAGTATGTGGGTTGCGCCCATGAAAGATTTGCCAAACCTTCTCTGCCATTGCCAAACAGGTTATTTTGCTGTTGCTATTGACACTTGTTTTGCGCTTCTGGTACCCCCAGTGGCTGCCAATCAGGTGCCTGAGTTAGAGATGAGATTCTGCAACCAGTGGCAATCCCATATCTCCACAGTCTGGGAATGAACTCATTCTTCCAAGATGACAACACTCACCCCCACAGAGCGGGTTTATCAGAGTCTACCTCCAGAATGTGGGAGTGGAACAGATGGAATGGCCTGCCAGCAGTCCTGACTTCAACCTACTTGAACACTTGTGGGATCAGCTTGGGTGTGTTGTTCGTGCCAGAGTGACCAACGCAACCACGTTGGCTGACTTGCGACAAATGCTGGTTGAAGAATGGGATGCCATCCCACAGCAGTGTGTGACCAGGCTGGTGACCAGCATGAGGAGGAGGTGCCAGGCTGTTGTGGCTGTGTATGGTTCTTCCACACGCTACTGAGGCTGCTGTTTATGAAATGAATAAATTGTTAAATTGCCAATATGTCTTGTTTCTTCAAACTCCAATCATCCAATCCACCAAACACCAAACGAGTCAATGGCAGAATAACCTGTTTGGCAATGGCAGAGAAGATTTGGCAAATTTCTCATGGGCACAACCCACATACTCAGCAATGCTGCTAATCCCACAAATGCATGTTCCTTACAAATGGGGCACCATTTGAAAGGGAACTAAGCAGGCTTTCCAACAAGAGTTATTGCCAAAAAGCATTGTTACCACAGAGAAATAATCTACCAAACACAAATTTCCTTACTTTTTGTGCTAAGTTTAGTTATCATTTTGTTGTTGTCATAAAGCCACAATGTTGCTATTTTTGCTAGGACTGCACAATCACTCGCAATTTTATCGAAATCGTATATCCAAATTAAAGGGGGACACAGTATTTGTTAAAGGCCAAATATGTGTCAAAATACCATTCTGAAAAAAGTATTGTGATGCCTATAAGTCCTATTCTACAGAATTAAGAAAAAATCTCTGTTTTGGTGAAAATCCCATCATGATCAATATATTTTAAATGAAAATAATAATGCAAAAATGATAAGTCCCTTCAATACCATGAATCATATCGTAATTGCAAAATCTGTCAAAAAAATTGTGCAGTTCTAATCTTTACCTACATTTTAATTTTGGTACATTCATTTTAAACTTCAACCAAACGAAGGTAACCTACGAACCAATCAGATGGCAATCAATGACCATGGTAAAAATTTCTGTGTGTGGCTAATCCAGGTCCAAGTAAATGTACCAGTAGAAACAACAAAAGAAAAAAATGACAGGTGACCTTTGGGAAATGTGGAAATGTACACTACACAACATGATTTTTTTGACTTGTCTATTTGAGGGGCTGAGAAGCCTGTTGAAAGGCATTTTCACACTGTATCTTGAATTTTGAAGGCATGAGTGTACATGTCTTAAACCCAAAGGTGAAGACAGGAGCATTCATGTCTCCTCTGCTTGTTTAAGGAAGGGGTATTCAACATTTCCATCCTCTTGAGCACACACAGCCCGCATATTTTAGTCGGTCTACTATAGACAGCAGTGCTCTTGATGGAAGTCTGAACATAAGTAATGAGGTTTCTTCAAAAAATAAAATAAAAATCCACCATTTAGTAGATTGAAAGGAAGTGAAAGGAATGATGTATGATATATTTGAAGTCACACCACACTTTTTCAGAATATCTGTATTACACTTTGGCATTAAGTTATGAGAGTTTAAAATATTTTTTGTCAAATTGGAAAATTAATGAAAAAAGAAATTTAAACAACCAAATGATTATTCAAAAACAGATTTTGGAATCGACATATTTCAAATTTAACTTCTCAAACTTTATGAGGTGACAGACTTTCACTGCAAACACCTTGATCTAAGATAGGGATGGCTGTAAAGAAATAAGCCTTAAAAAAGAACTAGAATACCCGCTTTGCAGTTGAATGCCTCCACCAACCAGTTCACATCTGTCTGTCGAGACTCAAATAATATATGTACTGAAGACTTTGAAGCAAAAAAATGTGTATTCTTTGGCAAAACTGGATGCATCACAGACATCTTCAACCAGGCAGCACCGGAGATCTATACAATCACCTTAGTTTCAAGGTGGGCACTCAAGATAAGTGTCATCAATTCAGTAGCCTCGCATTGCCAGACCTTCCTCTATAGTGCTGCAGAGGAGGGTCTGGCGAGTCCACACAGCATTCGGGGATGGGAGAGAAACGTGCTCTGGTTTATTGGCATTTCTTTAAACCAATCACAATCGTCTTGGGCGGCGCTAAGAGCTGCACGGAGCAACGGTGCCCCTGCAAAATAGCCTTGGGAGGAATTTGTTTTGGTAGAACGAGCAGTTAACCACAAGTTTAGAATTCCAACACAAAGAAAGCGGAGTTTAACGGACATCCGGCCGAAATGAAAGACATACGGGTGAAATGAAAGACATCCGGCGGAATTTCCGGCGGCACCGAAGAAATCCCGGAAGTGGAGTACAGTATGTGGCAGTATCCTGGCAGCAGGTTTTGTCATTTTACCCACAGGGGCCAAAGAGAATGAATTGTTCTACATCAAATAATTTGACAGAACACGTTTATAGAAACAATCAATGTACAAGCCACTACTGTGTGCACCAATAGCTTCAATTTGGGCAGCGTTCTAAGGAGACAATGAGGATGTGATGAGTCAGTGGAGTTCCACCAAGATAATTTTGCTCAGTGTCAAGAAATTACACATTAGAGGTTTTGCATGTCAAAGTGCCCATTATAAAGTGACTGCTGTACTGCACCATCACGGCTGCTATTGTATCTTTTCTAATATTGTATTTCAGGCGGATGTGAGTGTGTGTTAAAGTCATGGATTAAACCTGGGGCCTTTTTTTCCGGAAAGACTTCATGACCTTCTCAGAGTAATGAATATAATCTATGAGATGGCAATAATAGGATAAAGGAAGTGGAAAAGGTGGAAGCAGATGTACTGTATGTCGATATGTGGTGAGAGGGGAAACACTTTTTATGCCTGAATTTGCACATGAAAAAAGGCTGACATTGTACCTGCATGCATCCGGCGGAATTTCTGGCAGCACCAGAGCAATCCCGGAAGTGGAACTCGAAGGATATAGACTAAGATTGGATGAACCACTTCGACCAATGCCATTATGAAACATGAATGCCAAATACACTCCAAAGGCTGAGGTTTGCTTTTGACTTTTACTTATGAAACTGTGTGATATCCGAGAATATAGCAGTGAGTTTGGCAGTTTTTGACACTCTAAAAAACACATGCACTCTCTAAAACACATTTCTTGCAACATACAGGCAGGCAGAAGTTGAGAAAGCAAATGGGTGGTCAGCCAAAGACCAGGGCAGACAAACAGCATCAGACAGTGGGCAGATTGACTAAAAGAGAAAATCAATGTGAAAGAGTTAAGCTGGAGCCACTTTAATATTGTACTCTGTCCTCTGTTTGTCCATGTTGCAACTAAGCTTTTAATGCCAGAGAGAATATTTGTTTCCTCCCTCTCTCACACTCATACACAAAAAGCCTTGTACAAATACTTAATATAGTGAGAAAAAGAAAGACCTTGGATGCAAAAAGCCGTAACAGAAAGTATGAACATGCAACCACAAAGTGCTGCAACGATTAGTTGATTATTCAAATAATAAAAAAAAATAGATAACAGATTTAATAATCCATTTTAAAGCCAACATGCTAAATGCTACATACATTTTCTAAATTCAAGCTTTTCAAAAGTGGGTATCTCCTATATTTTGGGGTTTTATTATTGCATATTCAGTCCTACTGCTTTTTGCAATGCTGGTTTGGAGGAAGCAATTTGGCTTTTGGTGGTGGTGTTGGTGTGTGTGTGTGTGTGTGTGTGTGTGTGTGTGTGTGTGTGTGTGTGTGTGTGTGTGTGTGTGTGTGTGTTGTTGTGGGGGGGGGGGGAATCAACATTTTATTGGCTAAGCGTTTCATTCATGACAATTATCATTAGTTCAACATACCGTCGTTTAACGTTTGTTAGACATCTTTGAAAAGTTACGGTCAATAACAGGCAACAAAACTACTTGGTTACATTTTAGAAAAAGATTGGGGCTTGGGTTAAAATAAGTAAATATAAAAAAAAGTTACACAACAAAAGCCAACATTGACTTTTGCTTTCACACAGGACAGAGAGCTCTCCTGGTTGAAAGTCCTGTTTGTTTGACCCATCTCTCAGGCCTGTCTTCCTTCCTACGCGGACTTTGTCGCTCTTTATACTACAGTACATCACCTGACTTCCTGCAATGAGGCAACGCTGCACGTCCTGGCTCACGATTACATGGGTTATAGACAAACTAAATAATGCATTACATTTCGTAGGTATAAGTGCGAACAGTGAAAGAGAACACCCGTTCACTTTTTATCCCACACACACAAATACTAATGTGCAAGGACATGTGCTATCTTCATGAGCGACATCCCAAAAAGGCACAGATGCCACAGGTCTTCAGGGGCAACAGCACGTGTGTTCCGCCGCAAATTAATATCACGCTATATGCTCTCTTTAGCATCATGAACATATTGGGTTCTCCATGGGTTCTCATGCATGCATATGTGTATGTGTGTGTGTGTGTGTGTGTGTGTGTGTGTGTGTGTGTGTGTGTGTGTGGTTGCGAGGGTGCAAGAATCAAGGATAAGGTGGATTTCAGCAATGCTGGCCAGCAGTGATAAGAAGCCTAAATCCCCTACGCATTCTCACATGGATAACCAAAGCTATAGGCTTCATCTATAGAAACGGCAGCTTCCATCGAAGGACACCAAAGAGCATGTTGAAAGGAACAATAAGCCTTAAATAAAATGCCACTACCCTCAATAATGAAAGGACGCAATATTTTGATACAGGCGTATCAAGGCATCAATAACTCCTGCACATATTATTCTTTATAAACATGCTTCCCCAAATGCGTATGCAGGGATTCTGCGTTCCCTCATGGTACACTACAAAATCAATTCTATGGCATGAATCTTAAGTCTTGTTATTAGTTTAGGATTAGAGTTAACCTTTCAGAATAAGTGCTGAGCAGAGTGAGAAACAGGAGCAAAACAATAGCGGGGACTGAGGAATGCAGTGTCAAACTGTGTCGTTCCCTTATGGCACTCGTACATAGACACAAACAAACACTCCAGCAAGATTAAAAAAACCACCTTTGCAGTGTGTGTGAGTGATGGAACAGCCTTGCCTCAATTCATCACTGTGCTTATACCATATGTCTTGACATATAGGTTTTTCGTGTATGTCTGCGTGTGTGTGTATGTCTCTGTGATTCTGTGCACATCGGTGTGTGTGTGTACTGTCTGCTGTACGTGGTTGTTACATTTCCACAGTCACACATGAGAACTTCACAGAGAGGTTAACGCTACATTGACCAGATTACCTGAACTCTGTGTGTGTGTGTGTGTGTGTGTGTGTGTGTGTGTGTGTGTGTGTGTGTGTGTGTGTAAGTGGCTGTGATAAATATGGTATGTTATGGATTTGACAGATCAGACTTCATGTTATCCTACTAAAGAAGTATGCCACACACACTGCAGGCAGAATTGTGTGTGTGAGAGTTATTAAGCTATAAATTAAAAGTAACATGGTTTTTGCTGGGATTTTCTTCTTAATGTGTTCTTAATATATGTTGATGCAATTTTAATCATAGTGTCATTTCATTTTCATTTTCTTCATTTTAAATGCTACATAGACCCTTACAGTATGTGGGATTGTGTAAAGTTTGGACATTTTGGATATGACAAGTGCCAAAACCTGACTTTCACCTTACTTTGATAATTAGAATTTTTTTATTCATAAAAGTAATTAAGCCAAAACACGAGCAGCCGAGCAAGAGCTTTGACTAAATAAAATGATTTACAATTGGCAAAGCTTAAAAACAAAGAAAAGAAAAAAAGGAACTACCTCAGTTTAAAGATCTGGCACTCTATCTGGAGATGATACTGCCCAGTTGCTATTGTCTAAATGAGATACCTTATCATAATCCCATGGCTGGTCACCTAGACTATGACAGGACATTACGCTGCATAATGGCCTGTTAGTCCTGGTGGATTATGCAATATGGTCTCCCAAGGCAGTGCCTCGGCTGCCTGTCTGACAATGATGGAGCAGGCTGGGCTTGTGTGTCTTGCTTAAGGGCATGCGGTTGTTGTACCGAGCCAGCCTGTTATCTATTAAAATTGGTACAATCTCCCAAACCATTAGGCCATGCTTTCCAAAAACTTGAGGGAAAAACACTCAATAAAGAATCAGCGCCCGCTTTCATGTTCAAAATCTCATTATGTGTTTGAGGTAGCAAATTGCTTTTGCTGAATGAGCTTGTATTTATTTTATTTATTTTTTTAACTTCATAATATTTTTGGTTCTTTTTTTATTATGAAAAAACACAACATGTAAAGCATGTTAAAAACTGTCAGTACTTTGCAGCTAACTTAAGAGTCAGCCTAAATCAATATTTTAGTCACACTTATTGGTTTGGTTGAGAGTTGCTCATACTGTGCACTGCAGCATATGTAGAAACAAAATGTTTGAACAAAACATTCCAAGTGCATTAAGGGACAACAAATACAATGTTGTTTTGGCTTACTGCACTGCTGGACTGACCTCTAAAGACTACAAATTCACAAACACAGTCTTACACAAGGTGATGCATAAGGAAAGCTGCTCTGTTATGTTACTACTCTTTATCCATTGACTCAAAGGCTCCCCAATGGATGTTTAGCCAAAACATAAGCACTTATATTAATTCATTCTAGAAAAACCAAATGAGTATGCATGTGTATAAGTCGGTGTGGTTTTTATGTATGAGCATATTTTCTCCCACAGGAAGAAAGACGTTCTTGTCACTGCCACTATTCGTTAAGCCTCTGTGGACTTTCAATATCTGATGGACAAAAAAAGCTTTGGGAATTTGAATTTGAAAAGAGTGCAGGGAGTCTATTGTCTCCAGACAATACAGTATGAGGGTTTGGAGAGCTAATGGTTTTCCGTATGTATCCATTCCTACACAGGAAATCACACTTACCGAAAGGGATAGGACTGTCCTTGCACAATGTCATGGGCAGTAAATACACAAACACACTGGCAAGCACATAGACGGACATACACACCAACATGCACACACTTCTTCTTCTCCTCTGCTTTACTCTCTTTGGTTGCTTCTTTTAAACAAGGACACAGCCCCCCTCTACTTTTTAAAGTTCAGTCAATGTGGCTTTCTTTCTTTGCTACACAGACATTGGCTTACAGCTCTGTCATATACCTAGAAACTCTATTTTAAAAAAGTTGTCTAAAGAAATACAAAAGCACAAAGGGACAGCACAAGACAAACATTTGCAATTTCAGACTACACACACACACACACATAATAAGAATCCAGACAGAAAACAAGCACTCAAAGCAATCAAAGGCAGAATCCCTTCCAGGTATTATTTCTAAGACAACTTTCTTTTTTTTTTGTTTTTATTTTGCTGTGGATTCTCATGCTCCTTTTTTCAAGATGCGAGCGGGTAACCGTTAGAGTTTTACTGCCTTGCTGAAAGTCATGTGTCCTACCTCAAAAGCACACATGACTTAAACTGTCTGGCTGCTGTGGGACATTGTGATTGGTATTACACTTTGTCTACAGCCACACTACTACTTTTTCATTTTTAAATCTCCATCATCACAAACATTTACGCTCCATAGCAGAACTCATCTGCGTCCAAATTAACACATATGACAACCCATTTCATGCGACCATTCCCACACATTGGGTATGCACGTGCCGGTGTGAACAGGAAACAGATCTAACGATCAGTCCGACGTTTACTGTGCGGTTAAAGCTCACAGACGTACAACTTGAAAATACAGTGAATACTTTGGAGAAAGAACAACAATGTAAAAATGTAAGACCATGGATCTATTTGTTTGGACTAACGATGATGTGGAACTGTCACTGACAGGAATGTAAGCCTACCTAACTGATAAGACAGACTGACGTGCGTAGTTGTTTTCACAAGTCTGTGTTTCTGCCTTTTCAGACTACAACAAAACCCCGGAGTTTTCAAACCGAAACGGGGGCCAGCAGTGTTTCCAGGGGTCTCGGTTTTAGGGGTTTGGAAACGCTACAGTAGTTTGGAAAGAGTAGCAAAAGATATTCCTTCTTAAATGAAAACGTAGTAGTGTGGATGTAGCCTGTGTAAGAGCCCCAGACTAAAAGAGTTGAAGGTAAAGTTGTTCCTACTATTTCTTTAATATGTCAAATAGAATAAAGCCTGAGGAAACCTATCATACACAGTTATCTGCTCCATTTTAAATAGTCCCATGAGAACACATTGAAGCACTGTATCATCAGTTTGTATTGCAAGACCAATTTGTTTTGACTTGGATTAAAAGGATTAAATTAATCATTTATATCCTGTATATTCACCAGTCATCAGTAGCTTCATCCCGGATGTGGTATTACTGTTATTATCAAATCCTATGAACCAGTTTCTTTCGCACTTCACACTTTTATTAAGTTTCATTGTTTTGTCTTCTTTTCTACTTTCTGTCTTGATGTCTATTGTTCTGTTTTTATTCCACTTTTACTTGCATCACTGCACTGATAGTTTTCCCTTGCTTCTACGTGCACTTGAATCGCAATGACTTAAGTTGAGAGGAATGATAATAAAGTTGAGCTGAATTGAATTAAACTGAAGTTCAATGTGATAAATGGCAATCTGTTCCCCCTGCCACTCTTCTACTTTCTCCCCATAATGCGTCACAGTGAGGTCTTCCTGTTCACAATAGATCAAATGAAATGTGTAAATTTAGACGTGTTGCACCATTGAGGGGTCCGAGACCCCTTTTAAGCTTCTGGTGATTCAGTTCAAATGTCTTGGAACAATGTTTTATTGCAAAGCAACATTAGCCAAAAACTCAGCTCATACTGGCTGGAATTACATTATGTTCCTGGCAACATTAAGTTATTGAACAGTCTATCAGGACAAACTGGGAGAACTAGTGGGGGCTCAGTGATTTTTAATGGCACGAGAAAACACAACTTGAGATTTAATGGGTTGGAATCAACAAACGACTCCGGAAACAGAAAATCTATCTTGCAAATGGTCACTCAATTCGGTAGAGGGGACTTCTGTTCATCCACAATTGAAATGCCTTTTTTAATGACCAAAATGAATTGATTTGTTAAGTTGATTTCTTTGAAAGTGCAGGCGGCTCTTTTGTTTCCAATATCGACTGTGCCTTAGTGTCTAAGTCTCTCTTATATAACAGTGTGGGATTTTGTTTTCTTACATAATCTAAAAAGGCTATTGTGGACCATTCAAACCATCTTGTATGTGTCTATCTGCAGGATGAATAAAGAACATCCAAATAACTTTGCTTTAACGTGGGAATGCACTGCACTGTGAAAGCAAAAGAGCAACACAATAAATTAGGTATAAATAAACCATCTGAAAATGCATCTCTATGTATATTCAGGAGGCCTTTTACACAGCGTGATATACAGCATGGGAAGCATAAAGAGCTGAGGTTTAAATTTGTATGGCGCAGTACAGTAGTTAGCAATACATTTAAGGCTAGGATCCGAACACGGTATGTTTGAGCTGTGGCTTCCTCCCAAGTAAGGTTAATACCTTCAAACTTAAAATTCCTAATCCCCCTAAATATTTACTTCTGCTACTCTCATCCTAACACACAGAGGCAAGCAAGCAGACGCGCGCTTACACACACACTCATTAGCTGCACAACAGGGTAGTGGAAAGTTAATCAGGGTATTACGACAGCCACATGGAAAAGGTCACTGAACCACATACACACTCGCAAAACATACCCGCACACGCACTCTAACGGCGCAGAGCTTTCTCTCATTCAGACACACTTTCATATCCACTGAACCTCTTCCACACATCAACACTGACTCTGAAGCAGAAGAAAGAGAAACCTGTGAATGTCAGGGGTCGAATACGTGCAAACCCACCCAAACACATGCTCACATATTCAACATGGAGTTAGGTCAGCAAAGCGGCAGTTAGCCTAAACAGACAGTAGGTAGAGAAACAGGACTACAGTATAGAAGTGTCAGAATAGTATATAACAGCTGGAATGTTTGACTTTTGTTTTACCTTGAATACTCTAATACTTTCACTTGATATGTTTAACCTACAATTTGTTTCCTATTCTTCTGTGTCAACTTGATCCTGGTCATGAAACTCTTATGTTTTTCTGTCTACGTGGTGTTCTGAATAAACAAACTAACTATATCTGGAAGTCATTCCAACAATTTGTTATCTAATTGTTTGGAAGAGCATGAGGCGTTTGAGCGACCTTATATGTGGATGTTGGTTGCCGGGATGTCCAATGAGAAGTGTGGGTCTGTTTTGTGGCTATGGGTAAAAGGACTGAATGCTGAAGGAAGGGCAGTCATTTTCTGCAGAAAATACTCAGGGTTGATTTAATAAATATCTTATTATTGCACCATCCGGTCTCCCTGAAGATTCTTTGATTCGACAAATCGGCCTAAGAAAATCCACATCACTCTGCAGATGTACGCATTTATGTGTTTGTGTGTGTGTGTGTGTGTGTGTGTGTGTGTGTGTGTGTGTTCTCATGACTGTGAATAAAACTCTCAGTAACAAAATGTATTTTGTGTTAAATTTCCAAAATGCTAAATGCAGTCTGACCCTAAAGCCGCCGTAGCACTCTGTTCACCATTTATTTGTCATTAAACACTGGCTGGCTCTGACCTGCTGTAAACCTCATTAGAATACACTTCCATTAATGACTCACATTAGGCAACACACACACACACACGTTTGTTTCACTATCTTTGTGGGGACCCGTCATTGCCATAATGCATTCCCTAGCCCCTTACCCTAACCTTAACCATCACAACTAAATGTCTAACCTTAACCCTTACCCTCACCCTAACCATAGCCTAATTCTAACCCTAATCCTAAAACCATGTCTTAACCCTTAAACAGCAATTTAACCTTGTGGGGTCCAGCATTTGTGCCCCACAAAGCTGTGCAGACCCCACAAGTATTCCCCGGTTTTTGGACCCCACGAATATAGTAAAACAAGCACACGCACACATATATACACACACACACACACACACACACACACACGCACACACACACACTCACAAGCACACTCATCATTTGGTCCATGTAATGAATTGTGCCAGCCAATGTGAAGCAGAACAATGTTGCTCCACAGCAGTTTGACCTGCGCGTCCTCTTCGTCCTACACCCGCTTTCATCTTAAGAGTGTGTTTGAAAGAGAGATGCGCAGGCAGAGATAAGGATGGATAACAGGACGGAAGAAGAAAAAAAACTCTGCCACTTCCACTTTCAGGTGGTGAATGTTGAAGATCAAGAGAGTTGTTTTTATCTGTTAAATGTTAATGAAAGTGATTCTTAGAGAGGTGGGGAGGTAGGAAGACAGGTAGATAATGAAGACAGATAGTGGTGTGGAGCGATAAAGTAAGGCAATAGGAAACATGTTGTTTACTTGTGTACTTGTGCACATCTCCCACATCGTGCTCCTTTTCAGTTTTGGAGGGCCATATCACAAGGGCGCTGTTGATAAGATGAGAGTGTGGGGGATTTGTGAGGGATCTGGATTCTGCATTATGTTGGCCTCTGAGGCGTGGATGAGTAATGTGACCGTGTGAATTCTGTGTCGCTCCCTGCACCGTAGGGAATTCAGAGGTCAGGGTCAGTCAAACACCACTGTTGCTTTGGTTGCCTTGCTCAAGGGCACTTCAAAAAGGTGGGCAGAGCTTTCCTCAACTCTGAGTCAGTGTCCCATTTTGATATGAAACTCAGCTTTCAAGTCTAATATTTTAGTGGTGAATTAGTCAATCGGTCTCTCAAGGAAAGTACATTCATTTTCAAGAAATTGGATCAATACAGGCCCTGTCTTTCCTAAAAAACATTCTGTGACTCAGACAATATATTTACTTATTCAAGGACGGCCATTACTCTCTCACTAAGGATGGGAGAGTGACCTTAAAGTTTAATTTGGAAAATCATTAATACCAGTGGCTTTTCCTAGTTTTCGTTTTACACCCTTTGAACTTCTATTAGAGTAATTTCACCATTAAGATTCTCTTAATTCTCAGAGTCCTTACCGCAGCGGCCCGGCCCTTTGCTGCATGTCGTCCCCCCTCTCTTTCCCCCCTGTTCCGGACAAATCGACAGCTGTACTATCATATAAATGCAGAAAAGGCCCAAAGAAATGTTCTTTCATTGACTTCATAATCTTCCAGCTGCGATGCGTTCTCTAAACATCTGGATAAAAGGAAAGGTCCAGATCGACAGTGTCAACAGGAAACATACCATTGAAATCGTCCTATCATCTCCTCAGCACTAAAGCTATATCATCTGTCAATACACCAGGGTTAGGAAGCAGGAAGCACAGTGCTAAAACAGACAAAGTTATTGGGTATCACTTACTCGTCATTACTCGTTATTAGTCAGCACACACTGGAACAAGCTGAAATTTGAATGTAAATGTACAGTGTTTTTAACTGCTTCAGATGTTTGGGAAGGAGCCATCAGAGAGAGAGAGAGAGAGAGAGAGAGAGAGAGAGAGATGACCAAAGCTATACTGGGAATCCTTTCTAATATATCAATGAGTTAAAGGAGCGGGACAGGGCATAAGCACATATAAAAGCTCACACACACACACAAACACTCCGGCTCAGACATTGAGATTCTGAGATTCCATATCTTAGCATAAAGGACCGTGATTGGTTGGAAATGGTCCATTACCAGACAGATTTTATCTGACAGTCGGGAACCCTGCGTCTATGCTGGACCAATTACAGACCAGTCACTACTAAACAATAATGGATTCCATGGATATTTGTTTGCTTATTTTTCACATTTTGTCTTTTGTCTCTCACTCAGATTCATGACATATGACAAATACTTAGGAGAGAAAATACAGGCTGATTGTCAAAGTGGATGATTATGTTTTATGTGTGTGTAGTCGGGGGCATCATCATTAAAGCTGATTCAGAAAGCCGGTTGTGTCTTGGATCTAGTTTCAGGTTGATACCATATCCATATTTGCTTAATGTAGCTCCGAATTAACATTCATTCCATGAGTAACTTGATGACGATGAAGATGATAACCACCCCTGATGAACAGCATAACATTTCACACAACATGCTTTTTTACGTCTTAATCGATGCCCTGGTGCCAGCACGTACTCGTGCCAATCCATGTACGCACAATCTTGCAAACTATGTTAGAGAAAGCTTCTCTTTGCTCTGCCTCTCTGTAGCCAATGTGTTCCTGTTTCAACTAAGAACTTTTAGATACTCAGTCTCCCTTTCTCTTATTTTTAAAAAGCTCCCAGTATCTCTCTATTATCTATTATTTCAACATCTTCCTCCTTCCCTTTATCCCAACTTATAGTGTATTTCATTAGTACTCAAAGACATATACAGTGTACAGTCCGTTTGTCAATCTTCTAAATAACTCTTTCACATGGCCAAGTCCAACAACTCTTCAGTGCTTTAATCTAACCAGCCAATCAAAACCACCCTATCAGCTGCTGAATCTACTCAGTGCCTCTGGAATAAGAAAGGCACTCAGTTGGCCAAGTAGTCGCTCACTCTTCAATCTTCCTCCAGAAGGGATGAAATACTGTTACATTCTGCAAAACAAGCATGTCCACTAATCAGTTGACAAAGCCAGCCAACCGTCTAATCAGCGACTCAGCTGGTGAATCAAGTTAGGTACAACAAAGTATTTTTTAGGGGGTTGCATTGGTTTCCATTATGGTATTAATCACACTTTGGTCCCTACAGATACAGCATATTTAATTACAGTTACTTGTAAACTGGTCAAAAGTGTGAACAGTACTGGCTGTGTCAAAAAAACTCCATAGTCAGATTGTTTTATTACTTTTGGATCATTTGACTATCATGCAATACTGTTATAATAATATAATATTCAAAAGTATAAGGATATTTACACATTTACATATGAACACAATTTTATTCTGTAACTAGAAGGGCACTCGGAGAGAGCGCAGACGGTCGCCAAGGCAAGCCCTATCTCACAATGTTAATGTTGAGTTTCCGACTGGGAAAATTCACACATTTTTCCAATTATTCTGAGACCACACGAATGCAGCACAAATGCCATATCTCACCATGTTAACAAAAGTGAAAAACAATCTGTGTATCCGCCCCCGTGGTTCACTTAAAAAAAAGACAAATAAGCCCACTAACAAATAAAAACAGACTAAACCGAATTGGAAAATAAACCTCCTTGAGGTTGCTTTTTTCTTTTTTGGCAAAAAGACATGTTTTCCTTTTTTTCTTCTTGCATTTCAAAGTCATGACTGAATGGGATTAGTATTGCTTCACTTCGCCTCCCTGCCAGTCATCCAGTCAGTCTGACTGCAATCCATCTGCCAATCCAGTCAGTCAATCAATTGGTTGAGCTCCATCTTGAATTTAATTCAAACAGTGTGCCAAACAGGGAACCCTGATTACACTGAGTGCTACTCAGGATAATGAGTGTGATCAAGGTTCCCTGCCGGCACATATATGGCTTACACATATACAAGACATACAGGCAGACACACTTACACACAGACATCAATCTTTGTGCATATTTACTTATTTACAGTAGCTGTCTGTCTTCTCTGATGACACATCACAGAGCGGTTACATTTCATGAATAATTGAATCCATTTAGTGGTCTAGATTTGTCTTTCGTTCTCCTAAAAGTGCAGAGACACGCATAACAAACAGCAGCTGATATCTCAAGTGCTTTCAACATAAGAACTTTTAGTTTGGACAGCATTAATTTGGTCTGTCATTAAAACCCAATGACTTTGTCTTGAGTTTTCTTACTCTATCCGTATGCATGGTTAGGCCTTGTGAATATGCATGGTCTAGTAATATTTCTTTGCATCTCATTTGTTCTATTTCTTCTGTGTTATGAAAATCACTTAAACAACAAACCCAAATGAAGAATCCTCCCGACTGGGTGAAAGGAGCAAAACGGGAGGCCACTTGCAATGCTTAAAAACTCTGCTTCCATAAAAGTACATGAAAAATCATCATCATTACAATAGTCAGTAGTAGCTACTTTCCATTTCTGCATGATATCCTACATTTCCATTCAGACTATAAGCTACAGAAAAGTAAATCCTCACATTATTGACATGTTTAGACTGGGTTTAATAAGCGAAAAGATAAATAATGACCTGAAAAGACACTATCATATACCAGTATATCTAATTATATAGATATAGTAAATACTATTTTCCTTCTTCCTTTTGGATTGCTCTAGCTATTACTGCTAATTGCATTTGCCCAAATGAGCATCTGCACATGCACGTGAATTACATGAAGAGGGCTGCCAAGAATAATGGTAGGGGGAGTATTAATCGCAAGTATTAATTTAATTTGAGCATTTGACATGATCCATTAACAAGGGTGTGGATAAAAAAGGCTGCAGTGTAGCAAAGCGTACGCTCAGGCATGTTGGAAAGTCACAGAAGCACGTGTTGAATGCTCAAGAAATAAATACAGTTTTGACAGCTGTAATACCATGGAATTAGTGTGAGCGTTAACCTCCTACTCTCCCGCTGTCTCTCATTTGCTCCCTTTCCCTCTGCGGTACCGATTCCTGATCTCTGCCTCTCCTCTGTCCACATAAATGAGATGGAATCAGTGTGAGGTAAAGAAGCTCAGCAAAAGCGCAGAGATGAAACACACAAAACATATTTAGTGACGTTTGTGTAGCGTCAGCAGGAAATGATGTCATGGGGAATGAATCTGCTGTTGAACACTTGGGTGATGGATTGAGGGATGGGAGAGGAAGCGATGGAGACAGGGATGGAGTGAATGAAAAAATAAAAGATCCAGAGACAGGAAGTCATATAAAGAAATTAGAGAGACAAGGAAAGAAGAGAAGGATGGCAGATATGGGTGATGAGTGTGGATGATGTGGACAGTGAAGTGGAGGAAGAGAGAAGCGAGACAGGCGGAGAGAGGGAAAATAGAGAGGCATATAAAGACAGAGGGAGGGAGAGAGAGAGAGAGAGAGAGAGAGAGAGAGAGAGCGAGAGCGAGAGAGAGAATGATTATGAGTGGAAACATTTGTCTCTCAATCAGGATATGGACTCCCATAAATAACATGCTCTCTCAGTCAACAGCATGACGTCACCATATTCACACTCTCTCTCTCTCTCTATGTGTGTGTGTGTGTTGGGGGGGGGGGGGGGGCACTGTTTCCATCATGAAACCAAAATAGAACATTCACTCAAACTCACCAACCCAATGTTAATTGCACCAGATTTTCCTCATTCCATGTCTAATTCCATTTTGCTCTCCTCCTCCACCACTGAATGCTCTTGTACTTTGCTCATTGGTATTCATGTTGTGCTTGTTCTTAATATTTACTGTGTAAGGCACCCTGTTAATGACATTTTATTGCTTAGGCTAGGACTTTTTGGTAGATCTCAGGATACAAATGAGATAGAGAGAAACACACAGAGAGACAGATAACGAAGGAATCAGGGAAAACAGAGAGACTATAAAAGGTGCAAAGAGAGACAAAGAGAGATTAAGAAAAATAGTGAAATAATATCAGGCAAATTTTAGCCATCTATGTGATTGATCTTCAGGTTCTCAATGCATGAGAGGATTCACTTTGTATGTAATGTGAGTGATTGTAGCATCAGTGGCATAGAATAATCTGGAAGAAACTGAGATATCCAGAGCAGCCATGAGTAATGGGTTTTGAAAATCTAGTTTTTAACTGTGTGTAAAGATGTAACATGAACGAGTACGTTATGGTTTCAGTCAGTCTTTCAATCATCAAACACAAAATAATGCACTTACTTCATGGTTTATTGTACACCTTTCCGAATGGCTCTGAGTGCAAATGTACTGATGTTGGACCTGATTCAAAACAGACCCTTGCTTACGCAAAACCAATGTGCAGTCCAAAAGGAACTTGACGACACTCAGAAATTGTCCAAAATTGCCCCAATTATATTCAGACTGATGAGGTTCCAAAATGAGGTCCTGAACTTACACAAAACACAGATAACACCAACACTGGAAGCGACACGATGACCCAGCTATTAGTGTGTAGCAGTGGTCAAAAAGAGTTGTGTATTGGTCATATTGACACACAGACCCCAAAACTAACTATCCATCTATCCATCCTTCCATCGGCAATGGAACAGGACTTTATGTGGACCCAATTAGATTGACTATCATTTTGAAAGGTTCCAGGTTGGGTATTGGTTTTCTAGGAAACAATTGGCCTTGTTTGGTATTGTGTTTGTTTTAGGGCTATCAAACGATTAATTTTTTTTAATAGCAATTAATCGCTGAAGTTCTATAGTTAATCGGGATTAATCGCATGTTTTATCACATGATTAAAATTCTATTATTTTGCATTTCAGAACAGTTTTTAAGTACATATTAACAATCGAAAGCAATTTTTACCAGTTTCTTGATTAGGAATCAAATGAATGCAACGAAAGTTACTTTATGAACTTGCTTTTAAGATTTGTAATTATTTATTTACAAATAAATGAAAAATGTGTGAATCTGTCATTATTGCACAATTCCACCAAGTACCTAACTAAAAAACTAAAAATACCTATCTTACTAGAGTCAATATAGTGTTTAGTAACTCCTAAATAATGTTGATTACTCATTGACGTCCAGTGATCACCGGTTAATGAGACAGCGTTTGCAGCACCTTGCAGCAGTTCCACTGTGGCTGACTGCTTTCTCCGTGTCATACAGGCTGTGTGTGGGGCTGCTGTCCCCTTCAGCAACGAGACAGGTCAGAACATGCCAACCGTAGTACGTCTTTAAGACCCGAGTCCTCTACGATGCTGACAGGTCTGCAGTTAGTTGCCACCCGTTTCGCAAGAGCTGTAGTAATTTTTGGGGATTTGGTTTCATCCACTTTCATTCTTTACACAATGGCTTTTGACTTGTCTACGAGCCGTCCAGGAGTTTTGGAAAATAAAAAGCGCCATTCAGGATTTCATTGCTGCTGTCTTTCTCCATCATGCCTGCAGCCTGCAGCAGCAGGATGTGTTACGAGGAAGTGGCAGCTTGATGATAAGTAACGGTGCTGCAAAGGGTCAAAATAGTAGCCTGTTGCACAACGCAAAGCCGAGTGAAGTGTAAAATAAATTAATAAATGCCGGCATGTGATTGATGCGATTAAAATAAATTAATCGCATCGCGTCGGCCCTTAATCGCATCGCGATTAACGTGTTAACGCTGACAGCCCTAGTTTGTTTGTCTATAGGTGTTAGCCTGCGATAAAGAGGTACAGACCACCTTTATCCCAATGCATGCTGGAATAGGAAGGTGGACGGATGGATGGATGTGTGGGTGGGTGGATAGATGGGTGGGTGGATGGATGGATGGATGGATGGATGTGTGGGTGAATGGATGGATGGATAGATGGGTGGGTGGATGGATGGATGGATGGATAGATGGGTGGGTGGGTGGGTGGATGGATGGATGAATGGGTGGATTAATGGAGGGATGGATGGATGAATGGATGGTCTGCTTTAAAGCAACAGATGTGGAATTTGTAATCTACCATCAGAAGCAGATGTTTGAAAAGTTGGGTACCCTCTTGACTAGGGTTGGGTACCGTTTAGATTTTTACGATTCCGATGCCGAACCGGTACTTTTAAAATGATTCAGATTCCTAACAGATTCCTAAACCGATTCTTGAAAAATTACATCAAAGAAAGGCTTTTTTATGGAGTTTTTTTTTATTGAAAATTATTTAAATTGAACAATATATTAGCGTTTTAAAGTACTTAAATATATAATAAGTAATCCTAAGTCACCTAACACATAATTACACTACATAAAAACACTACAATAATTTAACAAATAACAGTTACACTATTAACAAGTAACAACTAAATACATGTTGTTGAGTTGGTATGCCAACCAGCTTCAAACTTTAGCAGTTCTTTTGCAGAATAATGACCATATTTGCTTTCTCTGGCAAGATAGACACCTCTCCTGACTTATGGCATGTCCTGCAGAGGAGAAAACCCTCTCAGATGGTGTCCACGAGGCCTGGACACACAGGTAGGAGTTTGAAAGGGCAGACAATTTGGGGAGGCTGTCCCACCTCCCCCACCACCAGGCTACAGGGTCTTGTCCTGAACGATAGACTAGCAGAGCAAGTGTAATGTGTTTACTAGCGATCACGTGCAGTCAATGAATGGTTAATATGCTTTTACGTCCGTTTTGGTGAGCCCAAAAGTAGCCTACATTAACGGTAGCTAGCTAACGGTAGACTACAGAGAAAGTGTTATATTTGTATATCCGTTTCGGAGCGTGTACAAAAAGCTGTCTATCAGCTGTGATTGTAGAGTGCATGTTGGGGGAATAGCGTGGACACGCGCGTCACACCGCGAGCGGGCACGTGCGCCACTCGGCAGAAAAGGGAGAAAGAAAAAAAGAGTCTGCCGCAGCGACAGAGGGGAAATATTTCAGTCGGAACCGAAATTTGCATTCTAATCCGGTCCGAATACTACCGTTTGCGTGGAACCGGTTCCATAGTGGGACCGGGTTTCGGTACCCAACCCTACTCTTGACCCGTTCATCTTAGTTTTATTGTGTTTTCATGTCATTGCTTTGAGGACAGCTATATGATTTGTATGGCACAGGCTGTTTTTAATCTTTACCTGAACATTATCATAACTGAATATCTTAATTCCAGTTTAAACAAACTGTTAAAGCAGTTTTGTGTAACACACAGGTTTTTGTGAAGTTATTGCAATGCAACAAGAGTCAACATGATGTCTTCTTGACAATTCAAATGTCAAATAATGTGAATATCCTCGTTACTCGACGACTGCAAACTAGCAAATATTGATGTAGCTCACCTCATCACCATTGGACTATGCTGCCTATGGGCTTGCATTACAAATATGTATTTTTCATGAACCTTTGCTCTGCTAGCAGGAGTCGACCACAGGGAGTCTTAGAGGCCAGGCTCTGCAGGGCAACACAACTTTTCTGGTACTTGTTGAGATTCAGCATCTTGCTTAAAAACAGCAGGGAAATACTTAACAGTTAACACAGATGCTAAAACCTGTAAATATTCCAGGCAATGCTTGTTGACAGTGAAGTAGCGCTCTTTTCTGTTGGTTTGTACTGGTTAGCATTAAAGTTTATACAAGAGGCTAAAGCAATGCTTTACTTTTGCATATGAATAACAGGGGTTACGTGTGTATAAGTAATAGTAACCATAAAAACAACTGTCTGAATAGCTGACTGTTATCAGCACCCATCTTTGACTCCTTGTCTCCCAAGCTCTTACTCTCTTGTCCCTCCATCTGTCATCTGCTCTGTATTCTCTCATGTCTCTCCCCAGATCTGTCCTTTGTCTTTTCCGCCCACCCAATATCCTTCCCATCGCCTTCTAACAACCTCATCTTTTATTTTTCACTGGCAATCAAAAATCGAATTCATATTCAAGCTTAATTGGCATGACTTTTGAGCCTCACTCTCTTTCTCTCTGCTGGTTTAAAGCTTTCAATTAGTTTCATTCTCCTCTGTTGTTTAAAGTGATGTTTCGTTAAGGGACTGTCGTTTTCCACGGCTGGGGCTTCCATCTCTGGGTTGTCTTGTTTGAGGCAACATGAATCACATTATAAAAAACTGACTGGAAATGGTACATTCAATGAACTTTCCTCAGTATCAAGAAAAAAGTGAGGGGAAAAGTCTTGTTGCTGAAGAAATTATGCAATACTGGTGCAAATATACTTTAAATGATATATAGTTACATTTATCCAATAAATATCTGGTGAAATACACATCTCAAAAGTAGCATTTGTAGCATTACTCAGATTTAAAAAACTAGTGCTAGATGTATTTGTTTTTTGAAGCAGAACGTCAAAAAGGTAAGAATGGAAGTGCATGTGCATCTGCATGACCAGGTACAAGTCTGCAGATGGTCGTGGATGCCGAACCCGGAAAGTATGTCTGAGCCTTTAGTCTCATTGCAACCAATCACGTTGATTATTGCTGATTTCACAAACAAAATGTTTGACTTTCTCTTTCTTTTAATGAATATTTCAATAAAAGCATGGAATACGTCCAACCTGTACCTGACACAAAGGGGATAATAACAGCTTTCCTAATATCAATCAACTTTCAAAAGGGTATTTCTTCATGAATGTGTTCAACTATTTCCTGTCCGATACCTTTCGAATGAGCTCTTGCCATGTTTGCTCCTCTGTCTCTCTGCCCCATCTTGCTCCACAATGTCTCGTTCCCTGTCTGTCTTTTTGTCAAGCCTCTGTGTCTTTCTCTCGCTTGTCTGCCTCTCTTTCACTTCCCATTTTCTTCTCCTTCCAGACAACATTGACTTTGGTCTACGAGGAGCTTGTATCTATTTGTTCGTCACTCGTTTTCTACCGGTGTTTCTCATCATCTTTGTTTGGCAATGCACTGCTGTCATTAATTATGAAGTCTGAAATGGATTTCCTCCACACTCAATGTCACACACACACACACACACACACACACACACACACACACACACACACAAGTACAAACGAAGACAGTGTGTGCCTTCCTCTGTGCATTTTGTACAAATTGAGTCAGACCTAACAAGAGGGTTCATTCCTCTTCTATCCCTCTATGCATGTGTGTGCACACGCATTACTCTCTGTGTGTGTGTGTGTGTGTGTGTGTGTGTGTGTGTGTGTGTGTGTGTGTGTGTGTGTGTGTTACCACGCTCTCTGCCAAGTGGGACATACCCCAGGGAATCCTGTCAATCAAACTGGCTAGCAATTTGTCGGAGGAACAAGGCACTTTCCAAGACAGGCAGATGTATATAATTGTGTCTCTGTGTGAGTTTAAGGGTGTGTAGATATATGTGTCTGCATACGATTTGGAGTCTTTATGTACACACCAGTAATACTTATTTACTTACAGTATACTAATATGTACTTATGCATGTGTGGTATAATATATTATAGTAGGCATCCGTGTTGTGTTTGTGTGTGTCCATGTGGCAGCTGATTCTATGTAACATGAAAAACAAAGGCAAATGTTAGACCACACACACACACACACACACACACACACACACACACACACACACACACACACACACACACACACATAGTTCTTCAGAAAGATAGACCTGACAGCTCTCTTTCTTCTATTCATGTTATTCATTCTGCTGTCTATCCATAGCTGTTATTCCCTTAAGTGTTGCCATTTCACCTTTTTCTCTCTTTACACTACTTGCTCTCTCTGCCTTACTTCCTTTTGGCTTTTCTGCATGGCACAAAATATAAAAATAGATAAGGAGAGATCAGTACAATACAGCTTAGGTTTGAAAAAAAATGAAAATATATACAGTGAAGTCAGTCTGTCTGTCTGTTTTAATTATCCGGGTTTTTTAAATAGAAATAAGCTCTATTAAAATAAAATGAGCAATATTAAACCCAGTTAGAGCTAATAATTGCTCCTGAACTAAAGCAAATTAGTTTTCACACTGTTTGAAGAAAAAGTAGGGGTTTCACCTTCCATTGATTTATCCTGCACGTTTTCCCTTCAAGCATCAATTGTTATTCCTCCTGACTTTCATTCTCAATCTGTTTCCATTTGCCTTCCATCCTTTCTCTATTTTCTCAATTTCTTCCTGTCTTCATCCACTTCTCATTTATTGTTTTTCTTTCCATCTCCCTCTTTCACTTACCTTCTCTGTAGCTTTCACCTAATCTCCAAAGACAACATTCCTATTTCTTTAGCCATTTCTGCTGTTTGTGCGTGTGTGTGCGCGTGTGTGTGCGCGTGCGTGCCTGCGTGCGCGCACGCGTGTGCGTGCGTGTGTATGTATGTATGTTTGTATGTATTTATGTGTGTGTGTGTGTGTGTGTGTGTGTGTGTGTGTGTGTGTGTGTGTGTGTGTGTGTGTGTGTGTGCACATGTGTGTCTGTCTGTCTGTCTGTCTGTCTGTGTGTATGACCCTCGTGACATAATCATGTGCGTCACTGGGGACTTATTGACTTCCTTAGACTCTTTCTTTGAGTCAGCTGACTTTAACAGCCCGAACTCATTGGCTAATAAGCCAAGGCCACTCTTTACTAAAAGTCAAGTGAAAAATTGACTCTGTTAAACACAGACACACACACACACACACACACACACACACACACACACACACACACACACACACACACACACACACACACACAATTTAATTTATGGTCATGCATCTTGAGGGAACTCTCAGAATAGCAGTCACTGCATTATGTTGGTCTTCTCAGCTTCTCTTCCTGGAAAGCTCCGTACACAAATCATTTCGAAACGCGCTCATGATCATCAGTTGACTTGACTGGCTTCTTTGTTGAACCCTTATTTGTTATGGAGGTAGCCTTGGTAATACGGGCCTAAATATTAGCACCGTGCAGGATGACAAGACGATTTGGTCAGCTATTGTTTCTCCGTTTGTGAGTGAGGAACAGTGAATTTCCTCACATGCCCATTTCCATTCCACTCCACTGCACCTTTGACCTCACCAGCTGCTGTAGCTTCAACTGGTCAAATGACACACAGCAAAAATCACAGCTAACACCCAGAAAAACACACAGAACACCTTACACTAAATTAACCAGTAGTCAACTGAATCCCAATAACAACAACAAAAGAAAAATGTTAGCAACATCTCAAGTAGCATAAAATCAACATCATGCAAACAAGAAAGATCCGTGGCTTCGTCAACAAAATTGACGGCCGCATATTATACAAGCAGAAACCATTCAATTACAGCAGCGAGAAGACAATTTGAGCACAGACGAGGTGAACGTATTTAAGTTGTGTAGTACAGAGTTGAGAGAAGTTTTAAAAAAAGTACAGTACAGGAAAGTTGAGAGGAAGAGTGCAGTACTGTATAAATTACAGTCAAACAGTATTTACTTTTAGAGAATAGAGAGGAGCACAGTAACCAGACAAGATAATAATAATAATAATAATAATAATAATAATAGTAAGAAGAAGAAGAAGAAGAAGAAGAAGAAGAAGCATAGTAGGCCTCAGCAGATAAGAGATTACAGTATAATGAAAATAGAAGATAAAATGCATACTCACCAAGCTGACTGCGTCTCTGAGCATAGGCTACCACCACCGCGGCCAGAACTACACAGCACAGCGATGTCACAAGGTTGGCCATCTGTGGACACACATACAGCAAAGTCATCAGCGTGAGCGTGCGCAAGAGACACAGAGCCGGCGAGTGAATGAGTCCGCCTGTCCTCCTGATTGACTGACAGACCCATAGACGCCTACAACACCATGGAAGAGATGGAGGGATAGCTGCTTCCTGTCCTCTCTCAGAGTCTCTCTATCTCCTTTCACTATTATGGCTCCTTCAGTGGCCTTTTCTTTCTACCCTTTGCGGTTTCGTTACTACCCGTCAAACTCCCTCATTTCTTTACTTCTCTCACCGTTTTTATCCTCTACACTGTATAACCTCTCTCTCTCACTCTCTCTCTCTCTCTCTCTCTCTGTGTTTATGTGTGTCTCTGTCTCTCTTTCTTTCTGTTCATCAGCCTAATGGGTCCATCCTCTCGGGGATGGGCTCTGGCCAGCAGCTCTTAAAGGTATAGCACACCATAAACAAACGCACAGCTTTCCTGTAAAACAACAATACTTCATGGGCATCCCGTCGCCTCATTGTTGCCTCACACTGAACATTTTATCCGATAAAAAAAAATGTGTACATTAAAGATGTAGGAGGTGAAAAGTGCTCTCATCTCTTGCTTTCTCATACTTTCATGCTTTTGCATCTTCATGTTGTTCCCCGTCTCAGTCCTTTGCTATTTTTGTCTTTATTTTCTCCTTATTTTAATTTCCCTTTTTCTATTCTAAAAGAAAATAAATATACTAGTTTGAGTGAGATAAAAAAGATATCTACACAGTAAATCAAAGTGCTCTGTCTAAACTCCAAAATAGTTTGTTTTGTAGCGTCACATGGATGTAGGAAAATTAAGCCCATTTAAATGTATTCAAGACCTAGAACAATACTTCAGCGAATTTAAGACTTTTTAAGGCTTCAAATTTTGATTTTGAAATTTTAGACTTTTTTAGACCCTGCACAATCCCTGTTCATAGAGGGGTTTGAAAATGTCCAGTGTTTTCACAGCAACTAGCGGTACGCTTCATTTGAAGCGTGCAGACATGAGAGTGTTATCAATTTTCCCAACATTTCAAACTTCTCCTTTAATCCTCCTTGTACAGCAAATGAACAGGTTAGAAGTTGTTATATGTTGAAGTTTTTTTTAAACCACCAAGTCCATCTGCGAGGCATCTCAGGCTGTAGGACAGGTTGCCAGATACAGTTTGTAACTAGATACAGTTTGTAACTAGAGTTTGGATTTAGTCTCCTAGACGACAAGGCATACGACAGTGACTAATAAATGAGCTTTAGAGATGACTGGAAAACTGCTTTTTGGCTTCCTGGCTTCCACTCAGAGGTGTACGGTGTGAGGTAGGTCTGGGTCAGCTACAACCTAACAACACCACTGGAGCTCGAGGGATTCATCATTGTGTTCAAGGACACTTGAGCGGGACGCATGGCTGCCAACAGAAGGGCCTGAACCTAGATCCTCCCATTAAAATATGGCCTCCCTATCTCTCTCTCTGGGCTGTTCCTCCGTCTCCTGCCCTGTAGGAGAGCCAACTATCTCTCCTTGCAGAACAAAGGTTGTCTCAGGTTGTCTGCTTGCTGCTGAGACGTGCGGTGAGTAAGGTGTGTGTGTGTCTGCATGTGCAGAACAAAGTGAGCACTCTAAATAGAGGCAAGGAAAGGAGAGTGAATTCCCTTGTTCTTTTGATGCCAGACTCCAGCTGTTACAAACCACCTCCCATGTCATCTCCCATTACCTCTTGGTCTTTGTTTAGCTTCACCATGTTTTTTTTCTCGTACTTCTACTCATTTCCACTTTTTCACTTCTTTTTTCCCCATGTCACTCTCAGTCTTCCTCACTCTCTTCAGTACAGTATAGTATATCTCTCAATTTTCCTCCCTCATCTTATATCCTTATTTCTCCCTTTGCCAACGTTAAACATGAACACCACTCCACCATGTTTAAGCATCTCAGGAAGGAGGACACATATTTGCAAGTACTGCTGAGCGACATTCAAGAACATGAAAAAGCTCTTACAGTACCACTTACATGTCAAAAGGCAGTAAAACCGTAAAAGACCTTAAACATACTAGGACATGTTTTCATGAACGATAAATCTAATGTAAAAGAAAAAGCTTTTATACTCAAACAAGATTAATGGTTACAAAGTTCACATCTAAATTATTCCTTCATGAAAGAATTCTGGGATTTTCAAATAACATAAATCGTAACAAAAAAGGTGTGTATGTCAAAGCAACACTGAGTAATTAGGAGGCCATTCTCATTAGAAATCATTAAGCACTGAAGAAGTTTCTGAGTATAGAAAATCACAAACTAAATGCTGTTTTGAGACACACGAGGCACCCAACGACAACATGAGTCTGCAAAGTGTTCATTGCCGCTGCTGCCCATGTTGTAGATTGGGCTGCAACTATAGACTGTATAATATTAATGGACAGAGCATGTGTGACATTATCCATTGGTATGTGGAGATCTGCTATGAGTCGTCGAGTTTGTCGTTATGGGCACACTTTCACTGGCAATCACATCATAGCCACGCCCTAAAACACCCCATGCTTTATCGCCAATTTTAAAATCAACGAGACCATAATTCAAAAAATTAACATCATTCTGTATTGCAGAAGACTTAAAACTAGTGATTGAAACCATAAACTCATTATGAAAATGTTTACTGAGGTAATAAATAAAGTGAGAAGTGGGTCACTTTTTCATAGACTTCTACAGAAACCGACCTCCTTTTGCAACCGTACGTGTCTTCCCCTGCTGGAATTCAGATAGAATGCAGGTTTAAGGTACCTCCACATTTGCAGCACTTCACCGAACCGGATGCTTTGTCCATTAACAGGCTATGGCTGCAACTAACGATTTTTTTCATTATTGAGTCACCCACCGATCTTTCTCTAGATTAATCAATTAATCATTTGATCTATGCAATGTCAAAAAAAATGTGTAATATGTCTATCTCAGTTTCTCAAAGTCTAGTCTATATCAACGACGTTCCACTTCTGGGATTGTTCAGGTGCCGCCAAAAATTCCGCCGGATGTCACTCTCTCTTTGTTTTGGCATTCTAAACTCCGGTGGATTTCTGAGGACTATGGTTAACTGCTCCTCAGATCTCTGCAGGGTAAATCCAGACAGCTAGCTAGACTATCTGTCCAATCTGAGTTTTCTGTTGCACGACTAAAACAACTTTTGAACGTACACGTTCCACCAAAACAAGTTCCTTCTTGAAGCTATTTTGCAGAGGTGCCGTCACTGTGTTCGTGGCTTAGCACCGCCCAAGACGATTGTGATTGGTTTACAGAAATGGCAATAAACCAGAGCATGTTTTTCTCCCATCCCGTAATGCTGTGTGGACCCTCCTCCGCAGCGCTGTGGAGGAAGGTCTGGCAATGCGAGACTACTCAAAGTCCAAGGAGAAATGTCTTGTTGTGTCAGTCTAAAACCCAAAGATGTTCAGTTTATTATGATAAAACAGAGAAGCAGGACATCTCCAAAGAGCATGTTCTTCAATTTTTGCGTGAAAAATTACTTTAACGATTAATCGATTATCAAAATAGTGGACGATTCTTTCGGTCGATCAACTAATCGATTAGTCAACTAATGGTTGCAGCTCTAATGTAGAGTGTCCGTATCTGGCTACTGTACTAAGACCACGACCATTTCCCATACATGTCCCACTACCGCTGTACCTCAGCATCCCCCCCTAAGTATTAAAGGGGGGGTGGTCGTACAAATAAACAGGTTACCATGGATACGGATACAGTTCATGCATTCCTCATCCAGCTGTTATATTACAGTATGTTTCCATGTAAATGCACAGCATCCCAAAAACAAATGTACAGTGTGTGTAATATTTTGATTCATGCATAACTATAAGCCAATTGTTTGTTATTCTAACTTTACAACACATTCTGTGATTCTCCTATGATTTAAACATTTTGTGGGGAAAAACCAGGATTTTGTAATTGACTGATGTCATTATTGCATACACACTGCATTATGTAAATATATATTTTTAGCAGAACAACACTTTACAAGCCGTCACTTAGGTGAAAAAAAAATTAAAATAAACAACCATACAGAATGATTTTAGCCCTCTTTGGTTTTTCAGCATCATCTTCCCAGTTTGAATAGGTCTGAGTGTTTGTATTGGAAACTCTTTCAAAGTGAAAAAGTGTTTTTTTTTTAGTTTTCAATAGATTTAAAGATGAGTGTATGTTTGCACCTGTGACTTTGAAATATAGAAATAGTAACTGAAAGTTTGCATACACGCATATGATTGAGCGATAGCTTGTGTGTGTATGTGTGTTTGTGTGCGCTTGTGTGTCTATTTGTATGTGTGAGTGATTGGCAGCTCATATGTATTTCATCTGAGCAGATATTGAGGAGAGTGACAGGGGGTGAAATTAAAATTGCATCCCTTGTCAGAGCATCACAATCCCCATCTCTGCTCTTCAAGTGCTGGTTTCAAAATCCAAATGGTGTGTGTGTGTGTGTGTGTGTGTGTGTGTGTGTGTGTGTGTGTGTGTGTGTGTGTGTGTGTGTGTGTGTGTGTGTGTGTGTTTGAAACTGTGGGGGTATTTAGCCCGTCTATCAGCAAACAATACCGTTTTGAAATGTGACAGCTTCAGATCGCTCATATAATGACAGCCCATGGGCGGTTAGCGCTGCAATCACACAAACTCCATACAAAACCCTCCTCCCTTTATGCATCCATCCACCCCTCCCATTAATTTTCTTCTTCTTCTTCTTCTTCTTCTTCTTCTTCTTCCATATTTATTTATTCATTTCTTATTGGAGGGGAAAGGGCTGAATAGGCGTGATTCTTTTTGGCTGCTTAATTAAAATATATAATTCATCGCTGCGTCAAATGATTCTTCCTCTGCGTCTTTGTGGAGTCCGATTTGGGAACATTTGCATTTAAATTGGAAAGCCAGGAGGGAAATTCACTAGGCGGGCCAGGGTGTGTGTATTTGTGAGAGAAAATAGAAGGCATCTCTTGAAGAAATGCACACACAGTACTTTCTTTCTTTGGTCCTTTTTACTCTCACAATGGAAAACGTCCAAAATCACACGGGAACATCGGTTGGCCAAATGGCACAGGAGAACATCTCGTAATGGAAAACTTAGAGGTCTGTCCCTTGAAATAACAACCTTGTGTCCACTAATGTATGCTCACTCAGCTCAGTACGTTTCTCTCTTAGTCTCTTCTTTTCTCAAAATCGAAAACAGCCAAACTGCCCCTGACAGCGAGCTGTAAGAAATAGAATAGGTCATTACGAAAGTGTCTGCAGAGAAAATAAAGAGAAGCATCCTCCTGGTAATAAACGGGCTCTATGAGATATAGCAAGAGTAGAGTTTACAACCCCTAAGGGACAATAGCCGTAGCTATCAAATGTACAGTAGAAGTTAAGGATAGATGACTTGAATTTGTTGTTCCTGATGCCGTCAGCACGGAACTGCGGGCGATATGTGTGTGAAATATCCATTGTGTTAGAAAATGGAACATGCTCTGACAAAATGTATACGGCATTAAGTAAAAACTAATTATTTAACTTTTAAAAGGTTACAGGAAACGCATCTTTTTTTTTTTTTCTCTATTCCTTTAGGTCATGTACTGAATTGAGATTTATGGATGGCAAATGCAATTAAAGTGTATATAATGCTGAGACAGAGGTGCATTATCCTGCTGGGACGTAATTGGAGGTCACCGGTTTTTTTTAAATGATACTGAAACCAGTGTGTCTGGCACCACAGAGCATGATTAAGCTCTGTAAAATCACACCTCCCTCTGCCTGCTTTCTTTATGTACTGACTCACAGCAGCACAACTCACCATCTGGAGCAATGGGCTGTGGATATAAACAGGAAAGAGTAATATAGCAGCCAGGGAGAGTACAAAACAAGGCAGCTGCACAACACTTCTATTGGAGCTAAAAAAAAATAAATAAAAAAAACCAGAGCAACCTAAAGGAGTAAATACAAACCAAAAGTTAAAAAAAAAAAAAAAAAAAAAGTCATGACAATGTGTCAAATGATGGAAAATCAGCAGGGGAACTTGCCAAGGACAAGGAGGATGGGTGAATAACTCCAGATACTTTCAGGGAAGAATATTCCAATTCCATCATCATGAAAAGTAAAACCTTAAACGTCTGAGGTAAAGCATCCTGTCCAGGGGGTAAACGTGTGCATCAAAAGGATCCTCGCTGCAGAAATAAGACCCCTGTTCTGTGCACCACTCACTCACTCAATGAACTGACTGACTTACTTTTGACACGTTTGTCCTACCTCGGGGCAAAAATACACAAACTTTTTTTCCAAGGCAATGTATACAACTTTTTTTTTTTCCCCAGAGTTTCAATTCACAGTGATACCTCCACCAAATGGGGGGGGGGGGGGGATATCTGCACAAAATGTATGACAGGTGTGCCAAAGGGAAGCGCAACCTCAATATTTATTTCAAAACTAAACGTTGTAAATAAAATATACAAGCAGGAGTTTCTTCATTCTTTTTCTAAAGATGGAACGTGAATGTGAAGGTTTTACTCAGAAAAAGTCACAAATTCAGCGCCCTCTTTTCTTCTCTGTAAACGCTTAAAGAGAAAATTAACATTTACCTAAGCCTCATCAGTGACTGTTAACTAAATGTTAATGAGTGGCTGTGACCCAGACGACCGTAATAACAGAAAGAAACGGCACCTCATCCATCAATCACTGTCCTGCAGATGATCCTTTTTAGAACCAAACACACACACACACACACACACACACACACACACACACACACAATCACACATAACTGTTGCCACTGAAAGCCTTAATGTCATGCTCCCTATCCAATAATGCAACTTCCTCATTCCCATAATGCTTTTCTTTGCTTGGCAACGTTAATTCTCTCATCAATCATCACACAGTGCGGGGTTGCTGCAGATTACCCACAAGCGCTGAGGTGGTGGTGGGGGGGGGTGTTTGAGTCTCATAGTGTGGCTGCTGGCATTTTGGGGACAGCACACACACACACACACACACACACACACACACACACACACACACACAACCAATTAAACACGCACAGATGTGCACAGTTGGCATTTGGTGCGGAGTGTTGATAGCCGGACGGCTGTGACCTTTTTCACAGTGGTTCTGGCTATAATTGCTCGCTAAAGACAACGTCAATCGAGACTTAAGAAGTAGCAGGGGTCGCGTGCATAAACACACACATAAGCGCACACACACACACACAAACACACAACCTTGTGCATGTGGACGACGGCACTTGGCTCTGAGTGATAAATTCAGCCATTGATCACATGTGACTGCTCTCAGCTGGCCGAGATTTAGAAGACCTGAACACGTCAGCTACTATGTATCAGGTTTCCCACAGCACGGCTACTGCTGCAGCATCTAACCTGTGTTAGTTTTACACAAGTGGCCAGTGCACACCTCATGTGGAGGTAGGATCAGCCGATCCTGTGCGGATACTGTGTCTAATAACCTACGGGTAGCATTTGTGCACAGACATGAATTATTGTTAAAAACTAATGTAATTAAACATGGCAGACTGGGCCATTAACGTGGCTCGCTGCCGAGGCTGCGTGCTAATAAACAACCTAAACACGAGATGAGATCTGATAGAGCATTGGGCCTCATCACGCTTGTGTCAGGTAGCAGATCTCTGATGTGCATGTATGAGTGCTTATCGTGTGTTGTTTTTTTTGTTGTTGCATTGAGCATGACTGTGTGAGAGTGTTTTTGTCTCCACCCAGCCATCTGGACCTCCTTGTGTGTGTGTAGAAGCAGATATAGGTGGTTAGAAAGCTCTGGAAAAACACGGCGTTACCTCCAGCCCTCTCACCTCTGAACTCTGTAAGTGTATCAAAGCTAAGAAAACAGAGCACTTTGTGTGTTGAGTGTGTGTGTGTGTGTGTGTGTGTGTGTGTGTGTGTGTGTGTGTGTGTGTGTGTGTGTGTGAACATTCTTAAGGCCTATACGGCTTTGAATAATGGGTGTAGACTCCCCTTTGTGAACAGGGAGCCTCCAGGGGCCCGTTTCAGGAACTGAGTCTAACTCTAATCTCTGAGTTGATTTACCGTGAGATGGGAAACTCTGAGTTTTCGGTTCCAGAACAGCTGATTTGAGTTGGATCAATCAACTCAGAGTAGGTTGACTCAGAGTTAAGCGTGTGCACCACCACTATAAAAAGGCAGCACGAATGGAGCCACGATACTACGTTTCACCATGGTAACAACCACCAACAAACTGGTCAGCAGAAATACTCATGTGCATGTATTTCGTTTAAAAAAGCAACACAGCGGCTGCTGCAAAAGAGAGAGAATTTGCGTGGGAGAAAATTGCAATATAGTGTATTAATATCATAAGTATGATATTACCGGTGAAATGGCATTGAACCTATAATCTTTTCATTTAGGTGCAAACCTGCGGGCGAAAAAGTCCTAGGCCTTCTAATCCCATTCTGAGGCTGCAGCACCATCATTAACAGAATTATAATTCATAATCTTTTATTTCAAAGGGTGTACATCATTCACCTGCAATACTGTGGAACTCCTTTTTAATGGCTCTTACTGGTTTGTGTCCAGGGAACACTACACAAACGTTTAAAACACGTTTAAGAGCGAGTCACATTCTTCTGACGGCGCTTTGCTACAGTGGCTTTACTAATATGCTCCGCATCACCAGTTTGCAAGAAAAATGTAATGCGACACAAAGAATCTGCTGGGATGTAGAGCATGTCCACCATGAGTGACATTAGTGATATGAGGACGGATAAGGTTATGTAGGCTACATAACTGATAGACTGGGAAGAAAAACGATACCGCTCAAATAGGTCGGCTAGTATCTGGAAATGAAAATGCATCTATAGCCGGTGCCTCAATATCATCTCCCAACGTATGTTTAACTCCCTGCGGAGTAATACAGCTTCTTCATCAACGACAAATGGAAATGCCATGTTTTGAAAAGAAAAAAAAAAGTTTTATAGTCTGCCTAACACGGTTAATAAACCAACCCTGTTTTTTTATTCCTCCAGATAACAAACTGCGCTAAAATATGCCTGATACAGACTGAATGAATGAATGAGGAAATGAAAGAGCGCTGTGTCAGAGGGAGGAGACTGAGAGAAACTTGAGCTTTATTGAAGAAAACCTGCTCCGGACCAGGTTAGGTTCACAGACTCAGTTACCATAGTAACTGACTCTGAGGTGAAGTTACCTCTCTTTCTGAAATGGAAAAGGACCCCAGGAGCTGTGCAGCATGTGTGTGTGTGTGTGTGTGTGTGTGTGTGTGTGTGTGTGTGTGTGTGTGTGTGTGTGTGTGTGTGTGTGTGTGTGTGTGTGTGTTTGTATGGTGGAGTGTGATGTACGGGCTGTGATGTTCTGAACAGAGGTGTTTTTACAGGGACTTAATCAGAACCAGAGCTGAGGCCCACAGTGGATAAAATTCATACACACACACAAACACACACACACACCAGTGATATGTAGTCTGAAATGAAATTACAAATAAATGTGATTAGCGCTTAACCTATGATAATGTTCATTACCAATGCACCTCTTGATTTTTAATTCACTAATTATTTTTTTCTTTAAAAAAAAGAAGTCTGGATGTCTGACTGAAGATGTCTGTCCAAACACAGTCCAAAAATCCAACTTCTGATTAAAGTAAAAAGGAATAAAGCTTCAAAGTTTCACATTTAAAAACGATAGAACCAGTGAATGTATTGGGATTTTTGCCACAATACATGATAAACGATTAATCACTTATATATCTGTTAGTTTTCTGTTGATCGATTCATTTTTTCGACTTTAACTCATAAAACAATCAGCAATGCAGGTGTGTTATGCTAGTAATGTAGCTGAGCAGTGTCAAACAGCGATGAGGAGCAGGCTACAGAGGTCTGGTCAGCTCACTTTCACACCCCCAGTTTTTTTATTTTTATTTTCAAACTCGTAGTCTTCAGGCCCAACCAACACTGACTCAAGTGACATCCTTTGAGGCGATTTATCATACTTCACACAGGTCCTTCTCCCTCACAAAATGCTTTATATACCTTTTTTTCACAAATACTACTCCACCAAGACTTGCAAACCCCCTGTCGATGGGTATCATGGGTGCCTGACAAGTTAGTATCTCAGGGAACAAAGATCATCATAAATTAGATGTCTATAATAAAGAGAACAATGACTCTATTATGTCATTAATTCGCTGTCAGAATACAGCTATAGTTCATCTCTTTTATTCCCTCCCCAAGATGGAATGCTCCGTTGCCATGGAATCACAATACATTCATCAACACAGAATCTGAATTTGACTGAATGAAACAATACAGATATCCAACATCTAGAAAAAAAAATGTCTGTGAGCTGAATAATGAGCCCTTCAAGCATTGCTTTTGGCCAGTGGGATGAGAGGCATTTGTCTTCCAAACCAGTTGATTAACAGTAGTTATATTTATATATACTTATAATAGGAATAATTGCCTATTCCTCTGACCAGTGTGCAGGCCTGCCTCTTTTTGACATGACTGAAAATACTGAAGAATGTCTTCAACTTCAATAAATAAATAAATGAATGTTAAGTATCAAACAGGGTCCAGCAGGGTCCTGGCTTTCACCCAGACAGGTTCAACCCTTAGTCTGGGAAAATGTTTTCGCACCACTGAATTGCAAATATACTATGTGTTGATGGTTGAAAACCAGTTTGTTGCAGATCAAACAGGGCCTCAGTTGTTAGCACTGTTACCTCACATCAAGGGGAATTGAGATTTGAGATTCAGCTGGTGAATTGATTGTTCAAATGCAAGAAACTACCAAATACACCGCAATCTTTCTGCTGCCCATGTGTGCTTACCTTCTACCTTGACAACACATAAGGGGGACCTCAGTGTCTCCTTTTTCAAATATGGAAGAATTGCAATGTAAAAAATACTTTTTAATAACTGTGTCCTAGTATTCAATCTTTTCTGCCTGGCATTCCGTCACGCTGCCTTTACAATTTTGTCTGCATGAATGCTGATGGTCGATTCAGGACTTATTCAAAAGTGTCAAAGTGAGAATCCATCCATTGTTTGTCTCCAGTATACTTTTTTTCCCTCCCAAACTAGAGATTATTGATCTAGCAGACCTAAAATGGAACTGTGATTAAGGATTTAAGTGGCAGAGAGAATGTGAGAGACAAAAACAGAAAGATAGAAAGACTGAGAGAGAAGAGGAACGTGAAGATGAGAGGGAGAGACTGAAAGGACAGATGGAAAGTAAAGATGAACACTGGTTTTCCTTCTGTCTTATTGCATTGGTATGTATGTGCCTGTGTAAGAAAAAGACGTGTGTGAATGCAAGCCTGAGTTCCACTGCATGTGTTGGAAACTAAAAACAGTATGTTTACTCAACCTGTTTGCCAAGCCTCTTTAGTAAATATAGATACAGTAGCAGCATAGACCAGGCTTACACACACACACACACACACACACACACACACACACACACACAATCCTGCCCACATACACCACACAAACACTGTGTGCTCAACTGTCCACTGGTCTTTACCACAGGAGGCTATTTGTAGAGTTGATTCTGATGGCCTTCATGTAGGTCTGTCTATTAGTTGGGTGGCCTTTCACGCACATGCAAAGATATACTGTACACACACACACACACACACACACACACACACACACACACACACCTGCCAGACCCAAACACAGACATGCAGATTAGGGGAAACACAATAAAAGATGGAGATAAAATGCATACCAGCATGCATGAAACCTTGTACTTTGTTATATATACACTGTTTATGCACAAACACGCACACATACATGCATCATCCTAGTGTAGGCATGCACAAAACCCACATGCACTGTAAATTGGGTGGCCAAGAACCTCAGTAACCAGATAAACACACTAACTAAATTGGAGCATTCACTAAAGTACACTTAAGTGTCTGTTGCTTCTTTCTGAGGAAATGCATGACTGAAATAGTGTGTGTGTGTGTGTGTGTGTGTGTGTGTGTGTGTGTGTGTGTGTGTGTGTGTGTACAAGGGCATTTGCATCCTTGCCTCGCTAGCTTGACACAAAAATACAAACATGAGAGTAATATTGTACTTAAAATTGTGCAATTTGCATTTCCTATGCCTCCTGTAAATACCTCGTCTTTAAATGAGTATTCTATCCTATATATAATTTGGTACAATACACCAAGAACTCTCAACGTGCATTTGAGATCCACTAAAAGTAACTCAAGCAGCAAAAGTCAAAACATCTATTGAATGAAATATACCTAACGTTTATTAACTCATGAACACAATTTTTAGAAATATTGTGAAAAAATAACAGTCTTAGTAAAACACAAAATTGAAAAACAGAAATGTTGTGGTGTCAACTCAAGCTTGAAATTGAAGAAATGTGGGGGGAAATATTTGCAGGCAAAAAAAAGTACTTTATCACCAAACTACATTTAAAAAAAAAAGACCTCTCCTATTTGTCAGGTGATTCAATGCATGTCATTAGAAATGTGCAAAGACTATTACTTTCTTTTATTTAAAGCAAAGTCCCATTATTTGTACCTGAATATAGCAGCATATTCTGGGGGACTGCAATATAGCTTGAAGTGTCTCGCTTAAAGACACTTCATCAAGGTGAACATCCAGTCTGGCACTTCTACTTAGGAAGTGAAAGAAAAAGCATATCATTAAAGTCATAACCTAGATTTGCACCCCGAAACCTGCTGAGCACTCAGGACGTCATCTCACATCACACCCGTGTGCTTACTGTAGTAGCCGCAGGGAGAGTCATGTATTGCTGAACAGCACTATTCTAGAGGACTACACTTAGTCAATGCTGACTTTACGCTGATGTCATTATCTAAACTCACTGTGTCTATACAAGAGCGTGTGTGTGTGTGTGTGTGCGTGTGTGTGTGTGTGTCATGGAGCGCGAGAGAGTCATTCATTATCTCACTCAACTCTCTGTGTTCGCCACAAGCCCTATAGGCACACACTGTCAGCCATTCTCTTACTTTCTGTCTCTGCCGGGGATGCTATAATTCAACATTTTAACTCGAGCTGTCTGTCTCCTTCTCCCTCGATCCATGTTCCACCGCTCTCTTTCCACCTGCTGCTCACCTATCTGTCATCCTCTGTACCTTTTCTCAACCCTTCTCTATTCACCTTTCTCATATGCTGTCACCTCTGTCTTTCCAGTTCTCTCTCTCGTCCTCCAGTAAACGCTGATGACAGCATTTCCTATTTTCACACAGCAGCGAGCCCTGAACTTCCCGAAGGAATCACTGTGACGATGACACACCAATGAGTAAGCAGCGGCGATGACAACCTCTGAATGTAAATCTGTCTCAGTGTATAATGCCATGGATAATTTGTCTTCCCATAGACTGACTTCACTTGAGTAAAGTACCCTTCAGAAATCGATTATTTGGATTTTTTTTTTGCCTTAAACAAATTAAAGCATATCGGATAGAAAACGGAGCTTGTAATAAAAGGGAAAGTTGACAATTCAAGCCCTCAGATGTGGGAGGAAAACACAAACGAGTAACAGCTCCTCCTTCCAAGGCAAGCTACTTCTAAGATGCCCTTGAGCAAGGCATTGAACTGCCATCTGCTCCAGTGGAGCTGCCCTGTGGCCAACAACAAAAAGCTTTGCTCACGAGGCAGCTCCCAGTGGTTAATATGCAGAGCAGAGAGGATGTGAATCAGAGCATTGCTGAAAGAAATACATACAAATATATATTTTAATTTCCCTCAGCCTGAGGTGGTTTCTGAGTAATCATCTGCATTCTTACTATATTGTTGAAATTGGCTCTACCTGCAGAGCCCATGATTATAGAACAGACACACACACAACTTTGCTCCTGCCCTTTCACTGTTTATTAGCGGTGCAATCTGTTATAAAGGTTTGGCAAGCAATAGCGCTGCTTGGCCCTTATGATCACACCGTGCGTCCACCCCGGCTGCATCTAAATGACCTGCTATTGGGAAATAGCGTGTTTCAAGAGGTAACGGTCACACTAGTCAGAACACAATAAATGCCAAAACATAAGAGCAGAAAGAGAGGTAGGGAGAAAGAGAAAAACAAAAAGGGTGTTACCGTTACGAAAAATGAAGACAGAGATGAAGTTGGACAAAAAGAAGATGAGGAAAAAAAAGGCTGAAAAAACATGATGAAGAAAGAGGAGGGGATGAAGAATCTTTAAGACAACAGGTGCAAGAAGAGTTCGAGGGAAAACTGCATGACTGAATGAAAGAAAAACAGCACGATAGAAAGTAAAGTGAAAAAAGAACAACGTGAAAAATCCCAAACTCCAGACTCAACACATGCCGCTGCGTGTGTACGCACGCACAACACACACACACACACACACACACACACACACACACACACACACACACACACACACACACACACACACACACACACACACACACACACACACACACACACACACACACACACACACACACACGGATGGCCATGTGCAGTTTATGTTACTGTGTTTGTCTACCGATTATCATGAACTCATTTAAGACTGTCATGCAACATCACTTAGATATTCAACATTCAAATTCAACTTTCTCACGCAGGATTTGGAAACTCGGGTCTCCCGCGTTGCTCAGCCAAATATCTAACCACCCAGGCTGGAAGAAGTCCCTAAACTACACTGACTGAAAGAAAACACTTTAAAAGTAAGAGAATACTAAAGACTTGAACCCTGAATAGTGATCATAGCAGTGGTAGTTTATCTTTTCAGAGCACAGAGTTTAAACATCTGTGGGTGGGTATTATTCACATGAAAATGTCAAAACAAGAAATGAAAGAATATATATTGTTGGGATCCTGGAGGGGGTTGTTATGTTTTAATATCACATTTCAAACCAACTGATAATTGTCACCCAGCAGTGGGAAACATTTAATGACTCTGGAGTTGAGCCAGAATGATGACATGCAATGTTGACTAACAGAAAAACATGGTGTTCAAATTCTGCCTTTAATCACATGAGAGGATGCATATTTTAAGGTTCAAGTGCAAGTGGAAACTTTTGCTTTTCTTTACCCACTGAGCTGAACTCCATGTATCTGCGTCTCAAATCAGTTTTAAATATAGATGTACTGCACCTTTGCTTTTTTTGGGATAACCAAGTGTAGTACAAACAAATATTTGATGTGAAAAGTTGCAGTCAAGATTAATGATGGATCATCTACATGTAGAGTTTAGTGTTACCGCCTACAAAATGTGTTTTATAGAATTCTGAATGTGTGAAGTATATTAAGCCGTTACAAAACCATATTCCAACTAATTGGACAAATGGGTGAGGTTTGCAGTGCAACTGTCAACAACTGTGGGCTTAAACAACAGCATCATGAGCGATGATTAACACGAGCAAAAACAGATAAGCTGCAGCAGCAACAACACACAACGAGAAAACTTTTTAGGGCAGAAATGGTACTGCACATTGAATCGTTTAACACAAAATACTGTTAGTAATTTTTACAGTTCAGACAAATGTAGTTTTGTATGTACATACCAGTGGATTGTGAACTGACGTTCTTCTGGGACCAATATGTTTCTATCAGCTGTCTACAGGTTACCCTTTTCATGTAATATTCCCTGCTGACGTCTGCCAGCAGTTAGCTTTAAAACTGGGTTCAACAGGGCTTGTTTTCTTGTCTTAAAATGAGCCATTTGGTGCCATTATTCCTTAGCCTGGATGCCAGCCGAACTTAGTCCCACCCACAACATTTGAGGTCGGGAACTTAGGTCTGGACTTGATCCGTTGTAGAGCAACTATGCTCGAACCAGAGCTGTTCGGACCAATTAAATTGTCAGGGCGGCTTTATACTATGATGGACAGATGATCAACAATAACGTAATTAACCACGTAACCAAAGAGCGCTTGGGTTGAATTCATTTACAACAAAGATGGCTGCCGCTGGAGAATTGAGATGTGTAGATTCCGCCATAGCGTCTATTGTAGAAGATATCGACAGCGCATTAATTTTAAAAGAGGAACAGAGAAACGCGATCAAGGCATTTGTCGATCGGAAAGATGTTTTTGCTGTCCTTCCTACGGGATTCGGCAAAAGTTTAATTTATCAGCTGGCCCCGATGGTCGCTAAGAAGACATACATCACATACTCCGTTGCTCTGATTGGTTGTAGGTCTATCCAATTGAGTGCAAAGGCATTTTCTTTCGTGGTTGGGTTGAAACACGCCCCACAATCACAGCCCGATGGAGCAGTATCAGACTCATATTCTGACTAGAATCGGAGTATGCCAGGCTAATTATTCCTGTGAATGGTAAACAACTTCCACAGACTGAAAAATGACCCTTGGCTTGATGATCCATCACGGTAAACAATACAAATGTTGGCCCTTGTCAAATTTCTTAGTTTTGTGCTATTCCCTTGAGACCAGATTGAGTGATGTTCTGTTTGTCTACACATTCAGAGACATCTCATGGGTCCAAGATGTGATTCTGGCTCTGTGATCGGCTGAGCAAAGCCAGAGAGTGCACATGTCAAAGCACATTTGACGTTATAAAGTTTCCCCCCCTAAATATGAAACCTTTAATTGACGTAACTGCATTCCACTCTCCTTCCTGTCAAGCAGCTCACACTCAGGAACATTTCTGCCAGCAAATAATCCATCCATGCTTCACAAATGTAACCATTTACCTTCTTGTATTAAGGTCAGTGTTAGTTGTGACAGCACTTAATTTGAAGGTAGGCAGTTAGACAGTTCAATGTTTTATTACATTAAAAAAAAAGGTTAAATGTATAAGACAGATTCGGCACACAGCTGTGGATGACATCCCGCTCAACTCAGAAAAACAACATCAGACAACAAACCTGCAAATTGGGCTTTAAAAAGTGCACGAAACAAACACAAACATGATTCCAGTTCATGAAAGATGAGTTACAAGGCAATCCTGAGGACAGAATGGAAACATAAAAGGATGAATAATGACTGAACAAAAGTAATCTTGCAGTGTTGTTATCCAGCACAATGGGATGGGAAACGCTCACTGGTGTACAGCAAAGTGGCTGTAATGGTTTTTATTGTTTGGAGGTGGCTCAGAAAGAGGTGATGCAGAGATTAATGTTAATCAAAGGCTTTCCAGTTTTCATACACAGAGACATATACATGAGCGGAGGCATATGCGCAAAGCTTTTTGGAGCTCCATTTTAGATTCTATTTCATAGCCGTGTGAGATGACTGACAATCGCTGTCAGATTCTGCTCCATTTCTTGCGCACACGCTCAGACACACATATCGATTACTAAACTATGCAGCCTGAGGAGTGCAGCCAATGTGAAGTGAGGGAGGAGGTGTGTGCACATACAAACACACACGTTAGAGGAATGGATTGAGCTATGCAAGGACAGATTTTAAGCATGCGTTTCACGCTGACAGAAACGTGCACAGAAACTCACATGTCCCACAGATTAAACAAAAGGCAATTCCACCTGCTTGCTGTTGTCTTACTTTATTTCTCACTTGAGAGAAGTGGCCAGGAGAATAGTGGAAATCACAAGAGAGGACTTATTCTATTGCATTTCCCTTAACTTCCCTACAAGATGATTATTAGGGTAAAACGATTGCTTTAAGAGCACTAACACTCTGACTTCTGGGTTTCCTTTTTTTGGAGTTGCTTGTATTGCTGGTGATCTACAGTAAGACTTGAAGCTTAATCTGCAGTTGCATTTATTGAAAGCTGCAGATGGATAAAGCTGTAGGCTTATTGTCACGGAGGAGAGGAGCAAGAAATCGAGAAAGAATATGTTGGCGAGTCAATTGAGAGCCAGATCAATGTCAATGTAAGAAACAGGGTAACGGAGGAGGCTGTTTTGAACTCAAAACACTTGTCTGATCATTCACACTCCAACTACCACATACACACACACACACACACACACACACATTTAGTCCAAAGCTAAAATGACCCAGCAACCCATGTTTCAACCACTTCATTGGGATTCAGCTCCCCATTTACACTTTGTTTCTATCACCCTACCGTCCGTCTGTCTGTCTGTCTGTCTGTCTGTCTATATCTGTTGTCTGTCTGTGTTTTGCTGCCTTTGCAATGGAGAACCTTGGTTGCACAAGGTGTGAAATGAGACTGTATTGATCCGTCTGCCTGTGAGAAGTGTGTGTGTGTGTGTGTGTGTGTGTGTGTGTGTGTGTGTGTGTGTGTGTGTGTGTGTGTGCGCGTGCATGTGTGTGTGTTTGAGAGCGAGAGAAAGAGTGAGTTGCCCTCCACGTCATATTCAGATAAGTTGGTTTTTCATCTGATCAAAGTGCATGTGCACACAATACCAATGAGATAAATGACATAATTACTAAGTCAGAGAATTGACACACACCCACCCACACACACCCCATTCTCAAGTGTCATAGCTCATGCATACTCCCTCATTTACCAATATGCTATTTCAGTATGTAAATGTGAATAAAATCATGATTCATTTATCGAAATTCCGGAGGCATGAATTTCTTTGTCATACCTATTCGGTCCTGTTGATTAATTCTAATCCGGAATCTAAATTAGAAGAGAATTCACTCAACCTCATTAAAATGAATTATTAGAATGGCACTGCCTGGGAAATAAAACAGATGAAGATAAATGCTACTGCGAGAAATGGCATCAATGAGGCAGTAAAGTAGGAACAGTTTCCTAGACCACACATTTCACCTTCAAGCAGCCACAGAACGCCCCCCCCCCAAAAAAAAATGGCCAAAATGTGGCAATAAACTATAAATAAAGTAAACATTAGGTAACTTCCTGAACAGCTGTGCTCAGTTTAATCACTTGAAACGATTGTTTCCCCAAATCATTAGTTGCAACTTTTGCATTCCTGTGATTTCTGCCTGCTCGTCTGTTCAGTACTCGTCTGGCTTGAGTGTCCCAATTTCACTTCCATATACAGTCACTGTAACACACATCCCTCTGAAAGGCATTATTAAACCTTCAAGATTTCATTTTATTTTACGGCACCAGAGGACCAGTTGCAGTAAAAAAGCGTGGAAACAACTTGGTCGATTTTCAAATGTATAAATATACCCTAACAATTTTGTGATTATTCGTATCTGGAATGGCACAGCACAGTTCCATACTTTCATTCTTCTTATTTTGATGACCAGTTTCTGCTACTATCTTACTCAGCTCACATCCAGCTACTTCCTGCCTCTATTTTAATCCTATTTCTATAATCGTTCACAGGTAGTTTGCTATTTCATTTTCTTTTTACCATCCTTAATGGCTCCCTGGCAATGTTTTTGACCTATATCGACAGCGATGTAAAATGTATTCTCAAGCTAACATGTTTATAAGGAAGTTTTCTATGTGTTCTGAATCTGTGAAGTACTCTCTGTTTAGAACTTACATCACACCATTATATACTGCTCAACTGTGGTTTAATTATAAGAACAAGAGTATGCAGAGGCTCAAGGTAGTATACAATGATGATATGAGGTTGCTGCTTTGTGTCCCTAGGTGGCATAGTGCCAGTCATTTGTGTCCATTAGAGTGCCAACATGTGAGGCACTCTTAAAGGTCCCATGACATGGTACTCTCTTTGGATGCTTTCATATAGACCTTAGTGGTCCCCTAATACTATATCTGAAGTCTATTTCCCAAAATTCAGCCTTGGTGCAGAATTACAGCCACTAGAGCCAGTCCCACAATGAGCTTTCTTTAGGATGTGCCATTTCTGTGTCTGTAGCTATTGAGGAGGAGAGAGATGGGGGGGGGGGGGGGGGGCAAGGAGGAGGGTGGGGATGTGGCCTTGACTAACTGCCAATTTGCTCCATGATCTCTCTCTCTCTCTCTCTCTCTCTCTCTCTCTCTCTCTCTCTCTCTCTCTCTCTCTCTCTCTCTCTCTCTCTCTCATGGGTGGGCCAAATTCTCTGGGCGGGCAAAGCAGAGAAAGGGGAGGTAACCTTGCTCCTTATGAGCTCATAAGGAGCAAGATTCCAGATTCCATCTGAGCTTTCATTTTCTCAAAGGCAGAGCAGGATACCCAGGGCTCGGTTTACACCATTCGCCATTTCTAGCCACTGGGGGACCATAGGCAGGCTGGGGGAACGCATATTAATGTTAAAAAACCTCATGAAGTAAAATGTTCATGCCATGGAACCTTTAAGACCAACACATTCTCACACCCATCTTGTAAAATAAGGACGTTTGGTCAGGTGCCTTTGTCGTTCTTATTGACGCTAAAAGTCTCCTTTAGCGTTTTATGTAAACGCGCTTGGTTGGGACTATTGCCGTCCCTTTAGCGCTTTAAGTGAACAAACTTGGTCGGGACTATTGCCGTCCCTTTTGATGCAGTTATGTTAAGGAAAAGGTCGTGGGTGGGCTTACGGTTCCGTGACACGTGGGAACTACGGGACGGTTGGGTTTAGGAAAGGGTCGTGGGTGGGCGTACAGTTCTGTGACACGCGGGTGAAAAGAAAAAAACAACTATAGCACGCGTGACAAACGGGACACAAACCCCGCTCTGCTGGGTGAAAGTCCTGTGTTTGACCCATCCACCAACCCAACCAGCGCGGAAATTTGCCCTTACATACTACTCACTAAATCCTATCTAACTGCTGCTCTCCCCGGTGCGTTACACAAACACGCTGAAAGACGCCTTTTTCGTCGCATCAGATGCTGACAGCCACTGTCCAATTTTCAATTTATTTTTATAAAAAGGGACAATGTGCAATTAAAACATAAATGTGACCATTTGATGCATTACACCAGAGTTAGCCTTTGGCTAATTTACATCTGCAGTCCCTCGAAAGACACAAATACATTTTAAAAATTTTAAAAATTACTTAATAAGTAAAACAAAAATGTGCAACAAATAATATTTTACATTTCATATCACACACACACACACACACACACACACACACACACACACACACACACACACACACACACACAGTCAGCCCCGCTCGAGAGACAAGTAAGACCAACAGTTGTGGGGAATGATTAACTAACAGTGTGCGTGCATTGCTGAGTCATTTTTAGGTGTTTTTTTTTATTAGCTTTAAAGCTACTAAGCAAACCACAGCACAAATGTCCTTATTTTACGAGTTCGGAATGAGAACAGGTTGTTAAGACAACTGATGTTTAGTTTTATGTGTCACCTGGACAAGTCAGAGAACCACATAATTGAAGCCCTAGTTAGCCCTCTGAAAAGTTGCTATAGATACACTTCTAGGTTAAGACAGCATTCGTGTAATAGCCTGTATATCCTATTGGCTAATATGCAATTTATGTATTCTTGTATCTCCTTTTTATACTATTTTTACTGTATGATGTGTGATATGGACCTGTGTCTGCAATAAAGCTTTATTATTTTTCTCTTTTCTTTTTTTAATTCCCCTCTGCCTTTCCTCCTAGCCTCATTTTTCTACAATGTCATCGTTCCCTTGCACGCCTCCACCTGCTCTCTCACCCTATTTACGCCTTATCCTTCACTTCCTGTGCTTTCTCCACTCTCCCTTCATCTTTCTTTTCACTCTCCAGTGCCCTCCCTCCATCATCTTCACCTCCTTTCCTCTGCTTCTATATCCCTTCTCCATTCGCTCCTCCCAGCCACCAACCCTCCACTATTCCCTCCCCCCTTCCTTTGTAAGATAATACATTTGCAGCCTGAGTGATCTATTGATTCCCTGAACCCCCAGCGCCCTTCAGAAAGGTAATTTTTTTAAGGAGGAAAGAAGATTAGACAGAAATGCAGCACATTCCAAGGTGAAAGGCGCTCTCCCAGTTTTACTCATTGATGGAAACATCGCTCCTTTTTAGAGACAGTGATGTGTGATGGGCAAAAGTGCAAAGTGCTCCACATGCTCTACCTGACTAGCTCCTCTTTCTACACCCTATGTGATGTTTTCTTCTTCCCACAGTATCTGTGAAGGGTTCGAAAGAAGGAACGGATGCCAAACGACTTGGCTTACGGATGACATTAGCAAAAAAAAAAAAAAATCTTTGCAGGTTGGTGCACAGTCCATTTTGGAATTGTCTCAGTGATTTGGTTCATAAAAACTGTGCTGGCAAAGCTGTGATCCAAGCTTATCTACGGAATTCAACAATGTCAGGAAACCGGTAAAGGGTACATACACATTTAAATCACCTACACCTGATGATACAGCTGTTGACGCTATGATAAAGTGAAGTTATCGATTTCCCAAGGCTCCTTAGTGAAGTGAGGATGGATTAGCTGTCTTAAACAGGCTTCAACTCTTTGCAAGTTCATTCCATGAAAACCAGTGGCTGTCTTAGAATTAAGAGATCACTGTCAAATGTATTTTATGCTTTGGTAAATTGGTTGGCAGTAAAGTAGATCAGCTGTAGTTAATGAGCTACAAGTCCACTTTTAAGTTCCTTTTTTGAATACCACTTCATTCCTGTTTTGACACAAAATATTTATTTGTTGCAAAAGTATGACCACAGATCTGTCTAAGGTGACCGTCAGTTTCATTCTATATTCGCCACACAAAAGGGAATTATTCAGAATTTAAACTTTTCAGAATGTTTACGTTTTCAGCCACCAGAAGGTCACAGAGAAACGGTCTGTCAGCTTTTCATTTGAAAGGAAACAGCTACCATTGCACTTTCAATAAAGGCCAAATTTAAATTAGGGACCTCTTGATAAATAGGCAAGGCAAGGCAAATGTATTTGTATAGCACATTTCAGCAGCGGTGCAATTCAATGTGCTTTACATAAAACAATAAAACACAGTTAAAAATCAATACAATACAAAATACAATACAAAATTAAAAAGCATTTCATACAAAATTAAAACAGTCAAAAACAGATTAAATACAGGAATAAATGAATGCAATTCCCAATGCAGTGCAGTGCAATGAATTAAACAAAGGCAGTATCAAAAAGAAAGCTCTTCAGCCTTGATTTAAAAGAGCTGAGCGTAGGTGCCGATCTACAGTTTAGCGGTAGTTTATTCCAGATGTAAGGACCATAGAAGCTGAACGCAGCTTCCCCCTTTTTTGTTCCGACTCTGGGGATGGCAAGCAGACCTGTCCCTGAATAGCACATAATTCGAGGAGAAAACTTCATGCGAGGAGCGGCAAGAGTCTTCACTTGACGTTTCTGCCATTCTTCCCATTTTGAACATAACCTCATGATCCCTGGATTTGTCCTCTGACCAGTGGATGGGGATTCCATCACAGCCTTCACTCTGTGTCCTCTCAGGGAAGTGGCCCTGAGAAGTATATCTAACGCTAAGTACTTAGCTTTAAATGGAATGTCCCAAGAGGAAAAAGAAAGCCATTACAGTGGAAACAAGTGACTCGGTGACCAGAGACTAATGCAGGTTATCATCAATGATAATTGGAAATCATGTTGCTTTCATGTAATGGCTTAGATGGATGACTGGGCATTATTCTGCAGCATCAACCAGGGACTCATTTTATTTATTTATCATTTACAGAGAAACATCCATATACATCAAGTGTTAGACCCCTTTTATTCATTACATGAAACAAATAATGGTCATTCCACTAATGTGCTATACCTTACCTGGTTAAAGTCGATAAGTGTGATTTTGTCTAGGCATATATCTCAAATACTGATGGACTGAATCTCTGGATTTTCAACAGTGACTTTCCTGTTTGTCTTAAGTGTTTAACTTTTGAATTAAAAAGTGCCTACATTTGTGTTAAAGTTTAGAGGAGAGATTATTTTAGGCCTTTATTTTGATTCGTCCCATGGGTTGAGAATTGTCTGTACTCAACATTACATTTCCTAGCATAGCTACAAGGTTTGAGGAAATCCAAGTACAAAAATCAGCTTCGTTATGTAAGGAAAGCCACGTGTGCCGTTCCTGGAGGAGGGTGCTTCTACAACTCCTCCGCCACTGCTTTAGGATTTCCGAAAGTCTCAATGTCCAAACATGTTGACCGGATGTTTCTGCAGTTTTTTTAATGAGCTTCATGAGAAAGAGGTCCGACTGTGCAAGATGACCTTTGGGCAAATGGGTTTAATGGAAAGAAAAGATTGGAAACGTTGTTGTAGACCCACTAGTAGGCTGATTGTTACATTTGCAGCTCAAGTCTAGCTCTGAATGAGATTGGATTCTGTCTGGATCTATAACGTCTTTGAAAACCATTTATAGTTAACTCTTTGGAGCTAGTTACAGAAGAACATGATCAACAATAAAAACAGTGACAGTAATTGCAGCGACCAATCACAGCATGAGCATGTCATCAGTCCATATTGGTAGGACTGTCTACAAGGCAGCTGCCTTGACTACTGCCGAGAGTCTTGAGGCACGTAGAAATGGACGAGGAAAGTGAAAATGTGGTGTTAGAGAAAAAGAGGTGGTCAGTTGGAAAGGAAAGTATGAAAGGATGGAGAAAAAACAAGCCGAGCTTAGAGTTATAGCAAAAATTAATGAAAAAAAAAGCAGGAGAGAGAAAATGAGACAGACACAGGAGATGGGGAATAAGTTAGCATTCGCATCAACAAATCTAATACCAATGAGAGCTCTCCCTCATCACCTCCATTCTTTCCGTCTATTTTTATCCTCCCTCAGCCTCTGTTCACCTCCCTCTTGGGGAGGGGTATAAGTCTTTATCAAAACAAATGAGTCTTTGTGAAAATACTGCACTTATCTGTAATCGCAGGCAATCAAAGAAACTCTGATGTTTTCTGTCAAGGGCCCGATCGCAACCATCTTGGCCGACCGTCTTTCTGCTCTCTGGTGAGCAAAGCTGAATTAAACTCTCAGGTCTTACTTTCTCTTCTTCTCTCTATTTTCCCAGTCAGATGATTTCTTTGTTAACCTTGTTCAACTCCCTTCCTATCCCTTTTATTATTATATCTCAATTGGCATCTCAAACAAATTACATGTCCCATTCTCTGTCTCTGGAGTTCCACACATTCCTTCTTCTCCATTGACATTTGTTCTTCTTCCATCTCGTTTTACAATCCTCCCACTACCCAAAACAACCTCTCTGTGATGGATAGAAATACTTAGCTGCTCCATAAAAAGGTGGCATAATGGATGTCATAGCTCACTGATATTGCTGCTAAACGTCACTTCATCCATGTGTTCTACCCGTTGAATTGAGCCATTTGAGCAGGCGCGTGTTGTGTTTGCCTATTTGTGTCGAAAAGAAAGCACTTTTCATGGAACATTTCATAGCCAAGATCAAGTCAAACATTCAAGTCAGATCAACGATATATCAAACTCTTGCCAAAACCAGTCAGGAGAAGAGCAAAAACATCTTTTCCTCCGAGAAAAGCCTCCCGTGCCGTTGTTTTGCTCTTCTTTTAATGAAGAAATACTTTCTAATTTGGATAAAACTTGCGTGATAGCTACGCTCATCTCATCCGTGGAAGCCGCCATGCTGTTTAGACTGAAGAGTCGCTTCCCGTTGCGTCACACCTAAACCCGCCTCAAAACTAACGCTGATTGGTCGGTCGTTTGGCGAACGGCTCCAAATTTTCTCTGTCTCAAGATGCCAGACTGATCTGCGAGTGGAAAACTGGAGCTCGCGAGATCAGGACGGTCTCACAAGGCTAGAGTTCTGCCTCAATCACCCTAATACAGTACAATGGAGGTGCTTACAATTTAGCTTGTGTTTTTTTTCAGAAACAGTTGGGTTACTTTTGGATAGGCCACAGACCACACTGTGACTAGAACATAAAGCAGATATATATATATATATATATATATATATATATATATATATATATATATATATATATATATATATATATATATATAAAACAAATAAAAAAAACACTAAGCAGACAGATTGGTAAATTGGTAGACAGAAAGAAAGAAACAGGTGCAGAAGCAAGAAAAATTGGACGAACAGCAGGGAGAAAAGAAGCACCAATAGAAAAAGAGACAATGTCAAAACATAACCACATGGCTGATGGCAGAGCGAATGTATTAAGCAGATGGCTGATAATAATTAGCTACGGGATGAGATCTACAGTGCACCACTGGGTTCGGCTAATTCACAATATGCTGGATTCAATGCACATATTCGATTCTGCAAGGTCAATTAGCTGGTACACATCGTTTTGGGGAGCATGGCTTACTGTATACCAAACAGTACAGAAACTAAAGTTGACACAAAAAAAATTAAAGAAAGGATATTGAATAAGAAAGTATAGATATTGTCACAAGTGTGTCACAAGATAAAATGTGTTGATTGGAGCTGCCAAAGCATACAACGTTTAAAGCAATGTTGTAGCTTTGCATTGTGATCTGTTATCCTGTTCTCAATGTTAACAGCCACTACTGCTACTTCTTCCCTGTTACTCAGTCAGGTGCGGTCGCTGCTTTTCGATTGACAATATTACTTTGGATCAAAGTGACAAGTTCAATCTCTTCTGGGTGAGTAGAACTCTCTGCCTTAACAGCTTCAATCTCAGGCTCCCAACTTTTAAACAGAGCGAGCAGATGGATGTGGCTTTTTCTGAACATGGAGATGGGTTAGCTATAGCCTCATTTTGCACTTTCTATCTACTTTGGAAAACTCACAGGAACTAGTCGGCTCTTACTTTATTCCCTCTACTCTTCCATTACACCCCAACTTTAAAATTCAGGAGGCATATTCCTCCCAGCTCGCGTCTACACGTGTCGCAGCCAATTACTAATCAGCGTGGTCTTTATTAATCCAATCAGCTGCTTCTGTAACATTCTACCTCTAGCTCCTCACACTGATTCCAGCATCTAATAACCGCCACCACCACTGCCGGCATCAAGAGGCTATCCAGACTCAGGGGCAAGATGGCCAAACTGGGAGTTATGTACTGAGCAATTATAGGGTCCATCTCACAGATGCAGCATTGACTCCAGATGGACTCTCCCAAAAGTCTGATCCACCATGTGCCTTATCGACAGTGGTTTTCATCCACGATTTAGCCAGTGATTTTTTTCTCGCATATCTTTAATAGCAGGCACTGGAGCCTGTCCCAGCAAGCACTGGGTAAGAGCTAGGTTACAAACCCATATTTATGCCTATGGTCTGCCGGGCTTGCAATACACTAGCGGAAACCCTGATTATTTGTTTTATTGTATAATCTTTGAGTCAAATTACCACACACACACAACACCGTTGCTTTGAAAGAATAGTTCAACATTTTGGGTGCGTACAAATTAACAAATGAAATATTACGTGTTAGTTAGTGAGCTTTAGGAGTGCTGGTTTGATTTGGTTACCTGTGAACAGAGTTTGTTTGGCAGCTGGTGGTGGTTTCAGATTTAGCGTACAGAAATGACCTCCCATGTATTTCCCAAAATGTCTAACTTTACGTTCAACAAACTAGGTACTGGGTCATTTTAAGTAGTTCTCTAAAGATCTATTCCCCTGGGGCATTAAAAAAACTGCATAACTAACAGGACATCCTAAACCTTGTTTGTATTAACAGATGTAGCTGTGTTTAGCAGCTTTGTGGGTTTTTACGGTCTAGTGGTCGGTTGAAATTGCTGTAATTGCTTGGTGGCCTTAAGTCGAGCTCAGGACCATTCGTGCATAGTATGTGGACTCTCCATTACAGACTATCTAATAAAAACAGACGTTAGTGAACATGAGAATTGATTAATAATTTCATTCAAGCACTAAATATATTAATATCTGAGCAATAAACCCCTAATCTCTTATGAAACCTCCCCCTATGGGTAGGTTGCTAACTGCCATATCTGCATAACTCTTTGGGACATCTCTCTCTGTGAATTGGCAGCAGTAATGAAGTTCACAGCTTTGCTCCAGGGAGCTAAATTGGCTCACAGTGTGGTTAGAGATAGAGGGGTATTAACAAAGCTTGCTGAGAAAGATGGTGAGGAAGAGATGGGGAGACAGAGAGGATAAAAATAGGCAGAGGAAGATGAGGAAAACAGAGTTGGCTGACGAGAGAATGTTTTTGCAAGGACTGAAACACAGACAGAAAGAGTGAGCACCATGATACTGGAATGACGTGGAAGAGTGGAATTGGCACCATTATAATTGTGAGAATCAGAGGAGGCAAAAGCAATGGCTTGACCGCCAGAAAAGAGGTGATGCACATGGAGAACACAGCAATTTCTTTGGGCCCTACTCATACTTCACCATCGTTCTCCTCCTCCTCCTCCTTTAAGGTAAGTGATAGGAGCTAGTCCCAAATCCCCAAGCATGCGGGCCGACTGGTGGATTAGCGCCCCTGCTCCGCCGTTATTCTCTCTGCTGGATTTGACCGTGGTCTTACACCCAAGGAGCAGGGCTGCGGATTTCATGGCAGCTTCAGTTGGATTAGACTGGAAGCTGGAGAGGGGTGCCAGAAGAGGTGGGGACACCTTTCACCCCTTCCCTCTCATCGCCCCAATTGTTTACACTCTCAACGTGTGGCCTTGTGTCTCTGTTGTGTTCTCTGTTCTGTCTCTTCCACCCCCTTTTGTCTCAGCTGACTTCACTTTTCTGTATTTCTGTATATCCTTCTCCTTTCTTTCTCCTATATTCTCTCACTGTCTTTAGCTTTCTGACTTAATGCCACCACGAGTTCCAACTCTAGGGAGCTCTAATGTTGAAGTTTATGTTGATATTATTAACATTTTCATCAGTTTCTCAAGAAGTTTTAGTCATGTGTGACATCAATTTAAATCTTTCTAAATTACAGTGATTTTCTCTCTCTGACCTTTGAGCGATGGGAAAACAGAAGGATCCTTATATGCCTCGATGGATGAGACAGTTTGAAGCCTTTCATTTCTAGTGATCACACACAGTCTCATACACACTTACAGACATGTATTCACGCCCTCTACACACCCTTTATGGATCAGAGGAGTCTTGCCTGAGACCTTGTAAGCTGAAAATCTCCCCTGGCAGGGCTGGATTTCACCTTTGGCTGACTTGTACATGTTTAACTTCCCACATGAGAATTTGCTTCAAAAAATAGTCTTCTACATTTACTGGGAGCACAAAGAACAGTAATAGGATAGAAACGTTTGAAACAAACTGACGTGAAAATCTAATATTTCAAATGAATAGTGCATAAATGGGCTTAATCCCTGGATGTTATATATCCATTCTTGGAAAGGAAACCATTTCCTTAAGTGAATAATTTTGCATAGCTAGTGGATCTAGGGCAAGGCTGTAAACATTATTGATGTTGACAAGAGACTTCAATTGCTGCTGTTCCTTAAAATGTGCCGTGTATAATTTATTTTCCGTCCCTGCTTTCAAATGTGAGTAGGTGTCACTTTTATCAAATGATATCTAATTTTCAAGAAAAAAAAAAAACTCAACTGTCAAGCATTTGTCGTGTTGTGCCTGCTGTTCTAGCGCCTGGGGACATCAGAACAGCTACGGTACGTGTCTGCACTTCAAAACTGTGATTTCTCCAATATAAACGTGATATATGTGTGGGCACCGATGTCACAGGAAAAAAAAAAAAAAAAAAAAAAAAACGGTACACTTTCGTCACTTGTGAATTTTCAAACAGCAATTAAGTAAGACAAAAATATGTTAGAAACCACGTGGAGGTTGTCTCTGTTTGACCACGTCTCTTCCTAGTTGGGTCTGTAAATGCAAATCCTTTATCTGGCTGTAAATGTGGGAGTGTTAATTAACCTGGTCAATTTCTCTGTGTGCCCATTGTACTTCCAGGATTAGATTCTGATTGTCATCTTTACATTTTCAGAATACAATGTAGGTCCAAAAAGAAGAATCCACCAGTGAGCAATTTAGACCTCGTACAACCAGATTTAGATTTGGAGATAGACAAGAATAACATTTACGTAATGTTCCATTGCTAAAGTGTCTTTCGTTTATACTGTCGTGTTCCGATCTGCTACTATTTTAATTTGCTGTTGATGGAGAAAGCAATTCTTCATCTTGATAAATTCAGAATAATGTTTAGAACGCTGTCAGAACAGCACCATAGTAAAGCTTCGGATATACTCGCACGTGACGCCGTGGGCGGGCCGCCGTAGATGGTGCGTGCTACGAGCATGCACAGAGCCGTTTATTTGTATTTTTTTGTATTTATTATGAGGATCCACATTAGCTGATGCCTAGATGACCAGCTAGTCTTCCTGGGGTCCAAAACAACATTTAATCAGACAATACTAAAACATTCCGTGACATAAACAGAAAAGAAAAGAAATAAAGAAAAGAAAAGAAATACAACAATATCTGCTTACAGAACTAAATAACAAAAAAAGTAAAAATTTAAATAAAAATTAAATAAAAACAATAACAAACCAAGCAAAAAGAGAAATATCTTGAAAACAAAGTTATCTATTACAGTATATTACATGGCTAACATTAAGGTAGCTCACATAGACATAGAAGAAATGGCTAGTACTCGTTGCCTGCTCTGGTGGAATTGGTTATGTTTAGGCAAGAGGAGTGGGATTGGTTATGGTTAGGGTAAGAATGTCATGGTTAGCCAATCAGGGATGAGTTCCCTAATGAATATTCATGAGTCTTCCCCTACCATCCTGCAAAAAAAAAAGAAAAAGAAAAAAATCGCCGCCTGGCAACAGTAGTAAACACACCCATTATAAACACAGAAGTACCACGGAAACATTACATTTATCTACTCTAATTATTAAAGTGACTGTCGTTTGTCTCCAAATCAAAATGACTGTCTGCCTGTAACTGCTTTTAGCGTTGACAAAACAATATGTCATGTCCCGGTGTGGTGTCTCTCTTTGACCACATATGGTTCGATTCCCTGTGGTCTGTACGTGAAGAATCACACAGATGTGTGTACAGGCGATCCTGCTCCGCCAGTCTTTTCCAACTGAACAGAAGGTGAAGCAGCGCGCACAGTGGGCGCGTAGTCACAAAACTGCAGAGGTGCGCGACCACGCGCTGTGACAGCTTGTGGGGCCTTCGCGCTGGAAACGACAGCCCTGGTGACGTCATTTTGCGCACCTCGTGCCGGGAACACCGCAGCTACTATCAACCTTGCTTAAAGCCATACTACCACTAAATTCTGTTTTTAACGGGGAAAAAAAAAATCAATGGAAGCGTTACACTTCCTGCACAGATGTTGCATAGAATATTTAAGTGACTCAAGGAGCATGACCCATGACCATGTCATTGGCAATTTTCCTATATAATGGTTGAAAAAACTGCAAAGTAGAAGCTTGAAGATTGAAAAGCTAAATAATGCGCAAATGTGAGCCAATATAATACTCCCTTCCACCCTAAATGTTGTTGTTTTTTGTATGCGTTCATACCAGTAGCTAGGTTTTTGTATCAAATGATTTAGAGATTTATATGTGTATCTTGCTCCTCCCACACTGTACAGTAGGTCTGCCATGCTCCTCTACAAATCCAATTACTTTGTTTCCCAAAACATAACTCCACACATATATTTCATACTACATGACCATGGAACATGCTAGAACTCAATTTCAGTGTAGTCTCAGCACGACTGAAACTATTTAACCTCGGTGTCACATTAACAGCTGAAAATGTGCAAGGCCTGAACACAGCTTTCCCTTGTTGATAAACACACACTTGTGTTTGGTTATGTTTCGTCATGATTTATTGCACATTTCTCCATAAACAGGCAATCGAATGACTGCAAAATATTACAAACACTGTCAGAATTGTGTAAGACCGAACTCTCAAAACACACACAAAGGCGTACGCACACCCGCGGACACACAAAAGCAAACGCACACTCCCATGTACATTCGCTCCTTCACATACACACACATATACATATTTATGTCAGGATCCAAAGTCAATGCTTATATGCTGCCGGCAGCACGTAAAGGAAGATGGTAGAAAAAAAGAAATCAATAAGACACAATGCAGCACATACTGTATTTATCATGTGCACATATTTCTGACAGGCCACCCCACATTACCAAGGAACATTGACTAAAACATTTGCATGTGTGTTAAGAGTATCAGTATGTCAATATAAGCCATTAACGTCGCAGAGGATGACTGGGGAGTTACATGGGGTCAACGTCTGCCCTATAATGGAGCAGTCAGTTGAGGGTCAACTTGCATACTGCCCGAGTAACATTATGGTTATGACTGATGACGGTGAGATTGAACATGATCTTCTATGGCCTTAGCGTAGGTGTCAGGGTCGGTCTCCTGCTGATAGGTGCGTGGTCGCTACAATGTAGGGGAGTTCGGGTCAAATCAATTCTGACAGCAGTTCACGGATGCAAAGATTTACCGTCGAGCCTTGTAGCCAAACCAATGGTCTAATATTAACCAAACATGTATTGTGCCCACACAGTGACCTTTGTGGTAAACTACTTTCTGTAACTTTTGTTGTTGTTGTTGTTTGTGTCAGGCTTTTATTCGCAAGGCAAGAGAGTTTTTATTCCAAGCCAAAAATAAAAACAGGGATGCTGATTTCACACAGCACACAATTAAAGCTACGTCACGAATGAACGAACGAAGGATTACATTCAAACCAATGTATTTAACCCAAATTAAATGTTACTATAAAAGAGGATTAAGCATGCATTCCAGTAGTATCAGTAGTGTAGTGAGTGCATGGAAAATATAACAGAACTCAAAAGAAAAAACCCAACCAAAAACAAACCCTGTTTGGCTGTGTGGATCAAGAGATCTCTACTGCTCAGCTCCAACCATCTTAAATAAAAACAAAAGGCAATCAGGCAGATTGGATTCAGGTGTGGCTGATCCTCCTGCCACACCTTGCCACTCGGACTGCCTCCTTCCCAGCTCTAACATGAGCCACCCGCAAAGTGGGAGGGGTCATCACAGCTACAATATGCAGATTTTTAGCTTGAACAACAAACTTAAAAAATACTCTTGGCAGCTGAGATTCTATTAGAATACTTGTAACTGGGGCTGCCCTTGAACATTAATGAAGCAAGGCATTTGTTACCCCAATTAAATTTAGATAACTGCAGGTATTTTATTGATGGTTGTGCTCTCCCTGCCTCAAAGTTTCTCTGGATCACGAGGTGATGCATTTAGGAGCTATTAAAAAAACATTCCGTACATAAATGTCCAGAAGTAAAAATCTGGACACAGGAACTCTATAGTAAATTATGAATGCTGCTGTTGAACACGCTTTATACCATGGTATCCATAAAAAAGTGATGTAGGACACCTACTAAAGGAGTTCTGGTGAAATTGACTGTTCACTGTTCTAAAAGAATGTGCTACATTAAAACAAAAAGGAAATGTGAATCTGTTATTTCCAACTCGTCCTCTGAACACCACAGGATGTCGCTAACACACAAGCTGCAATAAGTAAGTTATACTGCCCCTCTGAACTGACTTTGTTTCACAGAGAATAACGTTATCTCACATCCCGTTCGCTGTTCAGGTCGCCACTTCAGGCTGCGGCCGACAGTAACGTTACATATCGCGGATAAAATTGTTCGTATAAGTAGTTATATTGTGTTGGGGACAATGACATGGCTGGATAGCTAGCTTGTCTTATTGTTCAACATACTGTCAACTTATTTTTACTGATTGCCAACTGTACACAATGTTATTGACTTTGGATCTTGCTAGCATAGCGTTAGCTTTCCTGGCTTGTAGCTAAGCTGAAGGGTTCTACGAGCTGTGCGGACAAATAAATGTCTCCCGTTGCTAAGGGAGGCAAGTCGTATATAAGGTCTTTCCTATTTCCTGGAGGAGTGAACAACGTTTGCATTGCATAAGAACCTTATAAGATGGGCATGATTGTTCCAGGTATTAGTCCAACCCTCAGGCGTAATGAGGGAAACTGAGTTATTGTTTCGATAAACTTTAGATTTTGATTGTAAAACAAATGTTATTTGGCAAGTCACCATGGTATAAGCGGGTTAATGCCCTTCGAGGTGTCCATTGTCAGGTATTAATGGACTTTGGACGGTTCACGCCTCGCCGTCGTCCATTAATACCCGACAATGGACAACTCGTTGGGCATTTAAACTTACATAAACTGGGTTTTGTACTTGCTGGTTAGCTTGAGAGTTCTTTGCTTCTCATAAATGTTGTCATTGTTTTTAGTGGTGGTGGTATGACTGTCCTGTGTTCTGCCCGCGAGCTTTGCCTTAAAAATACTCATCGTCATTCTGCTGCGTATACCCCAATCCCAAATTCCCTTTCCAAGTCATCAAAAAGTTGAGTTTCACAACATCATCTTTGAGCCGGGATGAAATTCTGAGATCTGGGAGCACAACTGCCTGCTATTACAAACAGATATTGTACCTTTAAAAGCCACAAATAGCCCACTGCTGCTCATGTTCACACATCATCCAACAGCGGTCAATGAAAAATGCAAAAAAGCACTAAAACAGCGCACCGCTGTGTTGATTAAAGTGTCAATATTAATATATTAATATGCTGGATTGTTAATTTACAAACAGACACACTATAAAAAATGCTGTGTGCATGTGTACTTATAAACAACAATGTGCAAAGAAACACTAAATCAGAGGGCAGGTCATATGGGGATGCCATTGCCACGTCTCTTTAGGAGACATTTACAAACCAGATAACAGACACTTACATTTTCAGCAAAATCATATTATTTCCCAGGCTGTCTGTGGTGTGTGAAAGTGTTCTGTGTGTGCGTGTGTGTGTGTGTGTGTGTGTGTCAATGAGGGCTGAGGTAAGAGTCTCATGTGTTGTGGAGTGAGACGGAGGGCATTAGTCAGATTTGACCAACAAAGAGGCTGTGAGCACACAGCCAGGGGATTAGACTAACGCCACAGACTTTCATTAGTCTACAGAGAGGAAGAGGAAAAGAAAGAGCAACAGAAAGGTGGAGGGGGAGAGACACTGGATTACAAAGATAGCGGGGGGACTTCCATTAGTCGAGGGTGAGGGCAAAATGTAAAGCTGGAGGATGAACGGTGAGATACAGAGAAATGAAGCGAGGGAGACACTGAGAACACTCCACTACTGGATTAGTCCAATACCAGAGAGTTTCATTAAATAAGGGAGAGGGAGATGGATGGATGGATGGATGGATGGATGGAGAGGGCAAATAAGGAGAGTCAGAGGAAGAGGTAGTGGGAAATATAAATAAAATAAATATACATGCATGGGAGGAAAAAGAAACATGGAGGAGTTGGAAAGGAAGTGAAACAGGGAGAAATTAGATGAGGTAAAAGGGGACAAAAAGGAGACCTGGCAGTGTGGAGACAAAACACATACATGGTGAAAGACAAAGAGAGATGAAGTGGAGAAAGGAACAGAGAAAACAAAGAATCAGACTGGAAAGCCGAGGATAGAAAAGGCGGAAAGGAAACAGAAAGGGAGAGAAGACAGGCAGAACGTTGAAGGGGTTTGTGGGGAGTGTGTGGGGGGGCAGTGGTGTAGAACAACTAGTAGAGAGGATTAACCCCTCCACTGCACCCCCAACACACACCACACACACACACACACACACACACACACACACACACAGAGACACACTCAGGGCCTGGGAAGGACGCTGCTGTGCCAAACTAATTAGCTACTAACTCAACTACAGCTCACACAGATGAACTGCAGCATTTACAATGGAGACCCAGACCAGGTCTCAGAGGTGTGGATGGGCTTCTGTGTGTGTGTGTGTGTGTGTGTGTGTGTGTGTGCGCACGCGCGTGCGTGCGTGTGTGTGTGTGTGTGTGTGTGTGTGTGTGTGTGTGTGCAAATCCATATCATTATGTTTTTATTGCTGTGACTGTGTGTGTGTGTGTGTGTGTGTGTGTGTGTATGTGTGTGTGTGTGTGTGTATGTGTGTATGTTTGTGCTTACACTTCAATAAGACCATGACAAATTAAACATCTCCACTCGGCGAGACAAACAATCTACTCTGAGCGATTGCTTTCTCTCTCTCTCCCCCCCCCCTCCACCACCACCACTAAAGTTATACCAATTTGCATTTTCCTCTGCCCTTCATCTCAAAGCTGATTAAAACGTTCATTACGTGCTTTATATTACTTTTTGGGCCTACTTTTCAAAAGCTGCAGCTCTCTCATAAAAGACACAATTATGTTCTAAGTATTATTTTTGAATTAATCAATTAATTGTCTTGTCAATAAAAAGTCAGAAAACAGTGAAGAATGCATTTTCCGAGGCCCAAATTTGAAACCTCCAATTGCCTGTTTTGTCCGACCAACGGTCGGAAACCACAAACTATTCCATTTATAAATTATGTAAAGTGGCAAAGCTGTCTCCTAGAAATTGTTTCTATTGTTCTAAATAGTTTTTTCCCATTACACTGGGGTGCCAAGTCACAAACAGTATTTTCATTGAGTGAATGAAGTGCTACATTTATCCTCGCTGGGAGGGGGGTCGGTATGGTGGGCGTACATTGTTTTTTGTATTAAATCAAGACCACAATATTTCCCTAACTTTACCCAAGTTCTGTGAGTGCCTAAACATAACCATAAAAGTTTTATAAGTCTGCAGTAACCACCAGCGAATATTGTACTTCGAGATTAGATATTTTGGCAGAAAAATGATCAAGTACATTGTTAATTAGAAGGACATGCAAAGAGCGCAGACATCTGCCAAGGCCAAATGCCTTATCTCTTAATGTTAACCAAAGTGAAAAATAATGTTTATTCGCCTGTGATTCTGCTCTACTCCAAAATTTTGTTTATCCGTAATCTTGCTGACAAACAGAGAAACCAAACCAAGAACATGACCTCCTTGGCGGAGGATACATAAATATTAACATTTTTACAATTAGCCAGAAAGGTTAACAGAATGTCCCCATTATGTTAATAGAAACCTAATCTTGGTGACACTACAGTTCCTTCAAAACATATATGCTGTAACTACGAGGCGATAGGGCTGAAAATAGCGAGGCAGCTAATCCTCACATTTGAGAAGCTAGAACCATCAAATCAATTCATCTTCAGATACTTCAGATATATCTGTTGCTTAACCCTTGTGTTGTCTTTGTTTCAACCTTGAAAAAAACACTTTTTTTCCTGACATTTGTGAGGCCTTTTTTCACAATTTGTTTTTGCTTTTTCCAACGTTTTAAATTTTTCTTCTACACATTTTCAGCGCTTATTTCTACGTCCAATATTTTCTGATATAAAACAAAAATTTAAAACAGGCCAATGTGACCCGAAGTCAACACAAGGGTTAATACTCTATTTGGACATCCTAGTGGTCCATCCCATTTGGTTGGCCTCAGTTCAACAAGTTTACAATGGCAGGCTGAACACTTTTCTAGGCATTCATTATTCGACTGCGCCTAGAACACCCAAATCAAACCCCAAATGATTGTTTCTGATGGAGCAAAAGCTGCTGAAGTAGAACATATCTCACAAATATGAAATGACAGAGTGCAACACTTAATCTATGGCTGTGTACACTACTTTTATTATTCAAAACTACCTCAATCTATTTTCTGACAGACCTCATCTGCATTTGTTCTCTCCCTGGAAATCTAAAGCTACAATCTGACGATATGACCGGGGAAGAGTCATTTTTATGGAGCAAATGTCATTATTTATTCATTTCCTGCAGTAAAATGGCTTAACGGATGAAGTGGCACTTGTGTCAACAGGCTCAATTAGAACAGTGACACACACACACACACACACACACACACACACACACACACAAGGACATTCAGACCCAATAGACCACCTGTTTCACACAGAAGAACCAATAGATATTTTTGACATCCTCTATAATTTACGCACATGTGATTTCTTCCAATTCTTCCATGGCTGGAGTACAACATTTAATCTGAACTATGAGTTAACTTTAAAGACATTACGAGCATGGGGGTTAGTTTGCTCCCTTGCATGTCTGTATTTGTATTTGTTTGAACCGTTTCTGAATCTTGCATCATAGTCTTGACTAACACATTTGATTACCAAAACTTTCTTGCAGATTCACAATTTCACTGTCCACTCCACATGAAAAGGTTAGGGTTAGAAGAATTCCTCTCACTGGATTTGCACTGCATTTGGAGAAAGAATTATAAAGAATAAGAAGTATTATTATATTATAAAATGTTTTAATACATCTCAGTGGGGAGTTACAGTCTCAATAACAAGTCACAATATTTCAAGCAAAAGAAACGTCACTCCTTACTACCTCCTCTTGTTTCAGTCGCACTGACGAAACTGTCGGTGCATTTCTCAAAAAGCTTAGATACATTGTCACTCAACAATTGAAACATCATTAAATTGGCATTTCATTCAGTCTTTCATTCATTCAAGTAACCGGTATCTTATACAGCAAATAACTACTGCTCTTAGTTCTTGGTTGTTTATTTAAGGAGCTACACATTAAGATTGCTATGGAATTCAGGTATGTTCTCCATATCTTTCTACGTGTTCTTTATATCTTTGTGATTATGTATCCTCGCTGTGCGTGTCTCTGGCAGTAGTCATAGATCGAAGCTTCAGACAACCTTTGATGTTCTTGGTTTGATATTGGCCTCATTACCACCAACGTTGTGAAGTTAAAACATCAAGAAATGGCATGAAAGCAGGATGAAAGGTTTTCAAATGCACGCATTCACACCTACAATATAGAAAAACATTTGCATGCACGGACACATGGCTATGATGTAAGTACTCGATATAGCATAAAAAAGGGAAATCTTTAGAGTCAGCGAACTGTGTAAACGTGTAAAGGCTTTTAATTCTGCTGCAGTGAAACTTTAATGCCAAGCTGCCAGTGCATAACATCAAAATGATATTTGTAGTAGTTGTTATGGAGTAATTTACTTTAGTCAAAGGATGTAAAACCCATTAAAACCAGCAGTGTTTTTGCAGTTTTGGACAAATGTCACAAGTATAAAACAGCAAATCCACCAGTATTATATTGTTTATCTCTGACGGTACGTGTCCACAGTGGCGTTTTTTAGACGGCAGGGATCGCTCCGCTTCCCAACTTTGGACGCTTCGTGGGCTTGCCACTAGCAGTTATCATTTTCTCTTCAATGACCAATGAAAAGCAAAGAAAACCGGCTACGCCAGAGGTGCCCAAATTCTTTCATATGAAGGGCAAAAATGTATCAGGATGGAAGGCCACGGGCCAAAAATAAATGTCGATGTTGAAGAATACAGGAATTCCTGCCATTCTCCGTAGATAAAACGTACGTATGTAATTTAAATGGGAAGTTGACCAGCACCGTGCTTTACATTGCCGTTAAACTCAGATTACATACGTTTTAACTGCACAAAATGTACGTTTCATAATCATACTTTTAAAATAAGAGGAGAATAAGCATGAGCATGTCAAATACATGGCGGGCCAAAACAAAGAGAGCACGGGCCAAACTTGGCCCGCAGGCCCCAAATTGGGCGGCCTTGGGCTACGCCCTCCTACAACTGGATGGCTGCACCTGAATGGACGAACGCTTCACTCATGGACTGGGTCTGCTCACAGATTTCAAAACAGACCAACATGGCGGTTCGTTTGAAAACTTTCTATTTTTTGAAATTAGTTCACCGAAATGTGTTTCTGAAATCTTTTTATGCGAGGAACAGGCTATGCAGTCGCTGACGCCATCTTCATTTTAGCTCGACAAAGCTCAGTTTAAGCGATTTCCGTAAGTTTTGGAGAGGCAGCAAGTCAACCTGGACCTGATTTGCATAAAGTTGCCTGGCAACTCGACACACCGCTTCTCGAAAGTCGCCGCGACGCTACTAGAACACATTGCCCGGCCCACTTACATAGGCAATGAATGGGAAGCGAGGAAATGATGCTTGCCAGTGGACACGTACTGTAACTCATACAAAAACATAAAACAGAAGCCACAATATGATATACAAAATCTGATTCTGATAGAATACAATAGAAAAAAGGAAAAGGTGATGAAGATCAGAGTAACAAAAAACAAAGGTCTGCAGAGGATAAACATCAGTAATAGAGAGAAACCTCTACTAACGGAATCATTGAATGAAGAAATCATAATTGTTGTGGATTGTCTCTGTGTATTTCATGACATGATGACTGACCTTGACAAAAAGTCACCTGATCCAGAGTAAAACTCATCCTGACAATCATCCATGCATGCTTTGCCAGGATGCCGCCCCGAGCTAACAGCCCTACTGTATCAGCGCCAGAACAGATTGTCTTTTGTGACGTGCCATCAAAGAAAATTGTTCCCATTTGTCATAGTTTATTTCGCTTTTAATTGTCTTTTTTATGTAACTGATAGGTGGCACAGTGTTTGCCTCAGTAACAAAGTAAACCACAGCAAAGATCATTTTAAATTCCATGAACATCAACGGAAAGAAAAATCATGTTTGCAAAGTTGCAGAATAGTTTCCCGTAACACTTTACTTGAAGGTATCTACATAAGAGTGACATGTCACTCTTATGTAGATACCTTCAAGTAAAGTGTAACCTAGTTTCCTATTGCAAAATGTTGACATAAAGCAGACCCTGTGTACCATTTGCAGACTGCTATTTTCTTTTAAATCAATGGCTGCAATGTCAAGTAGAAAACGACTTAACAAAGAACAAATATGACACTGAACTCAAAGCTTAATCCCAAAATACAATGCACTGAATACCATGACAGTGAAACAAATTACTTGGTGATTGCTTCCAGTTTGCTCAAAGCATCACCAAGCAGTAAACATGTGATTTTAATTCTATTTTTTTTTTCTTTGTTTTTCTCTTATTGTTTGAAATGGAGTTTGGAGTTTTGCAGCAGACCTTTCATCTTCCGTGTTCTGCCAGGGTAATGGAGCACTACACTACTGTTCGGCTGACGCTTTGAATTCACCGCCAGATGTTGTCTTTGTCATAATGTGTTTTTAATCACCATTGCTGAAGTCAGATGCCAGCAGGCAGCTTCCAATCCGATTTGCATCACTTGGTTCCCCTCATCTCTCCTTAACAGCTGAGAGGGCTGTGGGCATCAATCACTCTTAACTAGCCACGCTGTCAAACATTTCCTACACCAACTTCTGGGACCCCACAGCCACTTGTGTGAAACAGGGACTGTACCTTGCCAGAATCTGATACCCGTATTTTCTACACAAGTCATTTCTATACGTCTAAATTATCAAAGGAGACAAAACTGTATGTGTTCACAATGTGTCCTTGTACAAAATATGATGGGTGCACATTTGCCCGGATCTTCACTCAACAGGCGTTTGTTTTGGAATATTCATAATGCAGGGTTTTAAATGTAAAATCAATGTGAGCATCAACACTATCAATGATTGGCTTTTATCAGATCTAATGTTTGTAGTTGGTCTGCAGTGGACTTCTTTAGCAAGTTTTCTCTTTAAGCTTTTTGAGTGTTAATTATTTGTTATCTCTTCTAGCTTTTACAATGTTTTAGACACAAATCTGGTAATAATAACGGTCCATAATTATGTGAAATTGCATGTTCTTTTCATTGAAAAATGTAACATTTTCTGAGGGAAGGACTTCTGAACCCCACGTCAAATATGTGCACCTTATTCTTCCACAAACCAAGGGGAAACACTGTAATGGAATATATATTGACACACCGGAGACGTGAGGGTTACTTGGTTGGAACACACAATCTGTTGCCTCCGACCTCATGCACGATTGGAAACCAATGGTTGCATTAAATTATCGAAAAGCCACATTCATTAAGGATAAACAGGTTACACATGCACGATTTGCTGTAAGTGGTTCAACTATACTTTGCCTACTTAATCTAAGCATTACATAACCTTATGGTGAACTGCATTTTGTCCCAAGAAGGCAGATAAGTTCCCAATACATCTAATAATGCAGGGTTTGCCCTGCACAGAGGAGTTCTTGGCGCCCCCCCCGCCGCCCAAAAGAGGTTTAGCAAGCACCAAAGAAAAATTCCCAGCGAGAATAAGGACAAGAATTTAGAATAAAAATAGCAATTCAAATCCTCTTCAAACAACAAGCAGAACATCAACTGAACTAAAAGAGCACTCTGAGAATGAGTTCTCCTTAGTCAGGAACTCTTTCTGAACACTCCGCTTAAGCTGCATTGTTTTGACTGGGCCTGAACGCTCCGCTGTAAAGCTAGCACGAATGGAATCTCAGTTTTACCATCCAGAATCGTGCTGTACCGGTCTCACCCCGTGGTTTTTACGGTAGTATTTCATCTCAGTTTTACCATCCAGAGTCAGGCTGCCCAGCTGTTTAGCTGCGTTAATCGCCTCCTTCTCAGGCACCTCCATGCTAGCGGAACAGTTTGTTGACTGCCTCCCCTCTACCCCTTCAAATGTTATATATATATTTATTTTTATTTATTTTTTTTTTAACTAATTTTGGTAATTGGGGTTTCATTGACTCCAGCACAATAGACATTTCTGTTTATCCAATTTTTAGAAGTAACAGGAAAATGCATAGATTTCTGGTAAATAAGCTAACACTCATTGCCTTTACTGTATGCGGACCGATCATTAATATGTAGTAGTAGTCGTCCCCCAAAGGCTCATTCTGAGCCAGCAAAAACCTTGCAAGTGTGATGAATACGAGTGTAGACTTAAACATACCGTCAGTTCACTTACACAGACTTTTATTTTTCTCCTTTTATTAGATAGCGTTCTAAGGCTTTGTTGGCCGGGCCTTGATCAGGGTTGTTGTGTGTATTTGAATTATTTTGCATGCTCCACATTGCATTACTGCTACTGTAAAATAGTCCATTATAGAACACAAGCCGACTCTTTGTTTTTTTTTTTCTTTCTTTCCTTTCATCTTTCAAACCTGACTATTGCGCTTCAAAAAGATGCTATGGTGCTTCAATCAGGCGGATCCTTGGAAATATACAATCTCAGAACGCCAACTTGATTTTACTAAACTGTATTGTCTTTTGGAGAGCTTTCACACATAGCAAACCAAATTCCCAACTGTGCCCTGGCGGCTTCACACAAACTGCTCTACCTGATCTGTGGAGAAAGAAAAAGTCAATACATACTGTAGATATACTACATACATTACTGTAGGGTACCAGCTTTAAAGCACATTATATTCTGTAGCTTTTCCTGTATTGTATGCCCTTTTTATTACCTCCATGCCATACATTAATTGGAAGTATTAACAGTATGCCGCTAGTGTGTGTTGCCCTTGATAGATTACAGTCTAGTAAAAAGGCAGATGTTATAATAGACAAACATATGGGAGAAATCCATATTAAATCAGACCACTGAGACAGTCTTAGAAATATCAGCAACCTCCAAGGAAATCAACATGCGCTCACACGTATGGCAAAAAAATAACAAACCAACGATAGGTACACCTTGAAGAGTAAATGCGACGACGGAACAAGCCAGTCTCCTTCTACTCAAGTTCACATCCTCGACTCGTCACTCATTCAATGAGTTATTGCATTCCAGTCGAAATACAGTCTTTCATGGGTTTTCTTTCTCGCATCAATAATGCTGACAGAAAAGATAACCAGGAAACCAAACCTGCATGTGTTAGGTGTCTCTTCAAACAGGCCAAAGCTTTAGTTACATTTAAACACAACTGAGCTGAATACTACTGAAAGAAATGCTGCATGAGTTACTTAAGAGGAGTGCCTTTGTCTATGGCTAGGTGGTAGGTGCTTATCGGTGAAGGGCAGTCCTTAGGAAACACTTACAGCACTAACCAGTGCTCTTTACAACCTGTCATTTTCCAAGATATCTCTCTCTCTCTCTCTCTCTCTCTCTCTCTCTCTCTCTCTCTCTCTCTCTCTCTCTCTCTCTCTCTCTCTCTCTCTCTCTCTCTCTCTCTCTCTCATATCTCAGTGTCGGCTTCAATAGTTGAAACATGTTATCTCCAGCATCTTGTTTATGGCATGCCACCCTCCACTACTTTCTTCCATATCAGTTTCAAACAGAGCTGTGTGTTGATTAATTGATATAACTCTATTACCCGAATAATAATCCGCCAATGAGACGATAAAAGCTACAAGGAACTACAGATCCAGTAAATCCCTTCCACTCGTCAACGCTCTGCGATCCTCTATAACTCCCCGGCCTACTCTCCTCTCACTTTTTTCCTTCTTCCCTCCTTTCTTCTGTTTCTCTTCTCCTTTTGGGCACGCATTTCTATATTTTTTTTGCCCTCCTTCTCCCCTCTTCATCCCCTCCCCTCCCGTCTTCACTGGCCTCTTCAAAGGTAAGAGGCCGTCGGCACGACTTCAGTAGAAGAACCACATGACGATCAGACATGTCAGCACCTCCATCACACACACACACACACACACACACACACACACACACACACACACACACACACACACACACACGCATGCACATGTCAGCACCTTCAACTCGCGCACAGACACATACACACAAACAGGTCCACATGTCATTAGGGAGGTCCACATGGCTCATATAAAAGCCTGTATAGCAGGAAGGGAGCGGGGCACAGAGGAAGGAGGGAGGAAGGGAGGGAGAGAGAGAGAGAGAGAGAAAGAAGAACATGTCAGAGCAAAGACAGGAGAAGGGAGGGAGAAGGTAAAGGAGGGAGGTGAAAAGGGAAAGCAGCTAGGGAGGGAAGGATGGAGAGGAGGCAAAGGAGTGAGTGAGATGAGGAGAGATGTACACAGAGGAAGAGTTCTCAGGATCAGAGGGTTGCTTCGGCCATCAGTGAAGCCGCGCTGTTAGTGAGTGAGTGAGTGAGTGAGTGAGTGTTCACTTAATCACTTCCTCCTGTTCATTGCCGGCACAGCTCCAACACCTTTTAACATACAAGCTACCTATCATTACTCTCTGTACTGCTTTCATTCCTCCTTTCCTGCATCCTTCCATCCTTTAGTCCACTTATCGTCCCTTCTATATTTGTATTTGTATGTCCCTCCTCGCTACCTTCCTTTGTTCACTTCTCTACTATTCATTATTCATTCAAGTTTCCCTCCTTTTTTTCAGCCCCTTTTTTTCTATTTTTCCTATTTTCTTTCTTCATTGCTATTTTAGTTCCTACTTGCCCTTATCTTGCACTTCTTTTCGGTTTTCAACAAAAATGTCTGCTCCCAAATTACAATGAATGGTGGGAGGCAGAGAGGATATAAGTCATTTCAGAGAAGGAAAGAAGGCTGAAGTGAAGGAAAGGGAATGGGAGAGAGGAACGATGCGTGATTCGTTGGCAGATGGAGTTAATAAAGAGAGATGTGGTACCAGAAATGCAGACAGGAGAGTGGGAGAAAAGCATGGTTACCAGATACAAGCAGGCAGAGAAAGGAGTCACAGAATTGGCCAAGAGAGAGAAGGCAACGATATAGAGAACGAGGGGGTGGCAGATCACAGGGAGACAAAAACTATATGTAGGAGAGTGGAGTGCAGATAACACAAAGAGCAGAGAAAGTGAGGGGTGGAGATCTGAAAAAAAGGCAGAGACAGTGAGGGGTGGCAGCAAGAGAGAAAGGAGAAGAGAGGCTGAGAAGGAGAGGAGTCTATATTCTGATCAATGGATGGCCTGTCCTCTGCTGTGTCTGCATTTCCTCTGGCTCACACAATAAGGCCCTCTCACTACACCGGAGAGAGAGAGAGAGAGAGAGAGAGAGAGAGAGAGAGAGAGAGAGAGAGAGAGTGTGCATGTGTGTGTGTAAGTGCATTTGTGTGCATGTGTGTAAAGGAGGGAATGTCATTCAGAGAGAAAATCGCCCCCAGTCTTTCTTAAAATTAGGGGTCAATGGTCGGTCTTCTGATGGAAATTCCAATCGGTAGTTTCTTGCAGGGCACCGTAGAAGTGCATCTAATCTGTACAGAGAGGACTTTATCTCAGGTCCCATAGGTTTTACAGTATCTGCTCAATGCGAGTGTGAAAGTGTTTGTCCGTCTTAGCCCTGCAATATAAAACTACAACACTGCTTTGTTGCCTTCACCTCCAGCTCTCATGGGACACCGGACGGAAATAAGCGTAGAAGGCTAATGGCATTGATTGATCTGTCAATCATTTTTCTGATTACTAAATTACCAGTGTTGGGGAGTATCTAGTTACATGTAATGGCATTACGTAATTTAATTACAAAATAAAGGTAACTTTAATCCATTACAGTTACTGGGGAAAAATGTGTAATTAAATTACAGTTACCTATGAAAATGTTCATGATTACAGTGGGGGCTACATCTGCACAATAGTTTCTGTAAAAAGCTAAGCTATACTGTATGTTGAATTATATTAGTTTTGTCGCTTTGCATGTTGTGCAGAGTGTCTTCTTTTGCCATTTCCATCTACAGCCGTTTAGGAACGTTTGATGCTATTCTATCTAACAGTAGTTCCGCATTACATTAGTTCCGCATTACATTAATTAATTTGCACGGAAGTTTTATTTATTTATTTTATTTAGTGACGCATTGACGCAATCGTCCCAGCCCTAAATCAGTAACCTATTACATTTCCAAAGTAATCTTCCCAACACTGTTAATTACGATTTGATACAAACCACAATTATTTTCTTCTTTAGCCTCGTGAGACCGTCCTGATCTCACGAGCTCCAGTTTTCAGCAAGAGTTTGATATATCAACTGGCTGTGCTAGTCGTGAAGAAAATGGGTGGTAACATAGGTGGTGATAGACAGATGGTTTATCCAATCAACTAACCAGTATTTTCGCCCCTTCCCAAAAGGAAAGTTCCCAGATGGATATGCCAAGCAAATGTGAAGCAATCCATCTGGCTGAGTCAGGTTAGAGCTCAATCGAGCTCGTTCAAATGAGACATAATGGTAATGGCAACAGTAATGGACAATTCCACTTCCAACCTGTAGGGGGACCGAAGAGGAAAAGTGCTTTGGTGCCTACTATAAAAGTGTTGGTTGACAAGCAGCTAATGCTAAATGCTTGTTCGTTAGCCAATTCTTGGTGGGTTACACGCTTAGTTATTTTTAGTTTGATTGTTTTGACCATGGATAACAACTCTGGGCTGACCCACGAATTCATCAGTAACGTTAAATGTATAGATAGATGACCAATCTAATGGTAATTTAGCCAGTTAGCACACCCCTGTCTGTCTGCCTCACTCTCCCGGCGCCGCAAGGCTTCAGTCGGGATGAGAGCTGACAACAACGGGGACACATCCACAGTCAGCCCCCAGCCAGCTAGCAGCCAGCCACTATCATTACAACAATCCAAACCCGGTCAGCACTTAACTGCTAAGTGCTAAGGATGCTAATGGCAGTTTATTGAACCGTCGGGAAACAGACCCAGGCACCCAAGTCAGAACAGCGGCCATTCGTAAAGTTACACCTCCGTTAGCGTTACCGGTTCTGGACGGGAAGGATAACTCTGGGAGTCGGAAGGCGTGTGTCGCGATTCTGCCTTCTCACGCCGCGACACAGGTTTGTGGATCTGAGTGTCGCAATTTCGGTTTCATATCGCATATCGTTACAGCCCTATGTAGAACATAACAAAAATAGTGAAAAATCCCCATAACAATTTCCCAGAGCCTTTGGGGATGTCCTCACATTGCTCATTTAGTCCAACTGACGCTCTGAAATGCAAAGTACTTCATCAATAATTGTGTTAATTGACTAACCATTTCCGTACTAATGGAGAGATAGCTAAATGGATGGATAATGGATGCACAGATGGAGATTAAGGCTTCTGCTTTTCAGAGACTGGATGTGAACACAAGTGCAATTTGGATGACCTGATGAGCAACTGTAATCTTTGCACATTGTGACAAACGCTACAAAAAGGAGGCTGAGCGGCTGAGCGGCGTGACTTTATTAAGAGCAGTAGGAATGCCGCATCAGCAGGTGGAATTTGGGCGGGCCTCAATAATGACAGATCAGCTCCACTCATTCTTCTCCCATCCAGATTAACTGGTTATTGATTTGTGAGTGACGTGCATCCATTACTTCAAAATGTTGCAATTACCTTATATAGATCCAATTACACTAAGGAAGTTTCATACAATCATAAAATGACAACATTATTGTTATATGAACTGTGATGTGCAAAGCTGCGTCGCTTAAGTAATTAGTACGAAACTAATTAACAACAATTTTGATAATCAATGAATCAGTCAAACCATGTATCAAGCAAAATACCTAATCATTTCTAGTTCCAGTTTCTCTGTTTTATATTATTGATAATTGAATGTCTTTGGATTTTGTCATATTGGGTGCTGGGACACTGCGATGGGTGTTTTTTCACTATTGTAGTCAAAACATAGAAATCATTGAAATTCACCGATAATGAAAATAACTGTCATTATTGTGTGTCATCATAACTGGAAAATGCAGGGATTAAAGGTATACAGGTGGATTTTTGAAATGGTACAAGGTGTATTTTTGCAGTCAGTAATACACCTTGTCTAAGTCAATACAAACGTTTTCTGAGATATGTTTTATGAAAATAAACATGCAAGTAAAGTAAAAGGGTTAAAATAACTTATTGCAATACCACTGAACAGTCTACAATATCAAATTCCCCAAATTAACTTTCCTGCTACCAATCAATTTTGTCACGCTTTAATGCTGGATATCTCATAACACAGAGCTTAAATTGAAATGTCCTGCGACTGTTTAACCTCGGCCAGGCCTTTAGCAATGGTTTCAGTTTATTTTTAGAAACAAGTGATTTGCCCGACAGACAGACAGCAGACTGCTGGCAGGTTGAGAGGGCACAATAACACAAGGCCACGGCAGTGCTTTAGACCTGTACAATCATGTATCATCTCACAAGGGTGTGTGTGAGAGAAAAAGAAAGAGATAGGGTGAGACAGTGGCTGACGAGGCATGTGTATGTGCGTCCTCCAGCAGCCATGATGCATTAGTGTAACCTGATCCCTCCCCTCCCCTGTGAGCCCTAACCTTGAGCCAGACAGAGATGCAGCCATATTCTGTTAGAAATGAATGTTTTCATTGCTGAATGTGTCCAATATTAGACAACCTGGCCTGTAAAAGTGTTATTGGTAGGTATCAGTTAGGCTTGTTGGATTAGAAAATTTCTAAGAATGCACAAAATGTGTATTTCAGGATTCAGAATAAATTAAGTGGCTGATAATCAAATTACATTATTGTGTTTATCTTTGGTTAATGATGAATAAGGTTGTCATGACTGAAATCCAAGATTCAATTTGACTTTCAACAGCGACGGCAATGCCACAATAAGAGCCACTAGATGGCAGAAGACTAATTTGCAACAGCAGTTTGAGTTTCTCGGAGTTTACGAGGCAAATTGAATGCACCATTAGTTTAACAAGATGCACCTGAATGCATCATGGAGTCCCATCAGAGCCCACATGCTTTACCTTTGTTGTTATTTTACATAACTCACTCATGGGAAAGGCAAAATGTTGCCACACCGGCTTCAGAAAAGCAGGAGGATTTTCCAGTTCTGTTGTTTCTCCTTCTTCTCCGACTCCAGCAGTGGCCATGGTGTCTGGAAAACTCAGGCTACCGGTAAGCTAACATTACCCTGTGTTTTTAGCTGCATGCTACCAAACAGGAAGCTACGCTGTGTCTGTCGTTTTTTTATTTTTCTTTTATTTGGATATGCGCAAGTAGGCAAGGGGGGGAAACATATTGGGGGAATCTCTAATCCTGGTTTTGATTTTCGATAGTCGAAATCAAAAGCTCCTTTCAATCGATTTTCGATTTAAAATGCTGACACCCCTAATGATGAATATCAAGGTTATATAGGGCTGGGTATTGTTTACGATGTTTCGATATTAGTGCCAATATAATACCTGAGTTTCAGTACCGATAGCAAAGTGATACTTTTTGATAGCTTACTTTAATTAATATAAAACATGTTTTGTAGAGTTCGGGTTCGGCTTTTTTTCATATAACAAAGGAAGCCAAAGTTCTCAAATGTTGTATAAGAACATAGCCTAAATAAAACAGTCCAAAACTGGCAAAATATTGATTTAAATTCAAAGCTATCTCATCAAGGAATGTGAAAACTTGATTACAAATATCACCAACCCATTATATTTCATGGCAATTTGCTGACACCTTTATCCACCCCCCAGGAAAAGGTTTGATACCCATCCCAGTAACCTTAATACATAGTCCTCAAAAAGTTATTTTGCAAACGCAAATGTTCCACACACATGAATGTTCATGATTTGGGGTCTTTACACATATCATATTACCGCTATCTGCATTAACACCAGCATCATCTTCAGTACAGTTTGTGGTTTAACAAAGATTACCAGTGCAGTACAATTTAGTTACCGTCTTTCACTTTAGTCTCCTTCACTGTTTGTCACTATATTGTGACCCACTGATTAGCATCAGAAAACCATTTAGTGAAGTTCTGTATTAAAAATATAAAATCTCCCTTTTCCTATCACGCTAAAAACCAGATAAAGCATTAGTGGTGAAGAGACATGTTATTACATCTTTTTGTTTCATTGTGAAAAGCTGTGTTATGTCTCAGAGTAATTTCTTTCATTAAGGAACCTGGGTCATTATTGGCCCAAGTATAACGAAAGTCGCGATTGAAATTCTTCATCTTGAATACATTTAATAATAATGGGGTATTATTCCACATCTTATTCCCCTACATTAAATAATACTATTCCCAGGGCCCATTAAGAAACTTAATCATCGGGGGCTGAAATACATTGCCAAAAGATAATTACAGCTGATGATATTCACAGATAAGTCAAAGACGATCACGGACATTTTTCATCTTTCGTTTTTTCTTTTAGTTTTACTTTCTGCAGTTTCTTCTGCAGCTATCAGGCTCACTGCTATCTGTCTTGGTTAAGGCTTTTAAAAGTACTGGGAAGCCAGCAATTGCGGAAAAAAGTGACAGAAAAAGAAAGAGAAGAAGATAAAAAGAGGTGAAACAGGAAAAAAAGACAAAAAAGGTATAAAAATAGATATGTGGGAAGCAGAATAATAAATCATTCACAGGGTAAGGTCATCAGGGTTTAAAAATTCATTATGGGTGTCAAGTCGAAGCTTTTACATCTTTTGGGATACAGTTTCGCTTCCCTCATTTGATGTTTATGTATGCTGAATTATGCATCAAAACCAATGTATAAATACTCTTAGTGTTATTGTGTTGTTTATGGATGGAGGCGCTCCTGTGTGACACGAACACTGCCAGGGATCGAGGTTTAAATCCCACTGGAGTCTCCTAATTGTAAAAGTGTATGGACCCAGGGCACTGTGAGGCACAGTGGGAGCAGATATATTTATATTGAATTACATAACTATAGAGACAGGGAATACAAAGAAGTGCAGGTTGACATTACCATCTAAGGCACTTAGCCGGCACACTGCACAACGATGATAGATGCCACTTTAACGGGACACCTGTCCGTTTTTAGGGATCAAATTTGTGAACTTTCAGTTATGGGATAATTTCTCTCTTCAGTTTAGCACTTCACATTTAAGAGGCTCAGGCTCTCGTCAGCAGAGCCCAGCGGGTAGAGGTTTTATTCTTCTGCTCCAAAATACTTCGACATGATTTAGAGAGTCACACTGGCTGTTTGGTGACGTTTTAAAACAATGGAAAGGTCAAGTTTCTGAACTATGGAAATGTCATGCGGTGAAAACTGAAAATGGTAGATAGGTAATTTGTTTGGGGTGGGGGGCAGGGATAACTGATTGATGCTAGGTTAAAAACTAAATTTCAGATTGATTGTCACATATGGAAAAGTCTGAAACGGAACTTTTTAGTTGTTCACTTTCCTTATTATCTGCAACACATATCCACGTCTGTGCTTCAGTATAGCTGCCATGGCAGAATGGTGAACACAGTAAAAGCTACACCTGCTCAGACTTGTGGTTGTTGTTGGTGTAGCTCAGTAGAATACAAATATGTCATGTATTTAGATTAATATCTTCACAAGTTTTAATCACATAAGCATGACAAAAATATTGACAGAAACCTAGTTATTTACGCTTTCTAATGTGTCCACTGCATTTTTTTTCTTCTTTTTTGCACTATTCGCACAGGACTAGTATAACCAGGGAACCTCATGTGATTTCGGAACAACGGCCAAACGGAAAATCTGTGTTTCGTGCGGCGTATTTGCACGGGATGAGGAAAGTCTGTATTTTACTCAAATTATCCCCCACATATGACGCCAAGGCTCTGTCAAAACTTTCATTTAGAATTGCCGACGCAGCCAATACAACCCCCGAATCACAGAGATGCCGATTCGCACAGGACTAATATTAGCACACAACCTCTGTGTTTGGCAAAATATGATAGATAATTTGCGGTGGAATTTTTACTTGACAAATTACAGACATGGCAGATTCAAACAGGATAAAGATCACAGATGATCTCTGTAATGACAACAAATTACTTGAGGTCTCCAGGTAATACTAGCCCCGTGCGAATAGTTTGCATCACATGTGTAACATTGTGGCATCTTCTGAAGGTCCCACCATTCTAGATTCAACTCTTTGATTCAACTCTTTCAATTCAAGCTCTGAAAATGCCCTTTTTCCTCTCCTCGCCCCTTGTTTTCTACAGTTTTTCCATCTGCATTTTTCTTTTCCTCTTCGTTCTTCCCTGTCCCTTGTATCTGTTCCTTCATCACTGGCCACAATCTATTCTCCTTCCCATCTCCATCCACACCTATCTCCCTTTACTGTTACGTTTCTACTGCATCCATCTCTCCCCATCTTTTCCTTTGTCTCTTCCTTATTCTCTTCCTCTTCACTCTTTTCACTCTCTTTATCTCTCTCTATTACTTTCTCCCTCTCCACTCCCTGCTGGGTGTCCTGTTCCTTCTCTCTCTGGGAGTAGCAGACCTCGTGACGGCTTGGTATTGATCCCTCCATCTCCCTCTCATGCTCCCTTTCTTTCTGCCACACACACATGCGCTCGCCCACACACACACGCACACACACACACACACACACACACACACACACACACACACACACACACACACACACGCACGCATTAGGGTGACAAGATAAAAGGGTTTGTATGCCCCAAGGCAAAGCCAGCCAAACATGAGACCAGAGGCTCTCAGCCTCTAGTAGTACATGTATCGGGAGGGGGAGGGACACTTAAACCCAAGGCTGTGAACACATTCCTATATCTCTGACAGTCCGAAAATTACCATTAGATTTATTTACAACAAGCTTATTTTTTATCTGCGAGTGGAGCTCTGCGTGAAACAACATGAATCTTGTGGAATCGAAAAAAATGTCAGCGGTTGCCTCAGAAAGCTCAAGGCAACTAGCAGGCTCTAGTCTCTGTGAAGGAAAATTTCCGGATAATAATGCTATTTATAATCTTCTCCTTGGGGGTGTGTGTGTGTGTGTGTGTGTGTGTGTGTGTGTGTGTGTGTGTGTGTGTGAGAGAGAGAGAGATACTTGACTTGAACTGGAAGAAGTTCCGTGTTTTTCTGTAAAACACTTTTCAAGCAAAGCGGTCTTAGAGTGCGTTTAGGGATCAGTCTGTAATACATGTGTAAATAAATTGGTCTCTATTTGATCAGCTGCCTTATCTCCATTATCATTGCTAGGAGTTTAATTATGTAGGGCTTAAGTTGCAAAAAAAACCACAAAGCTATTAAGGCTGCTCAATTATGGGGGAAAAAAAACATAATCACAATTATTATTATTTATTGAACTTAAAAAAAAACGAGTGGAAGAGTTAAACAAATCAACAGTGAAAACACCTTGAACTGTGAAATTGATTTTCCTTTTGAACTTTTTAAATTCCCCTTAAAATAAATAGTCTGAAAAATATATTCAAATGTTTAAATAGTATTTAATAGTAAACACAATAAGATCAACTGTTGTGGCGCACTTTCACAATCTTTTAAAAACAGGTATAATGTATAAAATACAAATAAAAGATAAAAAAAGAAAATATATATATATATATATATATATATATATATATATATATATATATATTAGACTTAAATAAATTTGCGCCATAAATCCGTGTCAAGACAAGACAAAATAAGAGTTTACTTGCAAAATGTAACGTGCAAAATAATGTTTTTTCTCGATTACATTGTTTTTGTGATCGTTAGGAGCCGAAGTAGCGATCAAATTCGATTAAAGGTGCTCTAAGCGATGTTGGGTGACGGCACTTCTTGTTGACGTTCGAAGTTGTCAAAAAAAACGAGGCTAGCTCACCCCTCTCTCCTCCTCATCCCGTCCCCTCCCCCTCCCTTCCGTGCTTCCGCGCACTAACCCCCCAACCCCCACCCCAAAATCCTTCTTGTCGGTTATTGGCTGGAACACTGTATGTTATGTTTGGTGGTGCAGGTTGGCACCGTTTGTTTTTTGTTTCCGTTTGTGGAGCCTGGGCTGTCTAGAGAGACCGCGTTTTTTTACAGTGTGTTCAGGGGACAGGCAGCTCGTGGATAGTGAGGAGATGTTTGCTGTATGTGACAAAAAATGTTGCAGCTTAAAAAACGTGTGTCATCGCTTAGAGCACCTTTAGTTAATTGCACAGCCCTTAAAGCTATCACAGTGTAGTGAGACTCAAATTTAGGACATGGAAGCAAAGTATCGTTGTGGAATACCTGACACAATGAGCCAATAGCATTCTGTTGCAGAGCCTTACGTTTTGGCTACATGGAAAGTATAACTTATGCGGACCGTACGTGTTGTGGAACATGTCTTTTAACTGGCTACACCTGCTGTGCACACGCGGTGTAGGATTGTGTGAGTCAGGCGAGACGCAGAGCTTTTGCTTTGGGATTGTTGTTGTTTCTTCAGTTTTTAGAGCCGGCACAGCGCTGTAAAAACACCAATCTACTGTCAGCTGTTTATCAGATGACGCAGGTGAGGGAAACAGTAACTTTCAAATTGAAACTGCCATTAAGCTCACTGGCAGTCATTAAGTCGTTTTCTGTATACTGGTAGTTTAATTTAAAAGACATATAGACACTATATGATCCATTTCTGTGTAAAACGGCCGCACACACCTCGCGTAAAAAATATAAATAGAAGACTGTCCTATTTTTACGCTTGTAGAGCGGATCTCCGTGGAGCATACGCACCACTATGCGCTCCTCTCATGTCCGGTGTAGCCAGTTTCATTGATTATAGTGGAAGCATATTGTTGGAACATCCACTCCGCATACATCACGCGTGCAATGTAGCCGGCCCATTAGAGTTTCAGAGATCCAGACGAACTCGTGCAAAACTGTAAGAGTTCGTTAGCTAGGGTATATTTTCTGCTGAATAGTGCTATTATTATTTTTACTGCGCCGCTAGACATTAATGCCTATTGTTTTTTGTATTTCTTTTATATCTTTGTGCATCTACTTTGTAGTCCTCCATCTTCCAGGACTGGCCTCCAGGTTACTTTGGAGAATTAATGAGGCGTGTTCTAACCAGATTGTATCTTTCCAAAGGTGGAAAACAAAAGAGGTGTTGGATGCAGGGGCCAAAAGAAAAGAAACAAGGAGAATTAATGCAAACAAAGTAGATTAAATAAAATCGATATATATAAAACCAAAACAAGTCCTGTGCTCGCGTAGCAACGCAATTGCCTCTTGAAATCAGTTTGCAAGTCTCTTTTTTTTTTTTTTCCAGCTGCCATGCTCAGAATTTAGAGTGTGATGCTTTTTTGTTCAAAGCACCTTTCAGCAGAGCAAAGTCTGCATTCATTTCAGATGGGGATACAACTCCTCACCATGGCGATGTTAGTGCCATGCCCCATCCACTGCGCCCCAAAGCTAACAGAGGTTGTCGAGGAATCGATACCTGGCATGAAAAACGATGTGACTTTCAGCTGCTGTGGCCACATCAATCACGCCGTTACCATTAGTCTCTCTCTCTCTCTCTCTCTCTCTCTCTCTCTCTCTCTCTCTCTCTCTCTCTCTCTCTCTCTCTCTCTCTCTCTCTCTCTCTCTCTCTCTCTCTCTCTCTGCGGATGCCCCTTGTCACAGCTCCTATTTCAGCCTTCTGAAGTTTCCTAATTGATCGCAATTAGAGCCGCTATAGAGCAAAGGGGTGGGGGGCAGACGAACAGAGATGGGGAGAGAAGTGTGTGTGTGTGTGTGTGTGTGTGTGTGTGTGTGTGTGTGTGTGTGTGTGTGTGTGTGTGTGTGTGTGTGTGTGTGTGTGTGAGTGACAGAGAGAGAGAGAGAGAGATTAAAATCAATGAGCCTGTTTTGAGAGTGGTTATATTAGCAACTGGACTACATTTGACCACAGACTGCTGAGGTAATAACACGAGACGGAGGGGAGTGACAGAGAGACAGACAAAGAGACAGTGAGTCACAGGAAGATGAACAAATCTAACTTCTGAAGCAAGTTAAGTGACACTGGATGAAAGAGCAAACACCAAAAGAAGGTGGAAGAGATTAGGGATGTCACAATACCAAAAATCTAGCAGTCGGTACCGATACCACCAAAAGTACACAATACACAATACAAAAGTCGATACCACGGTGTGTAAAAAAAACAAAACATGAATTCCTTTATTTAAACACTTCAACATTATTATTTTTTAAAACAACAATAGTGGCAACTACAGATAGCATGATATTAGAAATGTAGTCATCAGTTCCAATACCAATGAAATTTTGATTCTTGATACCCAATTCGACACCACTGTAAAGAACAAAACCAAAGAATGAATCCTCTGTCCTCCTTTATAACGTGTATTTTAGGATAACAAGGGTAACACTTGGTGGGGGGTTGGGCATTGAGAACCGGTTCCAACTTGGAATCAGTTCAAAAATTACAATTCCAACGGAATCATTTGGAATCATTTTGAATCTGATCATCGGTTCCACATTTTACATGGGCTAGTTTTGGTTTCCGTGGTGGCCACCGTTCTTCCAAACGCTTGTTGTGTTGCAGCCACGGAGCCCAGCAAGCAGCAGTCTAAAGTGTGGCTTTATTTGAAAAAGCCAGGTAAAATTCAATCACCACTGGACAGAAATTTAAATATCCTCTCATCTGTGAAATAAGCATGTGACCCGTTTCAACTCCACCCCTCAAAGAACTGCAATCGGGAATCGATAAGAACTGGAATCAAAAGGAATAATCGGAATTGGAATCAGAATTGTTCAAATCAAAACGATGCCCGACCCTTTTTGGGACAGTGTCCTGTTTTCTGTTACTGTTTTGGTGTGGAGTGGAGGGGGCAAGGAGAGTATTATTTAGACCTGGGCAATATATCAATATTATATCGATATCATGATATGAAACTAGATATCATCTTAGATTTCGGATATCGTGATATCGTAATATGGCATAAGTGGTGTCCTTTCCTGGTTTTAAAGGCTGCATTACAGTAAAGTGATGTCATTTTCTGAACTCACCAGACTGTTGTAACTGTTCTATTTTTTACATTACTGATGATTATTTATCAAAAATCTCATCGTGTAAATATTTTGTGAACGCACCAATCGTCAACACTACAATATCGTTGCGGTATCGATATCGAGGTATTTGGTAAAAATGTTTTATTTGATTTTCTTCATATCGCCCAGCCCTATCATGATTTACATGTTATCAGGAGAAAACGCCAGTCTTCTGGACCCACAGCCTGCTCCGAAGCCTGGGATCACCACCACACAGCTAGCACACGGCAATGTCTTCCGTGACTTCAGTTCCATGAGCAGAATTGCATCCCCCATGTACCTACAGCACTGTAGAAAAACAAGTACTGTCACGTATCTGAATTTTGGTAGCGAATTGGTACCGAAGTACAGGTTCTCGTGACATCCCTACTAGAGATGCAGCATTAGAAATGTAATAAAGCAACAGAAGGAATATTTAACATACTTTAACTCTGTCCAAAGAGTTAAAGTAGTTAAATTAATACAGCTACCACCTTTGGAGTGGTCTTATTCATATTGTTTGTTAAACCCGTAAGTGAACAATAGCCTAAGAATGACAGGGTGACTACGATTAGATTTGGTGGGTGAGCTAAGGTACACACACACACACACACACACACACACACACACACACACACACACACACACACACACACACACACACACAGCCTATGCAAACAGCAATGATGTGTTTATTTGCATATAGAGCGGGAAAGTGTGATCCATTCATAAGTGGTCACTCAAGATGCATTTGGAGACACATCCTACTGCCAGGTGGGAACACACGTACTTAGAGCTGTCCACTTCACTCAGATCGGATTTAATACC
>CM042329.1:9675338-10020338 GCA_023566125.1 Zingel zingel | reverse complement strand
GTATAAAAATAAATCTGTTAAGATCCAATGCAGATTTTTTTTCTTTTTTTTTTTTTTTGAGTGGCATTAAACGTTCACGTTTCAGGTCTCTGAGTTCATAAAATGTGTGTATACATACTATTCTTGTTCAAAGCATTGCGGCAGGCATAGACTTTGCTGTATGAAACCTTATAGTCCTGAGCTGTCAGCATGAACGCATGGCAGTGGCCTTCATGGAATCTGGATATCTGTCTACGTGTGTGTCCGCTCCGTCTGTGTAGTTCCTGTACGAGTGTGTGTGTGTGTGTGTGTGTGTGTGTGTGTGTGTGTACACACGCCAGTGGTTGTGTGTGAGTCTCCTGCGTGCCCCCCACATTTCTGAAGTTTCCGTATCTGACCATCGACTTGTGTGTGTCGCTGGCATTTCTGGACGGAGGAATTCTATCCACCTCCGCCGAGTCCCTTCAATGCCCGCCACTTCGCACACACACACACACACACACACACACACACACACACACACACACACACACACACACACACACACACACACACACACACACACACACACACACACACACACACACACACACACACACGTGCATGTCACCACAGCAACCAGATACAGCCAGAGACAGGTTACTGACAGAGAAGCAGAGACCACCATACTGGCAGGCCAGAGGTTCTCATCGCGGGGTTTAGGACAGCTGCTAGGATCGCTTGTTGAATCGTATCAAGAATTTTCACGCAATATTTTAGAAATCAAACAAATGGAAGTAAAAGCAGTTCATTGGGAATCTTAACGCTGATTCAAGAGCCCGAAGCTTTAATCTCATATAGAGCCGGCCGTGTTCTCACAAATGCAAAACAGGTCCCCAGTATTTTAGGAGGATTTTCACACGTGTGGCTCCCACTGTTGATTGGATCTCGAACAGAGTGCTCAGTACTGCAACCATCATCTTCAAAGTGGTGCGAGGGACATTTCATGTGATAATAGCACACATTTACAAGATGATGCCGATTCACTGCTTTCATGGTTGAGCAGAAAAAAAACAAAGGACGAGAGCAACATTTTTGTGTCTATTTACACGGAATATGAAATGATTTTCACGCACCCCTGGCTTGCAAACTTACTCAGCACAAAAAACAAGAGCAGGGCATTAAGTCTAAATTCAACAAGATAGAAATGGAAATGCAGAAAAAAACTTACCTTGGACAGGACGAAACGTCAGCACGATCCTCCTCTTCACCCTGTTGAAAACAAGCCAGAGTTAGTCACTACAGACATAGAAAAGTACAGGATTTAAGTTTTGAATAAGACATTCTGTTCTGGGAAAGGATTCAGCAACCAATCCCAAAAAAATAACGGGGATTCAGTGTTACTACTCAGTGACTATTCCTACAGTATGCTTTTTTTTAGACATCTGCCACACCCTTAAAGAAAGCTTGTCTATGCTGATATTGAGGATAGTGTCCGTTGTGTCCTCTCCATCTTTTCAACATGTGGACAAATTTGTAGTAGTAACCTCTATTTTGCAAAGAGATTTGAATTAGTGTTTGAAGGGATAATATAATGCTGAAAATAGTAGAAACCCCTCAAGTGTTCAAAATTGTCACAGATTTGGTTACCCTACAAGCATTTACAGTCTAATGGAAATGGAAACATGCTGTGAAGGCTATCCATCTTCCTACAATATTTCTTCAATAATTTCATTCTGAAATGGTGTTTTTTTAATAAGCAAAGTCAAAATCTAAACATATGCATGTACTGTAGAGTGGTAAAGAGATTTTCTCCTACAGCTTTCCCCATTGCTCCTTTTCCAGGTGTTCCATCTTCCCAGCAAAATGTATTTAATTATTTTATCCTTCTACTATTGCTATCCACCAATTATTATATATAAAGCTGCAGAGGGTCGAGATAGAGATATATATAGAAACAGATATACACATACACATACACACACACACACACACACACACACACACACACACACACACACACAGGGCTGGGCGATATGGAGAAAATCAAATATCACGATATTTTTGACCAAACACCTTGATGTCGATATTGCAACGACATTGTAAGGTTGACTATTGGTGATTTCACAAATAGTCTTCCACATTTAGATTTTAGATAAATAACCATCATAATGTGGATATAATGTCTAAGTGGTTAAAGGCAAATAATAGAACAGCTAGAACAGTCTGGTAAGTTCAGAAAATGACACCACTTTACTGTAATGCAGCCTTTGAAACCAGGAAAAGACTAAACTTACCATGTAACGATATTACAATTCTTCAAAATCTAAGACGATATCTAGTCTCATATCACGATCTCGATATAATATTGAAATATTGCCCAGCCCTATATACACATATACATATATAGATATATAGATACATACACACACACACATATATACATAATGGTGTTTATTTAATCGGCAAAGTCCAAATCTAAACATATGCACCCCACAGGAGGTCTGGTGCAGCCTCATCTACTCTGTGCATTTGTTTCTCCCCTTCCTCCGTCGCTCTTTTTCCTTCCATCTGGTTTCCATTCTCCCCATCTGCCCATCAGTCTGCAGCCAGGGACAGGTGAGCCTATTACACGCCTCTCCCACTGTCTTTTCCACACACACACACACACACACACACACACACACACACACACACACACACACACACACACACACACACACACACACACACACACACACACACACACACACACACACACACACACACACACGGCACAAAAACCACACTAGCTCCACTTCATGGTAACTTAGCGTGCCACGCATATCAGGCACAATCTGCTGTGCTGTAAAACGGCTGTTGCCACGGCCACGTCACGCTGCTGATGAAGCGGTCTAGTGTCACATATAAAAAGGCTGCCTAAAAAAAAAATAAAAAATCCAATACTGGAGAATGGAAAAGAATAAGTATAACTGAATAAAATAGGTTGGGCTCCAAAATCTGACCATTTCATATGGATTTCTGCAATTGGTGTAATTGAGTCAGCTTTTAGCAGGAGATGATGACTTAAAATGCAGCAGGAGAACAAGTATGGGAGTATAGAGTTAAGTACATAGGGGTTTTACTTCCTTACAGTAGGCCTGCACGATTGATCGTTATAAAATCACGATCTTGATTCACCCTGTTCACGATTTAATTTTTAAATTATTTATATTTTTTTATTTAAAAAAAAAAAAAATAAATAATTTTTTTTTTAATGACTTTGATTCTCATTTAATTTTACGAGCCGACTGCATCACAAACGCTACTACTTTCTTCTGTGAGATTTATACATAGACTGTATAAAAAAGGTTTTAAAGCGCTCCCAAGCGCTGCAATGCTCTCCCTTCGCATTGATGCGCATTGTGCTATAGGTGCTAAAAAAAAAAATGTGTTTGGTACTGCCAATTTGTTTTGTTTTGTCATGGTTTATGTGTGCAATAAGCATTACACTTCGTGAGAAAAAAATCGTGGCAGAAAATTGTTATATCAATTTTAAGCTAAAAAATCATGATTCATATTTTTCCCTGAATCGTGCAGGCATCTTATAGCTCCAAATATTCAGACTGGAAGGAACCAGTGCGAGTCAATGTGCAGTCAAACAGAATTCACTGCAAATATATGTGCTCTATACCGTAATAGCTCAAAGTGACAGTTGTGATATATCTGTGTGTGTGTGTGTGTGTGTGTGGGGGGGGGGGGGGGGGTTTAGAGGGTTGTTGATCAATACCAGTGAGTCAACATTTACTTCTCCAGGCACTGAGATTTTCCATGGGGCTCTCTAAGCAGAAGCTTTCTTTACAGTCCAACTTACTGTAACAGGCAAAGGGAACAATCGGTCAGGTATTGTTGCTGTAAGATGTTGTTCCTAGAGAATGACTGAATAAACCGAACAGTACATACGGTATATAAGTGGGTAGTAGATCAACATAGTTTCCAAAATTAATTGCAAAAAAAAATCTTAACTGACTAAAACCAATACATTATACATGGAACTTATGATTCTTTCTTTATTGAAAGAGTTCATGGTGTAATATTTGTAATGGAATGACGTTTCCTGAATTTATTTGGAAGATAAAAGTGGCTGGCCCTCTGCTGTGAGCCAACAAGATAATGATTTAGAACTTTAGGATTAAAAGTGGTGATGAGCGCACCAGCAGTCAATCCCCCCCGATGCATTAACTTCAGCAAGAGCATTAAAAGCCAGAAAGCGTATAAATAGGTTTTCTAAATATAGATGAGAGGAAAACACATGTTATGGGCTTATCATGTAAATCCCGTTATAATCGCAGCAATCATGTGTGTCCTGTTCCAGTTCAGTCAAAATAGCTTTCAGATATGGGCGCCCGGATATATAGAGGTTGACTCCTCGATGCAGCGTGCCCCGGGTTCGACTCCGACCTGCGGCCCTTTGCTGCATGTCATTACCCCTCTCCCCTTTCATGTCTTCAGCTGTCCTGTCAAATAAAGGCCTAAAAAAATGCCCCGAAGAATGATCGGTTGCACTTAACTTGAAGGTATCTACATAAGAGTGACATGACACTGTCATGAACGTGTCATAAACATTATAAACAAGTCATAAACGTTTATGACAGAACACTTCTGTCAGTACATTTGGTTTTTGTCATGACAATTTATGATTAGAGTTAGGGTTAGGGTATCTGTCATGTGTCTGACAGTGTCATGCCACTCTTATTAGATACCTTCAAGTAAAGTGTAACCAAATGATCTTTAATCATTTTTGAGATATCATGTCTCCTTACATTTTCTACCACAGATAAATCCGACCGTAGTATCACAGTCAGAGATTTGGCTCAGTTTTTCTATTTTGTTTTTGTATGTATAGTCAATGCAGCTCATTTCAGTTTCTCTGCAGGCTTCAGTGGCTGATAGGCTATTTATTTATTTCCAGAAACCCTGACTGCACGGCTGAAAGAGAGAGAGAGAAAATAATCTGCTGCTGCTGTGCAGCGACATTGCAGAACATGCTATCATGTGAAACATCACCTTTTAGACGCTCTCCCTCTTCTTGTTTGCTCCTCGTCTATCTGCCGTCTCAGTCTACCTTGCTCTTTTTGTCTTTGCCTTACTCTCTCCGTGCTTCTCCACACAGACACACACACACACCATGGTTCTCCTTCTTCTAGACCTTGATGCCAGCTGTACTTTTCCAATTCAACAGTTCCTCAACTCTTAGGATTTAACACTAGCTAAGAACACAAATAATAACACTAGAAAAAAAGCATTAAGAAAATGATAAAAAATAAAACCCAAAGCAAAACCGAGCAAATCAGCAAAAACAAATCCCAACAGGCCTGTGCAGTTCCAGATAGAGAGTCTGACAGTATTAGCAGGAAAGGATAAAAAAAATGATTTATGTGAAGAGTGAAAGCACAATTATGCACAAAAGAAGACCAAAAGTGAATAACAGGAGAGAGCTAAATATACAGTAGCTTCTACAGAGAGAGGGATTCAATTAGATGAGATGAGATGTGAATGTGAACAGTGAGAGAAGCCTCTCGGAGATAATTAAACACTCAGCATGGGTCTTTTCAACGGCCCAATAACAGCAGATCACCCCCAAATCTGTAGCTCGCAGATATCTTAACTCCATACTTATCATTACTTTTTATTACAATTCAATAATAACACTATAACATCGCAGGGTGGATGTTTGTTTCAGAGGCCAGCCAATCCTGGTCAAATGTTGAAAAAACCTGGCTGTGGATCCTGATTCAGGGGAGATGCATGCTATGGATTAGACAAAATAAGAGTCAGGATCATACAATCATTGCGTGAGCCAGATGTTAGTAAAATGTAAATTTTCCTCGGTGCTGAGTAGGTTGGTCTATTTCCACATTCCTTCAGGGAAAATTACACAAAATGTTGTGAACTCATCTGAAATGTTGGCTGACGTGTTAAGCTTCGTCGAGCCATGTTTGACTCAAAGCCCGCGACTCCAACCTTTCTGATTGTGGACCAAAACCAAATGCTAATTCGAAGACTGTTTTTTTTCTCCAAATGACTATATCCTAGTGTTTTTTCTTATCAAGCTTGCTAAGTAACAGTGACAGACATGGCCGTTTGCTATGTCTACTAGAGGTGTGACGAGATCTCGCTAGATTAAAAGTGGCGAGACTTCTCGTCGAGGTGAAAAGTGTCTCGCGATATCAGTACACAAGTGCAGAGCAGCAGCCTTGAAATTAGCATGGAAAATCCCCCGGCCATTCTCCAAAGTTGACTCTAGAGTTTACTTTTGCAGAGCGATAGCAGCTGCCTGTAAAACTGTTAGAATAATTTACATGATCAAATAATAGACAGGACCACTGAAGTTACATCAAAGTTCATTTTTACTTGTGAACATAACAAGGAGACAGTTACCATACTCACAGCATGAGTACTGAAGTGACCTAACGAAAAGCTCTATACAGCCGCTTTTTATAATACCAAGTGAAATGCAATAAATCATGATACAGAGTTGGTGTCGTCAATTGTTATCTGGTAAGAGATGATGACGTCTCCCTTATCTAGTAAGGGAGCGCCTGTTCCTTCCTCAGCATCGCACCGTGCTCCAGACAAAGACAAGAGTGGCTCCCAGATACCAGATGGCGACAGCAGCAACAGTGTTTTGTCTTGTTATAATGCAGTTTTAATAATAATCTGAGAAAAAGTATGTATCATCATTCTTCCCTAACAAAATCCCTTTGTTTGATCTCTCTCACTCTCTCTCTCTCTCTCTCCCCCCCCACAGACCACTCTCTTTCTCTGTTAAAATGAGTTGGGAAGCTGACAGCAAAACCTAACTTTACTTTTAATGATATTAAACAAAGAGAAATGTTCTCCCTTCATTCTATAATGGTCATAAATCAATACTAGAGTAGCCTACTTCCTTGTTTAGTGCTGCAATTAATAAAATGCAGAGGGGAAAAGAGCATCTGTCTTCACAAAAATTATCTGTTGAGTGTCTGGTGGTAATTTATTTGTGCTTTAGAACGTAATCAATGTGAAAAAATAGTAAAATAAGCTTTATTTCACTCTGTCTATACTGTACAATGAAAAATTCAAGTACAAGAAATGTGGTCTCAACGGTCTCAACTACTGCCAGAAAATGCTTGGTTACGTTGTAACCTTGGTTCTCTGAGTGAAGAGACTCTCTCTCCACCATACACATGGAATGAGTAATTGTGTAACTGTTATTTATACATGACAGAAGCCAGTCATTTGAGTTCACGGCAAAACTTTTCAGCGCTCAGTTTTCATTTTGTGACTTTCGTTTGAAAAAAGGACTATTTTTCCGGTCTTATTTCTTCATTGAAGTTTTCGGTAAAATAGAGTTAAAATCTCGTCTCGATCTCGTGAACCCAATCTCGTGTCTCGTCAGCTGGGCGTCTCGACACACCCCTAATTTCTACTAGCCGTACATAATGCACTTTCCAAGCAGATGTCTTCACAGCACATCATTGTGATGTATTTGCAGGGATAAAGGATTACAGCTAAAAAGGAGGATTCACAGCAGCCACCAGCCAAAAGATGGGATTGTGTTTATTCGTTTGTCTATTTCTGTTAGTCTGTCACTTCAGCACCAATAAGCTTTAAAGAATGAGGTCAGGCTGTGTTTTTCATTTTCCTATAACATGACCCATGTTGCACATCATCTCTTATTAATTTATTTCATCTGTTGGACAAAACACGCTATTGCATTGGTACCTCACGTATTCCCTGACAGAAATGTTTCCACACAGATATACAGTACCTGCAATGGGATTTCTGTCTCAAACATCCACACAGTATACCTCTAAAATCTAGAACAGCCAAATGATGAGCGAATTAGAACATCACCTTACACAAACAGACTAAAAAATTAAAAAGGTTACCCTAGCAGGGTTACCACTATAAATCAATGGGGAGTCATAGGAGCCACTGAAGTACACATTGCACAAAATCCAATGAGAAACCAGCCAACAGTCCCCCAATACTCCCCTTCTGCTCCGTTTCCCTGTCTGTTCTGTTAAAGCCAGGGCTATTATTAGCAACCGAGGGGATCAGGTTAAGAAGATGAAGGCTAAAACAGCGTGGGGAGACAGAGAATTTAACTAAGGGCATAGTTGGGAGGTGTAGGGGTAACAGGTTGACCTGCCAGTTTATTTGCAGAATAGGTTTACCAACCAAGTGAGTGATAGAAAGTTTCAGAAAATGAATGAATTACATGTATCTAATCGCAGTGAGGATCACATCAACTTTTGTTGTAAAAGTTCAGATTTCTTTGTGTGTCTCATTTCTGTCGTTTAAAAAAAAGATAAAAGAATATAATGGCGTGGTGATGATGCCGACATCTGAAAGAGAACAATAAAGATAAAGTAGAAAGATGCTAAGAGGGAGCAGGGAAAGGTGAGATGGAAATCAGGAGAACCCGAGGAAAAATGTCATCGTGAAAACTTAGAAGGGGAAAAGCTTCAATGAGCGACGGCTTTGGCAAAAGGCAGTAATCATAAGTCCCATCCTCACCCAAAGTGAATAAATGGCTACCTTGAAAAACCATGCGGAGTGACAACAGCAACACGCAGTTGAAATAAATTCATAAAACACCTGATGATCATCGTGTTTATAAAATGTTCTCACTTTGAGCAAGACTTGCCATGATCTGGTGTGGACGGAGCAAGTGGGAGTCACATTCCCACAATTCAAAAGAGAAAATTGACAAGAAATATAAAAATAATGGTGGAAAAAACTAATAAAAGCAAATATGACAGTGAGAAAAATGCATGAGGACTGTGCAGTTAGGATGTCAGAGGTTACGAAAGCAAAGTGGAGGCAGAGAGACTATGAGCCTCATAATCTCCTTCATAACTGCCATCTGACATCACTGCAGCAGATGCTTGATCTCGGATCCTGTTCTCTCTCCCTATTTTAATAAAACGGGTGGGCGTCTCTGCCATGCTGTAATGTAATGAAAACAGAGAGGACAAAGGGGCAATAGACAGAGCCATAGTCCACACCATGAAGAGGAGGAGAGATCGACTACGGTTACATGCACATAATATTCCGGATTTTGCCATTATTCCGAAAAAGACGATATTCCGACTAAGTTGTTTACATGGCTAATGCAAGTTAATAATCCACTAATATTCCTGTTGACACGCAGCCGTGCAAAATAGGATTTTTTTTCAGTCCACCAGTGGCGCACTTGTTCGGCCGTGCGAACACAGCTTCTCTCTTTCATTCCTTCAACCAGCTTCTTGAAAAAGTCAGCGCTGCGATGTTTGCGCATATCTAAAAACGTGTTGATATCCAAGTCTTTCATGAAAAAAGTAGGTGTGTTTGTGTGTTAGGCATTCATCCCTACCGCAGCCCTGCAAACTGTTGGCTAGATGGTTTGTGTACAACAACCATAGCAACGCACAGAGCTGACGTAAGCCATAAACTGTGGTAAAAACCCAGATTAAGACGCATTTTCCGAATGTGCCGTTTACATGTCCAAAGAATGCCTCTAAAACTTGAATAATATCGGCATTTACCCACGTCTTAATCGGAAAATGCTAAATTCGGAAAAAGGCCTTATTTGGAATATGCCGTTTACATGACCTGTATTATATTTGAAATATTACTGGAATATTGGTGTGCATGTGAATGTAGCCAATGAGAAGGGTTCTCAGTTATAGGCTGCCATGAATAGAGAAATTAATAGACAGGTGAAAGAGTGTAAGGACATGTGTATGTATGTGCGAGTGTGTGAGCATCTGTTAGTATGCAGCCAGCAAAGCAGCATTTATACAGCTTTTAAAAGTGCACACTACTTAGTAAATGCATCATAAAGTGAATATATAATGTGTTGACTATGTTTATGGCCACATGTGCTTTGCATACATTTGAAGGTTTCCTTTGCTTACAGTGTTACAACCTGCACGATGACTGACCTGGCTCCGGTTACCTCGTCAACTGAGGAATAAGCTGGCTGAGAAATTTGTTTGAAGTTTGAAGTCACAATTTGCAACGTTTTTATGACCTACAGTTTTCTGACCTGCAATTTGCATAGCGTAGTTATTCAGAGGACAGACAGACATATTATGATCTAAAAATAACAATGAAGATACCTTTTTCTGTGGATTTGCTGGGGATAATATTCAAACCAGAGGTGATGACAGTAGTAGTGGTCCGAACATACATACCCTGGAGGTTTTAAGTGATTGTATGCTAACTTTTATCTGCCACATGAAATCACAAAATACCGTCATTTCAAAAATGTCCGTAAGACAGCATCTAACAACTTAGCCTAGTTTTCACTGAATTACATTCGTAGGCAGTACTCTACACTGGGAACATGTCTCCGATGGCAACATTCAGAGGCAATTCAGGTAGTGTGATGATCATGCAGAGCTGCAAAAAAGTGAGCACTGTAAGGGTTAGAGGTCCTATCTTACAATCTCCCCCTACTCACACTGTATGTTATGGCATGTTATGTATAACCTCGTTTAGTGTATGTGGGAGTGTGTGAGAGAGATGTGTGAAAACCTAACAGTTACATATCTCTCATAGGCTGAGTTGGGAATTTCACTTCAAACATTACATTTTGCATCTATGTTTGTCAGTAAATGATGTTCACAGCAGTCATAGACAAGTTACCCAGCGACACATTGCTTAACATACCACACTGACTTTAGTAAGCGTTTGTTGTGAGTCTGTTGGGATCTTTTCGGCTGCTTTAGTTTCTGTCTAATTTGGTTACCTGTGTGCTGACGTGGCATCCCTCCAGCAAAAAAGAGACCTTAAGCATTGCCTTACCTTTATACTATAGGCGGGGTAATTGGTCTGAACCAACGCATCAGGGTTCACGGGGGAGCTCAAAACGTAATCCCTAAATGAATGTGTTTTATTCGGCAACATTAAAGTTTTAAAAGAATTGAAAGCAAACTTCTTAAGAAACTCTCTACAGCTAATGTTAATGCTAGCTCTTTATTTTGGTATTATGTGATGCATTGCATGTTCCCCTGCACCTCATTGTGTGTCATTTTCTGGACCAACGTGTAAATGTTTCCCCTGTTGTTCCTTTGTGTCGGCCATCTCAGTGTTCAGCGTAGCTCAATTCCTGCTGTGCACCTCATGTTTATAGATTTATAGCTCCGAAGAGCTGTGTCGCGTTGCCTTAGTGGTTAACTGTGGTCACGCTCAAGTTGAAGTGGGTTGTTATTCATAGATCTTTGAAGTTTGTGTGAATAAATCCCTTAAATTTGCAATGTGTCTTGCTTGGTTTCTCACATAGCCAGAACCAGGAGGCTCCACAGATCCTACCCAGAATGACTCGCTGCAAAGAGGTCAGTGAACAGGGGTCAACAGTTGGTCAAGGCCTTTCCCCAATCAGTCTCACACACACACACACACACACACACACACACACACACACACACACACACACACACACACACACACACACACACACACACACACACACACACACACTGTGTTCTACGCTGGAAAACACTGACATTTTAACTTCTTACTAGTCAATCATGTAATGAGAACAACCTTTAGTTTCACACCAGCACAGAAAAGAATGACTGTAGGCTGTTACCAATTATTTATAATTCCCAAAAACGCACCTTTGTTCACAACTGAGTGACACTCAAACAGACTGTACTAAATACTGAAAGGCAAGATTTGAAAATAATACGACAGGAAGGGGTGGCATTTTAATGTCCGCTCTTAAAACTGAACGTCGTGGTTGATTCTGCGTGATAACTGAATATTTGGAATACGAGAGTAAATCAAAGATGTCACCGTGGGCTTCCTTAAACCGTGAGCCACCAGAATTTGATCCCCCACAGGGAAAAATGTGCCTGAGCGAAGCAAAACTTAACACGTGCCAACCCTGACTCTGAAAGAGTTGATTTAATGTCAGCCTTGGACAGATCACAAGAGGAATCAGGAAGCTATACTTACGCTTAGAAAGTCAGGGGGGAAAAATGTAAATGTCAAGGAAGCTGCTGTCGCCTGTCACTGGGAAATAATGATGGTATATTTCGTTTCACCCTGTGACACTACGTTTCTGTCAGAATCGTGGATCATGCTGTGCATAAATCAGATGCCTCAAAATGAGTTTAGAAAATACTACAGACTTTTTTCTGACATTTAAATAAATCTTATTATAGACTAGTATTGAGAACTATTCTTTCTCATATGCCATGATTGTATACAAAAAATGTTGTTTTTTTGCAATGGCCTGATAGAGGGGGGTTTTCCATTAACTGCATTTTGTGACAACAATGTGGAAAGTCTGACAGCTATATCTTCCTGCAAATCAAGTGGAGAGAAAACTAAATGCAATATGTCATAAGCGATACAAAAAAAAAGCTTTGATCTTAAACGCTAGGAGAGAAACAAACACAGAATAGCAAACAGAGCAAAAATAATGAACCCTGGAGCCAATGAGAAGGACAAAGAGAGGAGAGTGAATCCCCGGAGGGATGCTCAGGAGATACTCATACCTCTCATCCCCGCAACCGTCCACCACTGCACCGCCAGATGTGAATGCAGGCAAAGCTGCAAAGAAGGGAGGCAAGAATGGAGAGGAGGGAAAAACAAAGGAGGAAGGAGGTAGGAGGAAGGAAAAAACGAGGCAGGGAAGGAGAGAAATGTAGATAGGCTTCTCTCCTCTGGCAGATTGATAACAACTGCCTGACTCGGTATCAGATGGGAATGCAAGGCCAGAGGGAGGAAAGGGAGGCGTGATATAAGGTCAAATTAATTGAACGGCTTTATTTAATAGATGAAAGAAGGGAGGGTATGCTGACAGGTATGCTGACAAAGATGGTCATATTTGGTGGGAGGAAGGGCCAAAGGGAGCAAGGTAAGAAACTGAGAACATTTTGCGTAGATTGTTTGGTTTGAAATGAAAGTTAATGGGGAGGATTGAGAAAAATGTTGATGTGATTGCCAGAAATTAGTTAATGGGAAATTTAAAAAGAACTAAACACCCTAAACCAGGACTGAAAAGTAAGTAAGTAAAACATTTTTTTATAGCACATTTAAAAACAGCTCGCAATGACCAAAGTGCTGTACATGCTGAGCATTAGCCACAGAATAATAAAATAAAATAAAATAAAATAAATACACTTACAGATCAGTGATTTAAGCTAAGACGAAATCAAGAGACAGACAATTACAGACATAACAGGGTAAGACAATTAAAACACAGGGACGGCCAATGTAAATAGGTGAGCTTTGAGCCTGGTTTTGAATATTGTAATTGAAGGGGCATTTCTGATGTCAGGTGGCAGTTGGTTCCACAGCTGAGGGCCAGCAACACAAAAGGCTCTTTCACCTTTTAGCTTAAGCCGGGACCGTGGGACATGGAGGAGACCTTGGCTGGAGGATCTGAGGGACCTGGGGGCTACATGGGGATGAATGATACCAGCTATGCAGCTGAGAGCCAGGGCGTGAAGAGCTTTAAAAACCATGAGCAGTATTTTAAATTGTATCCTAGTCTGGACTGGAAGCCAGAAGCAAGGAGGCTAGGACAGGTGTAATGTGCTCACGCTTTTTTGTGTTTGTGAACAGCCTAGCCGCTGCATTTTGGACCATCTGAAGCCGTGCTACCAGTGTCAGAGGGAGACCAAAGTAGAGAGAGTTACAGTATTCTAGGCGGGAGGTTATGAAGGCATGGATGACTTTTTCCAGATCGTTGTATGACAGAACAGACATGAGTTTGGAAATTATTCTTAATTGATAAAAACTGGCCTTTACAACAGATGCTATTTGTTTGTCCAGGTTAAGATGGGAGTCCAAAATAACACCCAGGTTACGTGCATGGGATTTAACATAGGGGGCAAGGGGACCAAGATTGGCAGGGATGGAATTTTTGGATTTTGAAGGTCCAAAGACAATAACTTCAGTTTTGTTATCATTTAACTGAACGAAATTGTCATCCAGATTTTTATTTCTTTCAAACAGTCTAAAAGAGGCTGCATGGAGTTGCCGGATTTAAGTGGGATGAATTTGCAGAACGATTTTATATTGTCGCTGTCAAGCAGAAACCTTAAAATTCTATATTTCATCATTTTACTTTTGTTTTCATAAATAAATACTATTGGTCAGCCTTTACGATTGTCTGAGGGTTTTTTACAAATATTTAAACAGCGACGAGGTGATTTCATTTGAGAAAAATAGCTGAATATAATGTTTTCAAATTAGCCTTTTTTCATTTCCTGAAAAGCAACAGTTTCGGACATACAACGACGATATTCAACTGGCCATAACACACACAAAAAAAGGAAATTGAAGGATATTGACGAAGGTAGTTTTGCAAAACCAGCCAACACATTTTACTGTAGCCAGACATTTTCTTGGGTCAGGGGTATCGTTAATGAGCATAGACCAAATGCAGATGATCAGATCAGCCTTTCTAATAAGCCGCTACATGATTAAGAATTGGTCTCCTGACACATCAGCATTTATAAACCCTGATTCTAGGATACTGGCTTGGTTTTTCTGCAGATTTTGCTTGGAAAAACATGGTGATCGTTGGAAACCCCATTTCTTTTTAACAATATGTTACTGTTGCATCATTCCAATTTTCATCCTTACAACTTGTTCTTAAAAGTTGGCAGTTGATAGATACGTAAATCAACACCAAACTAGGATTAAATTTTGCTGTCGTCATCATCTGAGCCACTCCCAACAGACACTGATTGGTTCAGCTCTCAGCTGTCTGCCTCAGAGGATTGTCAGCGAATCATTTTGAGCCTATCTGTGACCTAAAACTGAGCTCGTATGATTTAAGATGGTCTTACAAGGCTGAAAGGAAGGACTCAAGGCTACAGCTTGGCAGGCTAAAGAGTGACTAAAGAGTGATAGACAAAATGACTGGCAGGTTGATAAAAAGGCTGTCATCTCCGCCGTGCTGTGAATAAATAACTGTGATGTGTGAGGTGGCTGGGCAAAGTCAGAGTGATTGTCACCTATTCTGGACTATACAGGGCAGAAAGAGAGGTCAGTGACAAGGTGGAAAACAAGAAATGGAGATAAGGAGAGAAAGAAAAGGAGAGGAAAATGAGTCCAATGTGGGCAAAGAGGCAATAAGCAGGATAGTAAACTCGCTGTCAAAGTTGGCGAAAGATGGGAGACATTGATCACAAGGCCAAGTGGATGAATATCAAGAAACAACTAAAGAGCAAGGGGGAGAAAAGGCGAGGGATGAAGGGAAAACAGAGGAGCAAAACTGGCCTAAAATGGGCTTAACTGCCTATCCAAAGGAGGGAGGGACGGAGGGAGCAAATCGAAGGACAGAGACAGAGTGGAGGGAGGGCAGGGGCTGAGAGACAGTGAAATGCTGTGAAATTGACATGAAAATGAGCAGATGCTGGGGAAAAACCAGCACACTGTGACACCTGAGGTTTGTGAGGGTTTAGGGTAGGGTTGGCTCAGCATGATAAGATAACTGCCACCTTATCTGTGCTCGTCAGACTGCCAACACGCGCACGCACACACAGACAAATCAACACACATGCCGCTCACACAGTTTCCCTTGGTCAGGGGAAAGCAGACATGGACAGAGAACTATTAGAAGATTGGCAGACAGGTGTTTGGGGCTGTGAATGGAACTGATTCAGATATCTGTGTAGTTTGGTGCTCATATGTGTGTATACTGTATAGGGGTGTGCAAAAAAATCGATTCACATTCAAATCGCGATTTAAGCTCTACCGATTCAAAATCGATTGATTTTTTTTTTCTTTTTTTAAATTGTATGTCTACTGCAATCACATGGGAAAAGTAACTACATTTACATATTGTGAATCGTTTTTTTTTTTTTTTAAACCGAGAATCATTTTTGAATCCAAAATCGATTTTGAATCAAATCTTGAGCCTAAAAATCAATATTGAATCGAATTGGGACATTTTCTAAATCGTGCACCCCTAATACTGTACATGTTTCAAGGAAACACGAAATGGTTTGGTTTGTATAATATGATGAAATGAAACATTTTATGCGTAGGCATGTCTTTGCGAGTATTTATTCTTGCGCTACATGTGTGCTAGTAGAGGTTTCTATACGTATGTGTAAAATGTGCTGATGTCACGTCTACTTTGTTTTGTTTGCTCCCTATTGCAAAGTCTTGGTCCAGGTTACAGTAACCGCCTGGTTAGTCACACACTGTCTCTCACCATGGTATGTACAGTAGGTAATCAATGGTTCAATAGCAGGAGGCAGGCATGTAGTGGCTAGCCAAAGGAGACAATTGTGGGATAAAACGGGCTGAAAGAAATTGAGAAATAAAAAGGTGATGAGAAAAGAGAAAAAGAGTGATTAGGACATAATCAAAGCTATGCCAAAACGCTGGTGACGTAAAGCATTTTGTATTGAATGACAATAAAGAGAGAATATGGACGGTATTAAGAAATACTGGCAAAGGCAGACTACAAACATTCAGCTAAATTGAACTAACTTTTTGGAGCTTTGCAAATTTTGCCAACCTGGGTGTCACTCACTGCTTGCGACCAAATAATCTAACAAATACTGCACCGCCAAAGGTAGATCCCTTTTACAAAACAAATAAACATCATGAAGCAGCATCATTACTTTGGCAGAGAGTCAGGGACAGAGATTGGATTTTTGTACCCTTGTTGCTTTGACGTGAAGGCTATGAGAGCCAGTCTAACGATTCAACGGTCATCTCCAGCCATAAATGTTAATTAACAGCCTTAGCTACTGGACATTCATTTCCTGCTATAGCCGAGGGAGGGCTCATAAAATGTAGGGTGCATGTGGGTGCGTCACGTGTGTGTGTGTATGTGTGTGTGTGTGTGTGTGGAAGAGAAAAAAAGAGCAAGGAGAGCAGCAGATAGACGAGGAACAAGAAGAGTGTGAAAGCATATGTATATATATATATATATATATATATATATATATATATATATATATATATATATATATATATCTGTCCTCATGTGTGGATTTGAGAGTGAGTGTAAGTGTGCCACATCATGTGTGACAATGTGTGAACGTCTGCATGTTCCAAGGACACGCGGTGATGAAAACTGTCCCACAGGCTCCTTTGTCCTTTTCTAATACAGCAACAAGCCCTCAGCACAAACCATAACTAGCTAGTCACACCATGACAACATATTAAAGCTATACGGGGACAAAGTCACACCATGGCCACGTATTAAATGTGTACACACACACACACACACACACACACACACACACACACACACACACACACACACACACTATGTCAGGAGAGAGGTACACTGTGACATCACAAAGAGCAGTAAAGGACGCACATTGAAATCCCATTACAGCTCTGTGTGGCCATTGTAAGGCATAGGTCATGCTATGGCATCGTAATACTGCTATATTTGACCACAGTAAGCTAAGGCATCGCAGGAACACAATATACTGAAAACAGACAGGCTTTTCTTATGAAGCATTCATACAAATATATACGAAAAGTAATGCACTGTCATTTGCCACTTATAACTATAAGCCCCACACTGACTGCTGCTATATAAGGCTGCGAAGAAGTAGGGATGAGGTCAGGGTTGTTTGGGTGTGTCCTAAAACACTTCAAGCAGGGGAGCAGAGTTCGTGCCCTGAAAGAACTAATGGGGGAAACGCAAGACTTTCATTCAGGAAACGGGTATTAGTTTCAAAAAATATCAAACGTTCCCTGGTTCAGACATTCATGTGTTGCTGCTATTCTGTTTGATTTATTTTTTTACAAGTTTCATTCATATCATCAATTTTCCTATTTTAGAGTCAGAAAGTACTATATATTATATATATTACTATAATATAAATCCATTATTTGAAGAAGAAAAAAAGGTTAATGGATAGACAGATTAATCAATTATGAAAATAGTAGGTGCAGCCTTATCCTGTGTGTTTTCTTCTATTTTGCAGTTACTTTGTAACATGTGTTGCTTATTTCTTATATTGCGTATTACTGATAAAAGTTTTATTTCAGTCTCCAGCTGGCTAATGGCAGAATTATCATTTCACAAGAAGCCAGAGCTGACCACAACTGGCTCCATTGTGTAACACAAATACATGAAAGCATTATGTTTGATGGTTGTAGTGTTCATGTTACCACCTGCTAGTGTCATTTTTATTTGGCTGTATTCTCAACCAGTCCTGTTGTTTTTAATCCAAGTGTTGTTTGGTGAAGCTGGCTTATTAATGAATATGAAAACCAAAACAATGATCGGTAGCTGGCTTTGGAAAACACAGCTAATGGAGACAAGCCATAACTCTCTGTGTCCATCTCACTGTCGACGCCTCCCATCCTCCTCTCCCTTCCCCCCCATCTATCAATCCTTCTATCATTTATCCATTCTGCCTCATCCTCCCACTCCACTCTCTCCCTCTCTTTCTCCTCTCATCTATCTAAATGTATTGTAGGACACCACCATTTCAGGCTGGTGTAGTAATCTGACCATGAAGATGTTTTACAGCCTAACCCCCCCCCCCCACCGATACCAACGAAAGTATATGGTACCAAGGTGTGTGTAAAAAAAAAAAAAGAAAATAATAATAATACTTTACATTACATTAAACATTAAGAGTCGTGTCACTCTTCTTTCAGTGTTTTCTTTTAGTTTCAACTTTCTGTTATGGTGTGGAGTGGAGGGGGCAAGGAGAGCGTGATTTACAAAAACGAAAACGTCAAGTCTTCTGGATCCCACAGCCCGTTGCTTTGAAGCCTGGCATCACCACACAGCCGGTACCGTCTTTCATGAGTTCACCCGGAACTCCCAGACAGCAAGCATGTTTAGTTACGTCTGTTTCTCTCTGCCGTTGTGGTCTTTCACAAAGAACCGGGCTGGTTAAAGTTAACTGATGTTATAGAGGTCCGTTCAAACAAGCGCTGTCAGAGCACACATTAGGTTGTGATCAACAACGGCAGAGAGAAATAAACTCAGTTGCGGTTTAGGAGTTCCAGGTGAAGTCGTGAAAGCCGCTGCCGTAGATCTATGGTAAAGCCAGAAGCTGAATGCGGTCAAGCCGTACAGGGAGATGAGGGGCTATTCGCTGTTTTTCCGTGCTGGTCGGTGTTCTTCTTCAGCATTTAGCAGCAGTCTAGAACATTTTTAACGTTAGGCGTATATACTGCCCCCGTCAGGTCCGGAAGGATTGCATCCCCTGGTACCTGGAAAAATGAGTACCAGCACATTTTCAGAATTTTGGTACCGAGTTGGTACCGAAGTATCGCTTCTCATGACATCCTACTGCAAACCATTCGTCTTTTGTGAAACCCAATGACAGAGAAGAGTTAAAAAAAAAAGTGGATAGTGCAACACAGATAATACACTAAAATACTCCAAATTGTACTCTTTGGCTTTCTCTTCCCTCAAAGGTCATCACTGTCAAGATGGCGTACTCTTGATCAGTGGCACGAATTCCCAGGTCAACGTTAACCTAAATTGAACTTGGGCACATACTGTAGCCTTGCCCAAAGCCTAACCCACAACTTTCTCACCACACAATATAAGGTTAAAATGTCTCCAGACTTTTGATAATTATACACTAATTAGGAGGACTTCATGACCTCATAAGTACAGTCAAATGTCCCACACACATACACCCTCAGCAAGACGTGCACACATACACACAGTGGCTCTTCTCAGGGCTCTTAAATGACTTGTGTCATTAACATTGGTGTGCAGTTGCCAGCTGTAATATTTCCTATAGTCATTAGACCATCTGGTGGCCTGACTCCTCTCATATCTCTATGTGTCTTTCTCTTCTTTCTCTGTGCTGGTCTGCTTTCTTGTGCGGCTCAGCCCAAGCCTCTCGGTTTCCTTACATATTTGTCTCAGTGTTTCTCTATTTTTACATTTCTTTGTATGTCTCTTTGTGTCCCTTTCATATACACTGTATATGTCTAACTCTTAATGTATTATTATTATTGTCACTCACTCTCGTCCTTTTCGAGCCCATCACAGCCTGTTGCCCCTGGCCATTTCATCCATCTCTCTGTAATGGAAACCCATTGATGTATGCTGCCATTTTGGTGCTCCAATATGTTAATTGGAGAGCTCTAGAGCCTCTTTTATGAAGAGGGTCAACATCCATTTAAATGAAAGCTTCATCACTGCTGTAATTACGGTGGTGAATATAACAGAACACAAAGGATTTCACAAAGGCTGCATCACCATTTAATATACTAGTGCAGTGCCCATTGAAAACGTGCCTGTTCAGAACGGGCCGACTGCTTGGCCTCCATTATTGCTGCTTGGAGCTTTCTCGAGAACCGCTCTGCAAACAACCTCACACTTGAACCCCGCTTCTTTGGGTCCAGCGCAATACACATGCCACAACATAGTTATTATGGATCCCACGCAACTTCTAGGCAAGTCCAGCCCTACGAAGCAGCCTGATTTGTTGGGGTTAAGCACTGTCCTTGAGTAGTTAAGGTTAGGATAGCCGACTGGTCAGGGGATAGGACCTGAACAAATCGGGTTTGCGTCATTTGCTAACAGCTAGCTATTTTAAACCAGGCTATTTCTGGGAACAAAAGTGTTTATTCCGAAAGTCACATTGCTGATGCTTGGAATGTTTGACTTAGCTACAATGTAACATATCTGGTCCATCCGGTCTCTCTTTCTTCATCTGTTCTTGAACGTACTGTAGCGAGTGACGGAGAGAAAGCTGTACTAAGCCTGTTGTTTGGCTGTATAGCTGTCAATATTGTAGTGAGCCATGTACTACTAATAAATATGTCTGTTAGATCTCAAGAGCTTGCACTGGACACTGCACTTTCGTCAGGTCTTCAACAATTCAGCCGCCAAGTGTGAAGTCGATCGGATGAATGGTTGACGAGAAAAACAAAGGACAGACAGACAGAGACTACTTCCATTTTAGTTAGATGAAAAATAGTGGTTAGCACATAGGGAAATACTAATTTGGTGAGAACAGAATTAACATTCTCCTCATATCTCTACTGACAACAAGGTGTTTGAAGAATTGCACAGATATATGTGCCTAGTTAAGTGATTCGGTTATTCATTTGCCTTTGCTTAGAGCTAAGGCAAGCCATCACAATAATGATCCACGTAATGATGCCATCAATTTAATCATCCCAGGTAGATGTTGTAATGGGATCCAATCCCATTTAATGTACAGTTCCATGATTAACTGAGGTCCAAAATTACTCGTGTGAATAGATTCGTATATTATAGACAAATTAGGTAGCTATATCTTAGTAACATGGAAGCTGAGTCCATGCACAATGCAAACCAACATATGTATAAATACACACACAATCTCACAGACATAGCTTAAGTAGGTGTGTACTAGCTCTATCTCAATCCTGAATCATTTTCCATGCTTGTTATGTTCCTGTTGATCAATAACCTCTCAATTTGTTTCACTCTCATCCGGTAACACTCTATGCATGCAATTTAAAAGCTTGATTTGCCAAACACCATTTGTACAAGCAACGATTCACGCATGCCATTTGAAATTCAGTGAAAATCGGAGAGACACTTCAATGGAAAGATACATTTTTACTATGTTTTTACAGTTAATATGTACTTTTTAGCAATGCCATTTTGCTAACTGTAGTATATGAGCATTATTTATAAGATATAAATCAATAGAATGTAAAAAGTCCACCTGGCTTGTCACAAAAAAAAGCCTCTTACAGGCTTTCTCTGCATTTCAATTCATATTTGCTCTTTACTGCTAAAAACCCAACTGTCTCTCCCCTCTTGACGGTATCTCTGTCCTTCTCTGCTCACCTCCTCCTTTAAAATATATTTTCCTTTTGTGTAGGGAAATAGAATGTGTGAAATAAATTATTTTTAGAAGCGATAAAAGATGAGCATTTTCTTTTAGGTGAGTGTCTGTCACAGTCTTTTCAGGTAGAGCATGGTCTGTTTTGACCTGCCTGTTCAACAATATAATGTTGCTTTTAGTGTAGTCAATTTGATAGCAAGATTGCTGTCATTGCCTGCAAGTTTGAATTTGCCCATTTTCATTTCCTATATTGTCTTTGACTATCCTTCTCTTGAACCAACTCATAATCAATCCCAAGAGCTCTTGTGACTACTACTAACTGTGCGAAAAATCCAATAAGCTGAGTCAAAAGAGCCAAAAATTACTATAATAAAACGGTGTTACAACATACAGTGCTTTCACAATTGAGACACGTCACTATTGCAGCTTTTCTCCAAGAAGACAGCAGATTGCTCACTTTCTCAGGTATAATCATGTCGATCCAAAAAAAAGCTCCCAAAAAACGATTGCGCCATTACCGTAGAAAGACCCCATATATGTGTAAGTCTTTGCAACACTAGCATCAACAGAGAGGGCAGTTTGTTCAGACTGTGAGGAGGGAAATTGTTCTTCTCTTTTGCTTTTATCGCTAAAATCTATAGCAGACAAAAGGGGATGTAATCTCCATCCAAAGTCCATTCAACCTCTGAGGCAATCATGTCTGTCAGCTCCTTTCAGGACCAAATACAAAAGAGTGCCCAAGCTTCTTATTTCAGTTTCACTGGGAGGGCCAGGGGACTATAGGCAGCCTTCTAGTCGAACAGAAAGTACTGGATATTGGTTACTTAAAAGGCAACAAGCAGTAGAAGCATGTTGTCTCAATTAGGGATGCACCAATACCGATGCCAGTATCGGGTATCGGTCCTATGTCATGCGCATGTACTCGTACTTGTAGTCATAAAATTACTCCGATACTACCACACCCGATACCACCTCATAGCAACGTGACAATAACTTCTCCGTCAAGCAGATACAGGCGACGGAAGAGGAGCAATGCCAGCACATCAGCAGCCTGTTGCCCGTAAACTTCACCACTGATATTTGGAGTAGCAGTGTAAGCCCAATGTCTCTCATCAGCTTAATGGGCATAAACATGAAGAAAGCAATATTTCAATCTGCTCTCTCTGCATGCGGTTCCTACACAGCACGTTTTAACCACAGCCATACTCTGTAAATAACGATTCTTTTACACAAACAGGTTGAAACGAAAGCTCTCGGTGTGTAGTCTAACTGTTTTAACTATTATATATGTTATATTTTGCCACAAGTCTTCAAATTTGGACAAAGTCTTGTGAACTTAGCTGCTGGTGTAAACAAACCATCCTCTCCGCTGGATCAGTACATCCACATGGCTACTTAATATGCACGTGAATGACGTCATCAGACTTTGCATTCTTCATTCTTTCTAAACTTCACTCAGTATTTTGATATTAAGGAATTATATAATTTATTTTAATGACACTAACCCGGGGAACTGTCCAGGCCCAGGCACTGAGCTTTGAATAGAAAAAAGGCATGGTACTTTGAAAATACTGCTTTGTTCTAATTGGCAACAATATAAGAGAAGGCCAAAAGCATCTGTGTGTCTGAAAACACCCTCGGACCCCAGAGGAATTATTAAGTAATTGTATCGGTACTCAGTATTGGCAAGTACCCAAATGTAAGTACTTGTACTTGATGTTAAAAAAATCGGTGCATCCCTAGTCTCAATCAAAATGTATAATATATACATTTTATTTTTTCATTGCAGTGGACATTCAATCAAGACTTAACAGTCAAGCAACCACAAAAGGCTATTTTGACTTTAGTATAAAGTGTTTTGTCACAAAAGACTGCCGCTTCTGTGAAATGAAAGCCCTTCCTGCTCAATAATCATCATCAATGGGTCAGTCATGCAACACACGCTTTACCTTATTTTTTATTTAATTCAGGGGAAAGTCTACTTGTTGGCAGCATTCTACATTATCACAGGCTTAAAGGCATTGACACAAGAGAACTCCGCTGAGGCCAATAAGGGCTAACTGCCTTGCTTGCCTTGCTTAAAGGCACCTCTGTGTTAAGAGAGCGAGCGTGTGCGAGTCTAAGAAAGTATGTCCCATCTAAATGAAGGCCAAGAGAAATATGTTTTACCTTTATCCAAATTCAGATCATTTATTAGGCAATTCAATATTTCCTCTGCGATGCCGTGTGGAAATTAAAAGAAATGGAAAAGGGCTTCATTCTAAACCAGTAGCATCACCAAAATGTCAGCCTTTCATCGACGGAAAAAAAGTAAAGTAAAACAGCCTAGTTTTTAGCTTAATGACATCTTTTATGTGTTACAATGTGTGTTTTAAAAGGGTTTAATAAGGACATGAGGGGCTTTTTTTCTCAACAGGGAATGGTGTATTTCTTCACTTTGTGTGGGTACATGAATAATACATGTCAACATGGTGTTCTAATGGCTTCAAATGACTACAGCTGTATGTACTGACATGATGACTCAAACATTTTCAATATTTACAGAATCATTTCAACTTTAAAGACAATCTGCCCTTGGTGGCGTATTTACAGTGTCATGTATTCATATCTAGGGTATTTAAACATTTGTGCCTTGCAACAAGACAAGAATATCCAGTCCAGACCGCCCTCTGTTCCTCTTAGAAGAAGACGGTCTGTACTCTTCATAATAAAACTGTCAGTGCCTCATGGCAGGGAGTGGATTGCTTTTAAAGGCAATTAGAGGAACTGATTTGATTGGCCATGATTGATGCCAGCCTCTCACACACCCACTGATAACGTATTCCTCCTAAGCACACTCCAGATGTGTTTGCAGGCACATCTGGAAAGGTGTGTTCTGCTCCTTAAATAATGAAAACAGTTCCCTACATCTCACATGTAGGTCTTGTTTTTGTCTAATGAAATTAAGAGGTTAGGTATGAGTCAAGAAACATGATAATATATCACAGTACATTCAATTATAAATCCATTTAAAACCAACTTTACATATTGCAGCAACTGCCCCAATCCATGGCAAATTTAGGCAAGCAGAAAGCAAGCTTGAAGTACTAGCATTTGCATTTAAAATTAGAAAGACTTTTAGCTGTTTTCTCGACCAATAAATCACCTCAAGTTGGGTTTTCTACCTCGAGTTGCCGTGACGCCAAGTCCAGTTTAGAAGTTAATTTCTACAAGAGCGATTTTGAGTCCGAGCTCCAAAACATGTTGGGGTACAATGTAAGCACAATCTATCTCTGCTGCTGCAAGCGGGAACTACAGAGCTGGTGTGTGTTTCTAAGTTAATGTGTGCTGTATTGTAGGAATCGTATTCCTAATGGGAGTGTCACAGCCCCATGAGAATCCCTTATGCCTGTCTTTTGAACATAAAGCTTTTCTAAAAGCCTCTTGCACATGAAAAACGATTGGAAGAGCTGAGTCAAGCACAGCCATGAGCACAACGTGGGAATCACTGTCAGAGAAAAATGTGTGTTTTCATTCCAATACTATTAATAATCCTCTCTGACTGAGGTTATTGGTAGTGTGTGTGTGTGTGTGTGTGTGTGTGTGTGTGTGTGTGTGTGTGTGTGTGTGTGTGTGTGTGTGTGTGTATGTATATGTGTGTTAAACAACGCTACTGTGTACTGTACATTAAAAGGAAATAGCTGGAGCCTTGGGTGCATTAGCCATTTAATATAAACAATCTCAACCAAGTGAAAGCAGAATGTGCTTAACATTTCACTTCTTCTTTTTTTTTAGCTCCCTGTTGATTTCAAAGGTCTTTCCTAATGCAATTTTCACCCATTTCTTTTGGGGTAGCTTTTCATCTTTCTATTATTTTTGCCATTGCTCGTCGCACAAATTATCTTGAAATAGCCGTGCTGATCCAAGACTGGCTTGTCTCACAGTGAAGCTAATTTAGTCATGTGTTGTGACCGGCGATGTTGGATCAGTTGATATTGTTCAGCTCATAACACGTTGCAGGCAATGGAGATGGACAGTACCGTCAGAGGAGGGATGACGACGGTGACCAATGCGAAAATTTGGAATTCATGCTTAGTCAATTAAATTGTCCCCTGTAAACCTCCCTCGCAGCCATTTATCAGCAACATTAAGTAGCAGCAATAGGCACTCGTGAACTGTGACTCAGCAGAATTCTTACATCGCCGTGTTATATATTTTACTTTGGTATTAAAACTACAGCACTGAAAATTTTGGGATTTTTTTCAAACTAATTAACACCCCTCCAGTCAGTTAGGATGGACTGCACACTTGGGCCATGGTGCTATTAAGGAATCATCCCTGAGGATACACTTCACTGCCAATACGGTTGTAATGCGAGGAGGTGCAGTCATGTGCCAATCTGCATCATCAAAGCATATCTGGATTTGATGATCTTTTTTTTCTCTAAAATGTATAAGTAGCTTTCTGTGTAAACCATCAAGTTAAAAGTGGAGCCATAAATTATAGAGTGAGCAGCTCAGTTAGGTCTTCATTCTCTATATCTAAAAGTTTAAGTGGGATAATCTGATACAAAAATCCTCCATGTAACCATAGCTCAACCCACCCCCCCCCCCCCCCCAACACACACACACACACACACACACACAGCATGCTGTGTAACTACCATCTTAAAGAGTTCCAGTCTTGACAACTCAATTTTCTGATTATTATAACATAATCGTGGCAGTTAATAGGCATTCTCATATTTCATTTAGGTTCTTATGAAAATAAAATATGCTAGTTTGAGGCCATATTACTTCTAAGTAGGCAATTAAAACAAATTGCTTCTAGTAATGGAGAAATATGGCTGCTTATGATAAGTACCATATGGACTTTTTTTCTACATTTAGGTCTTTTTAAGCTACCAGTCAATAGATTTAAGTAGTGGAGGGTCATGAATTATACAACACACACACACACACACTTAAATGGAAATACCAGTGGATACACTCATCCCAATGCACATATATTCACACACGTAAAGCACACACACACACACACACACACACACACACACACACACACACACACACACACACACACACACACACACACACACACACACACACACACACACACACACACACACACACACACACACACACACACACACACACACACACACACACACACACAGACAGATGTGAAAACACACCCACACACGCAACCCCTCAAGTCGAGCATAACCGAAGGGCTTCAATATGGATTTCACACTTGAGCTAAACCTCCTTAACTTTCCTCAACAATATGGACGCCTCAAGCCACGTCAGTTCCCCCACTGCAACTACAAACATCCACTTATTCTTCACAGACAACATCCCTCGGGTTTAAAAGCTCATTTTGGCACATTGTTTATGGAGGAAGGTCTGAAGAAAATTGTAATGTTATCATGTGGCATCGTGTATCTGCTTTAATGGATCGAGGCAGGATATGACAGGACATGTTTTTATAAGGTGCCTTCAGACCCACAATCTTGCAAGGATGGACTGAAAGTGTCAACTGATCTTTTGTTTGGAGGAACATTTTCCTTATCGTCTTTTAACAGTAGTAGCATGGGAAACCTGACTCTGTTAAATACAAAAACCAAACTATGCAAAGTAGGTCTTATAAACTTAAAAGAAGAGTCTAAATTGAAGTCCTGTAGCATGGTTTCTCATCAAAAATTGGTTCCAGCTTTAAATACAGAGAATTAGAAAGCCACAAAATTCAAATAAAGCAAGCCAGAATTATGACTTCCTTGAAAACTCCATTAACGTGACACTAAATCTTCTCCAACTAGGGGACAAAACATTGTTGGCTTACATGTTGCTCCGTCTTTCAATTGCTCTCTCTCTTCTTCTTTTTTACCCACAGAAGCGCACAAGCAATTCAATACTTCCCAGACTCAGAGAGACAGAATATGTGGGACCATATAATGTCCATGACCAATAATGCATCAGGAATGTGTTGTGGGGAAATCGAGGAATTTGTCATGGGGAGGGGAAACTGAACGTGCAGCAGGAAATTGGCCGACTGTTCAACATGCCTTCACAGTGAAATCTAATCCACTTTTCACACGTGCACACACATCCACATCCAAGCGTACACATGCTCTTTCTCAAAAACACGTACAGACTCTACGCTCATACATTTACACAAGCACGACAGTGTCGCACGTATAAAATGCCACATGTACTCATAACACAACACTAGTCTTCCTCACGATGGATTTACTCTGAATTGTTTAATTGTCTTGTAAAGCTCTCGGTCAGTTGATTGTCTGGCAGCCAGAAATAAATTATCACAGGAGGAAAAAAACAGAGTTATAGCTAGGGCTGTACGAAGTGATATAAGTGTTCTCGGTTCTGCCTTTCTGCTGCTTTCACAGTATTCGGCTAAAATACAAAAAATTGCTTGTTGAATTTAAAAACTAATAAAAGCAAATAATTTCCAACATTATTTTATTGAACAAATGTAATTGAATTTAAAAGGCACCACTAAAAAAAAAAACGAATGGCAGTTACATTTTAAAGTGCAGTTTTCTACTGATATTTTCTTTCAACTAAAATCTCAGAGTGGGGCGACCAGATAGCTCAGTTGGTAGAGCGGGCGCCCATATATAGAGGTTTACTCCTCGATGCAGCGGGCCTGAATTCAACTCCGACCTGCCGCCCTTTGCTGCATGTCATTCCTCCCCTTTCACGTTTTCTGCTGTCCTATCCAAATAAAGGCTGAAAATACCCAAAAACATAATCTAAAAAAATCTCAGTGTCTATCGTGACATGTTGCAACCTGTTGCGATGTGTATGTTGCGCAAGTTGATACGGCAATGACGATAATTTTTTTTTTTTTTTAAATAAAAAAAAATCTAAACGATATATTGTTCAGCCCTAGTTGCAGCTAAAAAACAAACAAAACGTGCTGAACTCTTTCACACACACACACACACACAGGGGCGTCTCGTTAACAGACAACTATTATGTTACTTAAATCGGTGGATGAGACTAATTGTGGTTGTGGCTGGCAGCGATGGCCCCGCTGCAGGTGGCTGTTGGGAGTGATCAGATGGAGCATGTAAAGGTTGCATCTGGAGGGAGAGATGGCAGAAGGCTTGCACGACTGCCGCCTCTGGGCTCTCAGCCGATGGGTCCAATGGTTTTCCAATGTGGCTTCTCCAGAAAAACATAATGACTGCAGTAGTGGCAGAAATCATCTGGAGGTTGTTGGACATGATTTGGCAGTTTGTTTATGACGTGAAGTTTATGAAAATATGGTTACAATTAAGGGATTTTTATAACTATTTGACACGCACTTTGTGTTGCATTTTCCCCAAAAGGTTAAATATCAATACAGTAAAGGCTGATTTGACTGACTTAAAAAAATAAAAATAAAAAAGGATAAAAAGCTGAAAAAAGCAGAGGAGATGCAATCAATAATCTGTGACGGAGCAACAAAAAAGCACGAGGGGTTTTATTAAAAAAAAAAAAGTCTCACCTCAAAATGAACAGCAACATCAAGATGTTAAGCTCCGATAAAACTGCACCCAGTAACAGAAATTAAATGACAACAGGAACAAGATGGCAGAAAATAGTAGGATGATAGCATTGGCCATGAAATGACAAGAGGAATAAAAATAAATTAAATACGCTTCCCTTATGAGTGGGATCGCAGAGAAACAGATGGTGTGTTCAGCTGCTGTTTGGTCCAGGGTTTTTATCCACCAGGCATCAATTTGTTGGCTGAAGAATTGTGGCGCTTCAGGCAGCCAGTTTACATGCTCTGTCCAGTTTTGGTTTTGCCAGGGTTGTTTCCATATTGACAATGTTGGTTTGCTGGAGGACATAGATGTGAGGGAACCTGGTCCTCCAAGATGACCTTTAAGGTGACTTTATTTGGACGCTATGAATGTAAAAGCATTCCAAGGTTCTAATGTTGAAGCAGTTATTTGATTTAAGAATAAAAAATGGTAAATAAATTGCTACTATCACACGTGTACAAATCAGGTTAAAAGACTTGCACAGAACACAACATATAGACTTTCATATTGAACAGACACACATGCATACTGTACAAGCGGCAGCACACAAATGCACAGTAATACCAAACATATGGTCGATGCAATTAAAGAAAAAGATAGAGACATGTGCGTGCACGCACACACACACACACACACACACACACACACACAGAAGCTGAAGTCATTTAAAGTGTGTCGAGGGTATTCTTCTATTTAATCCTTCCCGATAAGGGACTATTTTGAACTCTGCCTCCAAGTCAATTATAGGTTTGTTATCACACACACACACACACACACACACACACACACACACACACACACACACACACACACACACACACACACACACACACACACACACACACACACACACGTAAAAATGGAGGGCATTCACGTTCTACCTGGGGTAAGATTGTGGGAAAAGACAAATGATGCCTTAACTTTAACAGACTAGTGGTTGTCTGCACAATGTGTTCATGCGTGTGTCTGCCTGCCGCCACTGTGACACTCTTGTGTATACAGTGTGTGTGTATGCATGTGTGTATGCACTTGTCGACGTCAACCATATGTGACAAAGTGTATGTGCTTACACTGATTATTGCAAACTGAGGATGTGTGGATTTTTAAAATGTTGTCGCTGCATTTAGTTCACGCCTGTGCATGCATTTCTGTTTGCTTGTGTGCTGGGTGATAGAGTGTGTCTCTAGTGTGACTGTGTGACTGTGTGTGTGTGTTTGATGTGTCCTTAGCCACAGGTGCAGAGAGATGCTGACACTGCTTACAGAGAGACACAGTGGAAGAGAACAAGTTTATTTATCAGTCTTTGTCTAGTTCTCTCTGTGTCACACACACACACACACACTTGTACAGAAACCAACATGCCCGCAAACAGACAAATAAACATGCCTGCACACACACACACACACACACACACACACACACACACACACACACACACACACACACACACACACACACACACACACACACACACACACACACACACACACACACACACACACACACACACATCTGGGAGGGGTATGGGACCTTAGGCACCTCGCCAAGGTAAACAGAGGAAATTGCCAGCCCTGACATTTTTTTGTGTGGAGCGAGGCTTCTCAAGGTGACAGCTTTCACTGGGTGTTAGTGGGAGAGGAGGATTGTGCTGCTTACCAATCAACACACATTCATGACACACGTCATTTGCCGTCTGTGTGCGAGTGTTTGTGCGTGAGGTGGAATGTGCATGTGTGACAGCTCTGTACGGTATGTGTTTATGTGAGTGTTGGTGGTTGTACTAGACAGGGTAGAACATTGTCTTTTGATTGCATCTGTTAACTTATGCTGTTTCATGCATGGTTTTCTCCTAAACAGACCTGAACTGTTTCATTGCCATTTCTTTCTAATAGTGACTACAGTGGAACACAGAAGACAAAGACACAAATTGTTCTTCCATCCATGCTGGTTTAGTTTAAGTGTCTTTTTGTTTCAGAGAGGATTTCTTAAAAAATCAGGGCTCGACAGTAACGGTTGGCAACCACATTGAGTCAATTGGCAACCGTTTCATGGCCTCTGATTGCCCCCTTTGGCAACCACCTGCTCAATATTTGTGTTTTAAAAAAAAATATATTATATTATATATATATTTATATATAATATTTTATTTGGTTGTCTCTGTAAAGTTTAAACACTAGCTATGTTCATGCGCAACCCAACATTTCAGCTGTTGTGCGACCGATTTCCAAACACGCGCGTCAGACGTGAAATTATACAGGTAACGCAATTCGGTTCACGTTAATGCCACATGTTAAAATCCGGTGCTAATATGGCACTGGTGTCCGGTATCTACCAGACTGAATAGCAACGCGGATTTCGGTGCCTCTTTACGGCAACAGAAACACGCTAGTGTTCACGCTAGTAAACATTAATAACACGTTACACTTGGCAGCAGGCAACATTAGCCTACCGTTAGCTACAGTAGTAACTGGATTAAACACGGTTAAAATGCTGACAGTTAAACGGTGTAGTGTGACTATATTTCACTGTAGAGGATTCCAACAGCGGGACGTACAACCGTCTGCCGCTAAAGCTATGAGCTAAAAGACTAGCACTGGTCACTGCTGCTGTCGGAAAAACAACACAGATGTGAATAAAGGTTGCGTTTTCTGGTAAACTGGTAAACCTCATGGTGCATTAAAAGTTATTGTAAAATAGACTTTTCTCATCTGTTTTTTTCATTTAACAGCATCTTACTGGTAAAAGAAGTAATTATTGTTAAAAGTTATTATTACATTTTTAATAACCATTTAAATTCCCCCCTTTTTGTGCTGATCAATGACTCAAAACCGTGATCCGAACCGTGAGTTTTGTGATCCGTTGCACCCCTATTTGAGAGGGATGGGAAATTATATTGCAAACCATTCTCTCATTTATTTCATTATTAAAAGGTGTGGTATAGTTACATACAAAATTAATTGCTCCAAATATAGGCAGTTTAAAACATGGCAACTGTATTGTCAATTTCGGCAACCAAAAGCTGATGCCACTTTGAAAAGTTAGCGTTGATCCCTGAAAATATAAAAAAAAAAGTCTGTAAATCAAGATTTGAGAGAATCTGTAAATCAAGATTTGTAAAAGCAAAACAAGCCTCCAAGATTGACTAAGGACATAATTGTGAATACAATTGATATGTTGAAGATGCAAAACAAATGTCTCTAAATTTGAGAGCAGTAAAGCTTCCTTTGCCCACTATCTTCAAAGGTAGTAAACTCTTTGTTGCAGACATTTGTGTCTAAACTGAAAGTGACGGCAGAGTAAAATCCATTTCATTTGACCTTAAAGTAATGTTTTGTTCTCTGAGGCTCATGTTACCTCTCAAATGTAGCCATGTGTATCTATTTGAAGCATGTTATCCAACAATCTCAAGTGCTCCGAATGTGGAATAAATTGTACTCTTGTGAATTTATTCCTGCTCACCCTCACATCTTGATTTGCAGAATAATTATAGCTCAATTCTGTTTTGTGCTCGTTCAGAGTTTTGTCTTTAATGAACTTCCATACAGTAACGAGCATATTTCGGTATACATCGGTGTATGTGTGTGTGTGTGTGTGTGTGCATGTTTTCCACGCTCTCTACCATACAACGCCAGTTTATAGAAGATTCCTCTATCTTATTTTGTGTCTGTTGATGTCTTTCAACAACACAAAGGGACATAAACCGGTTAAGTAAATAATCCCCCTCCATTCACTTCCCGTATTTTGTGCTTTGGCAATGGATCTAGCGTGTACATGTGTGAATGTATGTTGGGAAGTAACACCACAGACCCAGAGTAGATGATGCCTCTTCTTTCAGCTTGACTCCTTTTTGTATGAAGTTGAATACATTTGGAGTAAAAGAATAATGTGCGTATGTGCGCATGTGTTTGTGAGCAAATACACAGATATGGGAACAAGAATTAACAAAAAAATAAACTGACAGAAGTGATGTCTGCAAATAATACTAAGACAATACAAATGATATTAAATACGATTTCAAAGCTACTTTAAAAACAAAATACACACGTTTCATTGATATACACACATAAAATCGTCTAACTTTTCTCTGATCGACTTGTTGCAGACCTTGTTAGTCACAGAAATAATGTCTTCCTCTCCAGACAATTCATGCTACTTAAAAAAAAAACATGACTAAACTTTTCCTTTTCCCAGGTATCTCTGTTTGTCCTGGCCAGCTGTTAGACACACATGCCATTATTCACACACAGCTAATCCCCCAGTGGACCTCTATGATGGAGCCAGACAGGGTTGCTAGGCGATTTGTGATACCACTGCAAAGTTTCTATTAGAAGGGCACACAGGGACTAACACTTTTGTAAAATATGCGAAAATGGGGAGAGAATATCTACCATCATAGTATTGGGTCAGGAACACTTGTGTAGAGATTATCCCTCCCTCCATAATTCTGTTCGGTTTTTTCTCTTGGCCCCCTGTCTGTCGACCGTCTTCCTTATTTTTCTAAATCCCCTGACAAGTTAACCCCCCCCCCCCTGCTTTCCACACACTGTCTCTTTGATTTAACCAAAATTTCCTCTCCTCCATTTCCCTTTTTTGTTCTAACTCCCTACTCTTTTACTCTATTTCCCCCTCCCTTCTCTTTACTGCTATCCCTCTCCCTCTCCATGTAGTAGTTACCCAATAAAGGATGTTGTTAATATCATTAGGCAGACTTCCTCCAGCCCAGAGCCCGGCCCACTCCCTTTCAGCCATAATCAAGCGTGCACACTAACTATCAAAGGAGACATCGCTAATAAACTACCACAGCGGAGCGGAAAAACACACACGAACACTCCAGCGAAGAAACCGTGTTGAAATAAATGGGTGCGTGTGCATGTTGGAACTGAGGGGATGGGTGGGGTAGCGGGTGGGGAAGGGGGGGGGGGGGGGGGGGTGCCGGTTACCCAGACAACACTAATATAAAGGCTAGCACAGTCTAATGCAAATCTGCCACCTAAGTACACTAAATTAATTGGGGTTGAGGGACATGTACACAAGCAGACATAGCTAATAAAGTGTGCTCTGAGAAGAGGCAAATACTGTCAGTTTAGTGGATTTAAATGGGTGAGGGGAGGGTGGGGGTGGTGGGCAACTGTGGCTTCCTGTTGCACTGCAGTCACTTGCTGTAAATCATCCCTAAAACAGGAGCGCATATTGTAGGCTGCATAGCTTGAAAGTGTTCTCTCCTGACACTTGAATGCTACAGTGCATAGATCACCAGTTAAACACGGTCTAAAGGGAATACGTGATGCAATGCTGCGAGCAAGGAGCACTACATTTAAAGAAGAAAGAGGGGTGGGAGGACAAGGACACGGGGCTGCTAATGGAGCTTGCTGCACAAAAAGCACATATTCTCATGCAATCATAGGCAATTATCTGTCTAAATGAAAATAGGAGGTGTCAAGTATATGCATTCATCACCCTTTGATTGCAGAGACACAGATAAGATTGTCCCAGTTGTTGAGGCCACAATTTATACAGCGCTTTGGCTGCATTCTTAGAACTTTCTGATAAAAAACACCAAGGGCATTTTTAACTTCAGAGCAGTGACATTGCTAAAAAAAAACCTGCATGTAAAACTTTCTTTTCCTGTGCAATAACAGATTTTTATTGACATTTCAAACAAAGTGTTTTAAATAAATCTTGCTAAACTGTTGGCTTGTTAAAAACCTGTCTCCTCATCTGACTGCTCATTTCTTGCCCCTCCCAACTTTGTTGAAGTGCTGTCACCATGTTTCTCTATCTCAGTACTTTGGTGCAAGGGACATGCATTTATGGAAATACTAAATATGATAGAATGATGAGTCAAAACAACCATAACATCCATCCACCAGCTATTCCCGCTTTTAGAGGGAGGGCTGGAGCTGATCCCAGATGACAATGGGCGAGAGGTGAGGTAGTCTTGCTTTGCCAGGAGGGTCTGGCTAGTCCACACAGCATTCCGGGATGGGAGCCAAAGTGCTCTGGTTTATTGGCATATCTTTAAACCAATCACAATCGTCATGGGTGGTGCTAAGCGCTGCACGGAGCCGCCGTGCCGCTGCAAAATAGCCATGGGAAGAACTTTATTTTGGTGGAACGTGTACGTTTAAAGGTTGTTTTAGTCTTGCAACAGAAAACTCAGATTAGACAGATAGTATAGCTAGCTGTGTCGATTTAGAGATCTGAGGAGCAGTTAACAATAGTCCTCATAAATCCACCGGAGTTTAAAATTCCAAAACAAAGAAAGCAAAAGGTAACGGACATCCGGCCGAAAAGAAGGACATACGGGTACAATTTCCGTCGGCAATGGAGCAATCCCGGAAGTGGAAGGTCGTGGATATAGACTAGGACTAGACTGGATGGGTTGCCAGTCAATCACAGCATAGTCTGGCTCAACAGATGTACATTGCTGGGATGAAGCGCAACATCTGCCACGTACCTCCCGTCTTGCTAGCGGCATTGGGGCTCAGCGCCAACGACGGTTATGATTGGTTTGAAGAAATACAAACAGACCAGAGCGATGTTTCCCTTATCCCAGAATAGATAGTCTGTGTAGCCAGACCATACGCCATTGTCTAGCAATGCGAGACTAATCACATGGCTGACGGACAACCATTCACACACACACAAATTTACACCTACGGGCAACAGAGCTGCCAACTGACCTAACCTGCATGTCTTTGGACTGTGGGACGAACCCGGAGCACCCAGAACCTTCTTGCAGTGCCAACCACAACACCACTGTCTAGTAATTCAAATGAATTTGTCTTATATCTAGTATCAAATGAATTTGAATGAATTCTTTACCACAACAGCACTGCAACATGTTTTTTGAGACAAATAAGTCAAGCCACTTCCTGTGCATTTGAACAACCATTGGGAGTTTCCAACGTTATGCAGCCACTACTGAGCTCCCCTGTCATGCTTTATTTATCCATTTCCCTCTGCACTGTAATGGAAATATAAAAGGGTGCATTGATTAGTGTTTAAGGATCAGGCTTTAATAGATTAAAAGCCCCCGGCTCTGAGAGAGGCACTCACTCTCAAACACACGCTTGTGCATAAAGGCAAGCTTATATACACATCAAAAAGCAAATATATGGACCGAGATGGATATAAGCAGTAACGCACATGTATAGACAGCAGCTTCGCACACAAAAACATTGTTGGACAAAAACATTGGATGGACATAAAGCTGCACAGGAACTCACACACCTACAGCCAACAGTGCCAGCATATATATATATATATATATATATATATATATATATATATATATATATATATATATATATATACACATATACATATATATATATATATATATATATACACATACATACATACATACATATATATATATATATATATATATATATATATATATATATATATATATATATATATATATATATATATATATATATATATATATATATATATATATTTATTTATTTATTTATTTCATAGCTGAGATAAATAAAAAAGGATAGAGGGATATCTGCATGTCATTCATGTTGGAGCCCTAACTATGTTTTTCTAATTGATGAAAAAGTCATTCATTTTTTTAACACATTGCATTATTAATAACGTGGCTCGATCCCAGAATATTTTCTACACACAGGGGTGCAGATGTCAGGTCTCAAAAAAAAAAAAGAAGTAAACATGAAAATAAATGAGGGTGGCTATGTTTCAGCATCCCACGGCTGATGTACTATGAGAGCATACCTCAATATCATATACAGCAACTGAAAAACAGTAACTGCCAAGGCAAAAACGAAATCCAAATTTACTAATGTTTTCAGGTTATTTTGGTAAAAGTATGTTCCAAATTGCAACAGCAACTGCTGTTCACACACTTGTGTCCCGGGAAGATGATGTGTAATTTGCAAATCTGTTGCGTAACATTGCTTGCTGTAAACCTTTTGAAAACGCCAAATCCAGTTTAATTTGGGGTGTTACTGCTGCGCCGCACGGACAGGTAAACATCAAACGGTCATGCTTCTGTCCTTCTGAATTCTTGCCTCTCCTCACTTCATTTGATTTCCTACCTCTCCTTCCATCTGATTCTGATTCTGTCCATTGACCATTGTCACAATCTCCAAGCATCGCATTGATTCCAAACCTGTCCAACATGTCCCCTTTCATTTTCCTCTAATCTTTGCGCCCCATCTTCTTCGCTGACCTCAATCACACAAGTGGCTACAGTGGCGTTAGGCTCCCATATGCTCGGCAACCTTGTTCTGTGCTTATCCTTTCCTCCGGGTCTTCTCGTACTCTACACTGCTCACAGTTGTGTCTGCGGAAAGTCTTTCCTAACCTCTAATTTCCGCCCCTCACCTACTCCAATCAGTCCTTGTCTTCCTCTTCCATATTTGACCATCCAACTATCCACTCCTCTCATTGCCTCCTCTATTCTGCCACCTTCTTTCTAGTCCCAATCATGCCCGATGGTATCCTTCAGTAAAACTGTCTTCTGCTCCCTAATTGAATCTGCTGCGTTCTTCTGCACTCCTTGCTCCTCTCTGACCACAATCACTTTTGTTGTTAGCCTCCTCCTAACCTCTCAAGTCGTCTTTCAAGTCCTCCTGTCTCTTTTAATCCTCCCCCAAACAAGTCACATATGTTGTTAGCCATGCCTAGCCTCTGCTCTGTCCTGTTAAGTCTTCGGTGCTTGCTGTAGTCTACTCTGCCTCAGGCGAAAGCATTCTTGCGTGTTGTTAGACTCAACTTTTCCTGTCACTTCTCCTGACCGCTGTGTCTCAAGAATGACCAGTCTTGTCTGCTAACCTCTTCTTGTCTCACCTCTTACGTTGCCATATTTTCTCTGTAAGTTTGTCCTGTAATTCTTCCCAACAGTCACGCATCTCTTCACTCGCCTCATTTGACCCAATGGTATTAGGATGCAGAAAACAGGCAACGTTTCACAGCATGCACATTTTTACGGGTAATTTAGCATTGAGGACGTCACATTACGTAACACCCCTTTCCCTTCACTTTGTGTTGCCCATGGAAAATAAATTCTCTTCTACACTGGCAGTGAAATAATTCTTTTCTACTTCGAAAAAGAAAAATAGAAGAACTGCAGCATTAGCAGTAGATGCCATGGATGAACAGACAAAGATTGCCACCGACATAATTTTATTAACAGAAAATACAAGAAAAACACAGATTGATTGAGAAATTACCTAAAAAGGGCATTGTTTAAAAAAAAAAAAAAAAGAAGCAACTCAAGGATCAAAGCGTATCACTTTATCACGCTGATATTAAATTATTAATGTATAGATCAAACTATAAATGTCTCATCTTGGCAGTCGTACTGTGCAGCCATGCATTTCTTCAAAGGAGCAGGTGTTGGAGGGAATAATTTATTTCAGTACAGGCTAATGCCACATTCACGTGCTTTCACACAGATGAGTGAGCAGCTGAGTGGGGTAAAGTCTGAGATATTGGCAATTTCTGACCACGATACGATAACTGCTACTTGGCGACTAGAGAAGTGCTAACGAACATGTGGAAACATGGGTGAAAAGCCAAACAACTGGCAGTTACATAAAAATAAGATCCATTTTTAACACAGATTCATTTGACTCAGCCAATGAAAAAGGTGCTATACACCGTTTGTATCAAATGTCAACAAATTGCTACAACTAGTGGGTGACATAGAAAAATGTGAATGTTTCCCAGTCGAAAATAGTAGGTTTTCCCATTCATTTGACTTTCTATGGCATGAATGCAGCATGACTACACATGGTTAGAGATAATTTGCTTTAAGCGTTGTTTTCAACATGTACTGAGCAAGCAATGAGTCTCGCGTGCATCTAATAAAAAATACATGCAAGCAAGTTAGTCTATAATACTGAGCAGGAAACAGACTCATACTAGCCTAGACAGATGGATGCAGGAATGGATGGAAGGGGAATTACACAACACACATCTACATTATGTATGCATTATATACTGTCCTGTGTCGCACTGTAGCCTGGAGGCATATTAAGCTCTGCTGATCCTCAATATGCACTTAAACATAACGTGTGTGTGTGTGTGTGTGTGTGTGTGTGTGTGTGTGTGTGTGTATGTGTGTGTGTGTGTTCTTGTTTAACTGTATTCGTGGGGTCCAAAAACCGGGAGTTCAGTAAACTTGTGTGGTCTGACCAGCCTTGTGGGGACAAAATGCTGGACCCCACAAGGTTAAAGGGCTGTTTGAGGGTTAAAACTTGGTTTTAGGATTAGGGTTAGAATTAGGTTATGGTTAGGGTGAGGGTAAGGGTAAGGGTTAAGGTTAGGCATTTAGTTGTGATGGTTAAGGTTAGGGTAAGGGGCTAGGGAATGTATTATGTCAATGACGGGTCCCCACAAAGATAGTGAAACGCACTGTGGGTGTGTGTGTGTGTGTGTGTGTGTGTGTGTGTGTCAAAGGAAATTATTTTTTATATGTTGAATGTGAGCACTTTATGTGTCAGAATGCAAAAATAAGATTGTGCGTGTTTCTAGCGTATATTAAATTAAAGTGTGCTACTGCTGTGAGGTGGCGAAATGCAAATGTCCCTCAGATGGTCAATAACTGTGGGGGAAACACACTTGCATACAGATAAAATAGTGCAATGGAAAGATACTTAGGCATTTCGCCCCCTACTGGAGGAGGCCGCTTTTGTATGTGCTTGTTTGGGTGTACATGTGCATATGTGTAGAGCAGTTGGGTCTAGTTGCAGTGCAGGGGGAGTGATGGTGAGTGATGCATATTCATAAAGGGTCTATCCATTTCCCTCATTTCATCCCTCATTTCAGTCAAACTCTTCGATTGTCTGGGCTGCAGGAATGCTACAGGGGCTGAACAGAGAGCTGTCGAAGGAGGAAAATGCAGCAGAGGCAAGCAGATATACACACACGTTGACACACGCATACACACACACACAGACCCACTAGCACACACATAAGTGGACAGACTGACAGACACTGTCTCGCAAACGGAGAACAAAAAGACAGCAAAAGGAGCACAAACATACAAGTTAAAAAAAAAAAAATCTAATAACACACAAGCTCACAACCCTAGACAGCAAATACTTTTTCATAAACCTTTCACAACTTTCCATAATTGAACGTCCTGCTGCATAGTAAGAGGGTTATGTGAAGATTTATGGCATTTGAGAGTTTAATAATTTTCTTAAATTTAATATCGAAGAGCACAAGAGTTCTTTCGCATTAGCGAAATAATTACACACACGAGTCCCCCCTCGGAGCCAGATCTTCCAGCTCAGGGTGCAGAGAGGAAACCGTTGTAAAATGCAGATCTCTGAAACACATGCGAGCCTGCTTAATTGGGGCCGAGTCTCAACAAAATCTTGTCATGTTCTCGCACCCTTAGGTGCATTCAGATAAAAGCACACAGCAAGTGGCATATCTAACTAGCGAGAAAGAGAGAGGGTAGATGGAGAAAGCGAGGGAGCTGTTGTTTGGAGGCTTTTTGCATACAAAGATCTTGCATTTGTTTCAAAGAGGCATGTAATATGTCTCGGATGTGTGCATGTGCACACAAATACACTCAACCAAAATTACCTATGTACTTCTTCCCTTCCATATATTCCCCTCTCCTCTCTCACGTTTCCTCTCTCTCTCAGCCTTTCCTAGGGTTGGAGTTCGAACGCATTTGGCCATATCCAATGAATCAGCTTATCAAATCTGAATCCTACTGAATCCTTATTTAAATCTAACTCGGTTCAGCTTTTACATTTACAAGTAGCACATAATATGTAATAATGATGTACAACGTTTGTTGGTTGACAAGTCAAATACATAACCGTTTTTAGTGGCAGCCAAATTAAACTGTTGATTACAACCTGGAAATTGGATGAGCAGCATAAGATGTCAAGTGTTGACTAAATACGCCTGACACAGTGGGAACAGGTTTAGCCGACAACATGCATTACAGAGCTACTTGCTGGAGATCCCAATTCAGAGTGATTAAATTGCTAAGCATAAATCGTGTCGGTCAATAAGCACGCCGTCCACTTGCGATTGCAGAGCGCCGCTTCTTTTACTAACATCCAAGTACACACACGTGCTTGCAGAGAGACAACAGCCAAAAGCTTCTATCGTTAATTAGGTAAAGTGATGTCTGCCATTCCGACAAGTGATAGTGATGGTCAGTGCCAAGCTCAAAGTAAGCACTTCAGTTGAAGGTTTCCTACATGGCTCTTTGCTTTAAAGCTACATTGTGTAAGAATTTCTCCCATCTAGCGGTTACTTGTATAATGACAACCAACTGAATATGACTTTCTAGCCCTTCCTCCTACGGTGTCCGAATCTGAAATTAGCTCTCTCCATCGTTTACACACAGCTGTTCTAGCCACTCCAATACAAACTCTTTGTTCTTGTTGCTTTGCTTGTCGTGTTTTCGTTTTAATTCTCATTTTCGCTTCCCTGGCGAGTAATCTCCCCCTGGCATTCGCCACGGTGCCAATAGGTGTACGAGGGATAAATGCGGATGTATGTCCCTCTTTGGCTAATGTATTTTAAAAGATGGAGGCGCAACATGGTGGCCGTCAATCGAGCGACTCGCTCGTATGTATTCTGAAGGATTCTAAATGGCAGATTCTACGCTTACGAGAATACTTTGATTAGTTGGTGGAAGTAATTACACATGAATGAGTACATATTTGTGAAAGAACAAAGGGCTTTTTAGTAAGAATCAACTCAAAAAATTACACAGTGTAGGTTTAAAAAAAAAAAAAGAAGCTTCAGAACCCAACCCTTCCCTGTTTAATTTTCAAAAAAGTCTTTGACTCTCTACCTCCGTACCTCCCTACCCCCCTCCCCTCCCACCCCCACGCTCCACACCGGCTTCCAATTTGTAGCCTTTGTGTACTTTACAGCAGGGAGATTCGCGCCCCCCTGCCATCCTCTGATCAGACCCACGTTCGGTCCGAGGATGTTTACCCAGGCAGTAAGTATGTTAGGGGAAATATTATCCTAGTTTTATCTTACCTTTCTTCTGTCTGAAGCATAAACACGGGCATTGCGAGGTGGGGATGGGAGGGGAGAGGCAAGGAGAGAGAAAAAAGGGAGCGTAGAGGTAAGAAGAGAAGGTAAGACACAATGGACCTGAGAGAGTAAAAGAGAAGGGTTAGCGAAAGAGGAGGAGGGTGAAGGAGCGAGGGATAGAAAAGGAGAAGTAAATGGATTGGAGAAGATATAATGGGGGGATAAAGAAGGACACTTGACAGGGGGGAAAAAGTTGAAAGGGTGATGAGAGAAGGAGGGGAGACAGAGAAATCAGTAAAGGAATGGAGAGTGTGAAAGAAAAGAAAGGTAAAAGGAAGAAACAGGAGGAAAAGAATGACAGGGGACAGAAGACGAGAAGTTCAGAATTATCTACAGCACAGTTTCAGTTGAAACAGAAACGCGTACTTTTCTAGCAGTCTTTAAGTGACAGTTAATCAACCCCGACATCACTTCTTAATCAATATGCACCTCTCGGTTCCTCGAGAATCACTTTAAACTGTCACCACTATCTCGTTCTCAGACATCGCACAGGCCCCTTAATGAGATGTAAGTACCAGTCTCCAGTTTAGGGACTTTTCTCAAAAATAGTAACTTCCCCTAGTAATTTCCCCTACTTCCCCTCCTTTTTCAAAAAATTTTAAATAAGAAGACATAAAACTCTCAATTTCAGGGTTATACCCAATAAGTCTAGACAGCTTTTTATAGTCTGTTAAAAAATCAATATACAGTTTACAAGCATGCATGTCTGTCTGGTGCTTGGCATATAGGAGTACACAGACGGGCACACAGATGCTTCCCATGCACACAGTCACACAAGTCTCTCTTTCCCCCCCCCGTTATCACACACACACACACACACACACACACACACACACACACACACACACACACACACACACACACACACACACACACACACACCTCTTCCAGTATGGTGTTGCTTCCAACCTAAAACCAAACCATGTGTGGGAGCTATCCTGTGCTGGCCTAAAGGTCTCTCCACTAGAAATGGGCTGGAAAGACATTTACTGCCCGCATCTGTCTGTCTTCCTCTCTCTCTATATGCCTGTCTCGGCCTTGGTGCCTCTCTGCATGCTTTCGACAGAAAGTGTCTTTGCTCCCGCTTGTCTGTCCTTTTTTTTTTGTCTTTCTTTTTCATTATTTGTCTGCCCTAATCTGCTTCCCTGTCCCTTCTAATTTGTACCCCCGTTTTCTAGCTGTCTTTCCCTCGCTTGAACTCTTTCTGTAAGTCTTTCTATTTGCACCCCCCCACTTCTTCTCTCCCCCCACCCAAAAAAAACCCCTCCCATTTCTCCCTCCCGCTCCACCACCAACTAGGCATGAAAACGGTGCTCCATTAGGAGTGCCTGGGCTAAGCCCAGTCTGACACACACTGCTTTGATCAGCCGAGAGCTGGGCTAAACACCCCACTAAACTCCCAGTCTGAGGTGTGGGGGGGTGTTGAGGGAGAGCAAAAGCAGCGAGAGTTAGCGAGAGATGGGACCGGGAAGATCAAAACAGAGAAATGGGATGGAGACAAAATAAAAAGGGAAATACACAGACTGAAGAGAGGAGCTCAATTTCCCAAGCTGTCCCACAGTATATGTTTTCCCACCACTCATTTTTTAATCACATTTTCCTTCACATCTTTTTTTTTTTTTTTTTTTTTAAATCACCTAGTTTTCTCTCCATTGCCTTCACTCCTTTTTTCCCCTTCCACAACCTCCAGGTAGCCTCTCAAATGCATCACTAACAATCTCTGCAGGTGCATAACTCACACAAGCTCAGAGAATGATGTGAGTGAAAGAACTAATGCAAAAAAAACATAATCAGCTCAGATGTTGGAATAAACCACAACAAATTTTTGCAGCATCTTTCTCAGAGAGCAACTCGGCTGTCTTGAGATTCAATAAATATAGTACCAACTACAGCACACACACACACACACACACACACATGCTGTCTAGGAGAAGAAACGTGAGAGAGGGGACAAGACAAGAGAGAGAAGATATATAGAGACCAGACCTCCATAACTGACAACAGTAAAAAAATAAAAAAAATAAAAAAAGAGCCAAATCTTTCTACATTCAGGAAGGAAGATACTAAACCAGCAGCAGCAAAAAGACAAAAAGCTCCCGTCTTTTTCTCCCAAGGAGTGAAGAGAAAAGGGATTTCCGCTCAGTGCTAATCAATCAGGCCGTGATAATGGCTCCCATGCCTAGCTGTCGACTGGAGGGGTCAAGGCATCCCGTGACCCAGCGCCCAGGGCCCAGGGGCCAAAGCCCCTCTCAGAATAGCACCCCAGGACGGACTCCCCGGGCTAATTGTCCAAGCCAGTGTCAGCCTTTTCAATGCCCCCCCCCCCCTCCTTACCCTCCCCTCCTTCCACTTTCTCCTTCATTCCTCTCTCTTTCTTCTCTGTCTCCCTCCCCTCCTTCCCTCCTCACTCTGCGATCCTCTCTCTCTTTCTATGCAACTGAGGAATCTACTATGGATAACAGCATGTACCAGCGTGGGGGGGGGGGGCATTTGGAGCACAGGAGACGTAGAGAAAAAGAGGGGGAGACATTAAGAGAAATGCAGGGGGGACACAGAGAAAAGTTCATGAAAAGACAGGAGAACAGGAAAGGACAGCGAGAAGTGGGAGAGCATGCGAGAGACCGAGATCAGTGGCGGCAACAAGAAGGAGCGGCGAGAGAAGTGAGGAGGGAGGATGAAAGAGCCAGAGACAGTGATTCGGTATAGGACAGACTGGGACAGACAGATACAGAGACAGTTGGACCGAAGAGATGAGGAGAAAGAGGAAGAGGAGGAGGAGGAGAAGAGGCAACCTGACTGTCCGTTTACACATCACTCATATCACTGGAACAGAGTCAGTCCCCTTCCATCTGCATATCAATGAGTTTCTATTAATCACAGCCAGAGCAGCGTGCGCCTCAAAAATATGCTCAACATCAGTACAGCTGACCACCACAGTGCAACCGGCATACAAAACACAAAAAGACAGAGAGGGCACACACAGACAGACACACAGACACACAGACACACAGACACACACACACACACACACACACACACACACACACACACACACACACACACACACACACACACACACACACACACACACACACACACACATAACCAGGAAAGCACAAGAGTCCGAAGCAAACCCCACTAGCTCTGCGCAATGGCATTCCTCTCATTCCAAGCGCACGCTGCTAATTAACAGCATTAGATCTCACAGACAGACTGATGGAGAGGTATCCCGATGTTGCACTAGCACCACATCTCCGCTCTCTTCTGTCACCTTTCCTCCCCCCTCTCTCACAGTCCCTTTCATCCAACTCTTGCTCCTTCTCTCAGTGCCTGTCAGGTCCTGGTCAGACAGCGCTGAAGAAGAGCAAAGTCCAAAAATCGAAATAAGAAAAATGTTATTTTTTTTTTTTTTTTTTTAAATCAATTGGCTACTCACTGAGAACCTCTTCTTTTTTCTGTATTTCTTTTTTTTTTCCTGATCTGTCACTCCTTATCCTCTTCTCCACTGTCGCAAGGGGAGTGTGTCTTATCCCGGCGTGTGTGTTGTGTCAGTCCGATAGAGGAAAGTTGCCGTTTGCACGCATGTGTGTGTGCATGCGTGTGTGCGTGAAAGAGAGAGAGAAGGGGAGAGAGAGAGAGAGAACGTGTGCGTCTGTCTCTGTGTCTCGCACTGCTCTGAGTGAGCGAGCTGAGGCTGTTTTAAACAGGCTGCTCTCCCCATGTGACCAGCCCAGCCACAGGCAGGAATACATTACTGAGACACACACACACACACACACACACACACACACACTCTCTCTCTCTCTCTCTCTCCCCTTCTCTCTCGCTCTTGCCCATACACACACACCATGTCCACAGTGCACCCCCTAGCCACCGCTCAGGGTAGTGGAGGGAACAGCCCACACACGTAATATGTTCACACACACACACACACACACACACACACACACACACACACACACACACACACACACACACACACACACACACACATTGACAAAATATGGCAGCCTTTGGAGTTCACTCTATTCAAGGTATGCACACAAACAAACACCGTGTTCCGACACAGTGTTTTGCCAACATTAAAGAGCACTGAACACGACAACAAATAAATAAATAAGTCAATATAGTATAATAAGGTAATTCATCCAATTAAATGTTTTTTCAATGTTCTTGACTTTTTTTTTTTTCCAATCTCCTTGACTTTTTTTTTTTTCAATCTCTGCTGTGGTGATGCTTCACACCTGGAAGCGCTGACCTTTTCAAGAATGAAAACCTTTTAAAGTTGACCTTCTGCTGCAAGGCTGATACAATTGCATTACAGCTATTACACCAAAAGGGACAACAGTGGGAAAACGCCACACATGAAGTGTTTCAAGTGAAATATAATTGGCAGCGACAACAAAATTCATTTTCAAAAAGCCATGCGACGCTCAAATATTGAAAGTGAATGCACAACATGTGAGTGTGAATTGAGAAGATGATGGATTGTCTCTAGAGAGTATATTCTTGGGAGACACAGCTTGCCAAGGCTACAAAACACCACAGATGCATCATTATGCTATCTAACAAATGGAGTCAGTACACCATTCAGACTGCATGTGAAATGGATAGTTGATCAGCTCCTGACACATTTGTCATTTAATGTCCAGGAATGTCAACACCATATTGCCACTCTTGAGAACCGTGAACTGAAATGAATGGCTACATAAAGTCATTTATTATCACAATAATACCCAAGAGGGCATTCTTTTCTGTGATTACAAGCTCCAATTGCAACACAAGTTTAACACAGCACTTCCTAATGTCGACACATCCAGGCCTGAGGCGTGCATGTGCCAGAACCCATACAAAGCTATTTGACTCAGTGGTTTAATCTGAACTGGCTATGTGAGCTGCACATAGCCCCCGTAACCTCTTTTTTTTACCACTACACTACCTGGTACGTCTTCAGGCACATTTAAGAAAGGAAATAGTCTTATTTTTGTAGTTTCCCATCATTCCTATGGGTAATACCGGTAATAATATGTCTTACAAAGTTGAGATCTAAGAATGCGGCAACATAATTCAAAATAAGTCAAATAGGGCAAGACACATGAGCAGTCTGATAATTAAACTGGTTTTAAACAAACCTAAAGGTTACCTAGGAACAGAAGGTGAACAATTATTGTTGTATCTGTTGTGAACATCCATCACAGTTTATACACTGACTTCAGTACTTCTTGTACTTGTAGTTTTCCTAGTCAGTATTATTATTGACAGTATTTGTTGGCCTTTTTTGTGTATTTTTGTTAGATACCATAGTTAGACAGGAAAAGGGGGAGAAAGATGGGAAGACACACAGCAAACAGCCAAGTGTCAGATTTAAACCCATCGCAGAAAAATAAAAACCAAATTGCAAAAAGAGAAAAATTATACAACAGTTATATAGATTATCATCTGTAGTAAAGGCGGGGTTTAATTTACATAACCATAAGAATGCTAATACTATTCTTTTTATTATCATACACATCTCTACAAATTAATCTTCAGAATTACATGATGAGTTTCACACTCCATTAAACATACCATATTAGCAATAAGCCTTCTTTGTCACAACTATAGCCTACTTTCATCATAGGCTCTAGACAATCATTTCTTTATCAATTATATGATGTTGGCACAATATTGATTTTTGCAATAATCAGAGCCTGCCACCCTATAAATGTATAATATGGGAACTGTGTATTGTATCATCATAGACTAACACTAATTGTGATCAGGTCCACATGCATCTTAAGTTATTCTACTCTACTCTGTTGCTGCACAACTAGCCTATTGGATTAAAGCGTGCAAAAGAGATACAACACTGAATAACTAAGACTGACTTTTACAAAAGGGCTTTGCAGACCAAAATAACAACAACAAAAATATCTCTGCTACACTCTTTGCCTTTTTACACATTAGCTATTTTAAGGGTCAACAAGGAGACTGGCATTAAGAAGCTGAAAGGTGGCCATGCGCTCAATGTCTCAAACAAGACTGCGCCACAACAAAGCTGGCAATCGGGCCTCAGGTTTCCCCATGGCATCACATACAATTGCAGATGCTGATGTTATGGCACAACAAAAGCACAGTATTGCAACAAGAAATAGCTGTATGTAAGTGTTACTCACCATTTAAATAACCGAAGTTGGTGGTCTCAGGATAATATCCTTCTAGTCTCTAGCGAAGGACAGTACCATGGCCTGGGTGTGTGAAGCATAGATGTTCCGTTAAAATGTTTTGAAATGAGGAAAACGAAAGCCAGGGGGTGTATGGACTCAGTGAAGGCTGAGTCCACTTAATTGACCCTTACTTTTACTTGCAGGCGGGGGGGAAATGCAGCGTATGCCTTCATGCTGCAATTGCCACCAGTTACTGTGCTAAGCACTAAGACATTATATTGTTTTAACTTTTGTGATGTTATAGTATTAACAGTTCGGCCAGTGGTGGCAGGCAGTCCCAGCAGTGCAGCAGAAGAAACGGTGTAACGTTAGGTGAACTGGTGAAGGCCTTTCACTTAAACGACATTAGCCGCGACGTTAGTTAGCCTAACGTCAAGTTAGGACACGAGTGATGTCTGTCTCTGAACCTGACTGTTTTTCCTCACTTCCAGATATCCCGAAAAAAAATTCTCTGTTGCTGTGGCATAGTTCGGCATAGTTCTTAGAACTGTGCGTTGTTTGGTTTCAATGTTTGTAACGTTATGCTAACTTGTTTTAGACGCAGAGTATGGTAATTATGTGGCTGGGTTGGTTCAGTGGGTAGAGCAGGCGCACATATACTGAGAGGTTATTCCTCGACGCAGAGGTCCGGGGTTCGAATCCGACCAGAACCTGCATGTCTTCCCCCTTCTCTCTCCTCTTTGTCACTTAGCTGTCTTGTCAAATTAAAGGCGGAAAAGCCCAAAAAAATAATCTTTCAAAAAAAATGTATGCTAACACTACCCACTGTCAAATTAATAACCTGAGTGGACAACATAATAAAGTTCCATTCTGGCCCGCCTCTCTTGCACAAATATCAGATTTTAACATTTCAACATTATATTAAATTGATTACATTTAAGCATATAAAATGGCTACATTAATTTAAAATATATAGGCCTATCCTAGGCCTATATTACAATAATTCTGTATTAAAATTAACGTAAGCAACAATACCCTATGGCTCCTACACCTGTATTGACTGCCAAGTACCACAGTTGAAGACTGATGGGATAAAGTATGGGATAAACTTTGTTTACTTTGTAAACTTATCAGTGACAATTATGGTCACTATACCGTATCCAGAATGTATGGATACAGATACAAATAGGCTATATAGCCTATTTGTATCTGTATGCATATTTTAGTTTTTAAATCATAATTTACAAAACTGCTGCATATGTGGCAGTTTTGTAAATTATGATTTACAGTTGCTGTGTGAGAGCAACCCTGATTCATGTCAGATAAAAGTGAGTGACAGTAAATATAGCGCAGCAGCACGGCAAGGTGAGAATTTTGCTCCTTTGATCCCAGACATGAAACTGCAGCTCTGCCTCCAGGCCAAGCCAAAGTGAACTGACTGATTTAAAATGCTCTCGAAGTTTAACATCAACACATTATCATAAGTCCCACCTGACAGACAAACATCGTAACTCAATTTAAAGTGTCTGTAGCTCAGCACTGCAATTCAGGGACTGATGGAAGGCATCAAATAAAAGTTGCCACCGTCAGGGTCCATTTAGAACAAGTAGGTCAGATAGTCTCTACAGAACCACCTATAAATACCAGGCAGGCACCCATGTGCCATATTTTAGGACTGTAAACCAGGTTAAATGTAGTTACCTTTCTCTTGTGAAAACACAGTTAAAAAATAATTTGGTTTAAGTCGAGATAAGTGATACCGCAAGGATGCGTAATGCTAGGAAGTCTGCTACTGAAACTGCTTTTTCATTTATTTATTTTTACTGTATGCCAGCATAGCATCTGCCAGGGGCGGTTCTAGGATCAGACCTTTAGGGGGGCTCAGCCCCTAATGAGACTGTGACACGGATACAGTGCCTTGCAAAAGTGTTAAATCAGTAATTTCACTGGATAACAATGAATATATGTATTTAGTATTATAACAGAGGATAAATGGAAAATATTGAACACTATGAAAACTATGAAAGTCCCTTTATGGACTACCAGATTCAAATGAAATGATAATGAGGTGTAAACAATAAATAAATAAAAAATAAAACTTTCCTTGACTGGGTTACAGGTGCATAGCATCGGCGACAGCCACACAGGATATTATCGCCACGGGCATCTGCCAAACTGTCTATCTCCCTAACGTTTCCAGAGGTTTCTGTTCTGTAGCTGACACTAACCTGCCAGCAAAAATAAATGTTTTAGTATTACACCATCATTAGCACCATAGTAACGGCAGCCTGTGCTTCTGTGCACATCTTTTTAAAATGCAAATAGCATGTCCTGTGCACAAAAACGAGTGGTACATGTCCCCAGGGACTGTGTGGATAAAAACGCAGTAGTTTGAGACTGAAATTTCATGGTGGAAAGTGAAGGCATCAAGGCTGAGCCGCATACACTTTCCTACTGCAGTCAGGATCAGGAACTCACTTGCACTGGCTTAGAAGACCCAATTTGAAGAGTCATTGGCTGCTTGAACTGCTGAATGTGTAGTTTGAAGTCCCAAATTGGGTAAAAAATACAAAAAAATCATAATTAAAAGTCCACTCTTCTTAATACACAGTACAAAATAAAGCATTACAATTGCTGTCATCATCGTTCAGTATATACTATAAATGCCATAACGAGCATAACACCCAAGCTATGTACATTCAATACTAGATATAGCTGTGGCATTCAGGGAACCATCATTTATTGCATTGCATTTGTATAAAATGAGAAGGTTGTATAGGACCTAATTAGGATAATTTTAGTCCAATTTTATTTGGCTTTGTATTCACTAAAATACAGACACTGGGGTAATGTGAGAAATGGTTTGATGAACTGCATATAAGGACACTAAAATGAAGCATTTGCATACAGTCAATTATGGCGGTACTAGCCACAGAATGTTGCGCAGTGGCTGTTGAGAGAAGCTGTTCAGGTATCAAGTGAATTGGTCTTAAAGACTTTGAGCTATACTACCAGTTACTCCAGCTCTTTTTTTATTTTCTATATATGGGGATGTGAGCTGATGGCAGTGTTGAGGAGTGTGTGCAGAGAATCCCTCAAAACCTTTCAAAGTTGGTTCATGTCGCTATTTTCGGCTAAATAAAGCTGTAAACAGTTTGATGGCACAAGAATCGCCTCTGAAATTAGGAAGTGGTGGTTTAATCGTATGGTAATTGACTAATGAATTAAGTCTTTTCATCCACTTTAAGACAGTGTTGGGGAGAAGGCAAGAACTATGGGAGAGTAATTTACGTTTCACCATTGATCTATGAGAATAACCCATGATTTGCTGCGAAATATTGACCGTCCTTGGTATCTCCAAGAAGAACATCCCCCTATAGGCATTATTGATCATTCTGTAGATATTCTCTTTCGTTTTGAGGGAATTTGTGATGGTAGTACTCAGGAACCTGATTGAGTCAACTGTTTTCCTAATTTAGCCTGTGAAAGCCTTTGAGAAGCCATTAAAGTACTGCACAGGTAGTTGAGGTGTTGCAGCACATTCATACAAGGTTCATGACTGCATCATTCACCAAGAGACTCAACCTTGTGGTATGTTTCACATGGCACGTTGGGACAAAGTAAGGCATTAGTAGGCATTCCTATTCTTAATTAGATCTAGTAAAGTCAATGAGGAATGTTATGTTCTGGTAACCCTCTCCACTGATTGCTAAATTAATACTTTAGGGTTGTGTTTGTCCTTATTCAACCCTGACTAAGGACAAGCCATTTATACCTGGGATATTTGAGTAATGTTGACTTGATATACATTGTACCTGGTGTATCTGAAAATTGAGGCTGGGAAAGTACCTGGCTTGGACTGTGGCTTTTGTAGGGAGATACAGCAAAAACATACTGCAAATGGTGCATGTTTTTTTTTTTTGAATTTGTAAGTTTAAAGCCCAATTGACTGATTTGTTGACCACTTGGGGTAGAGAGTCCAAATCACACTCACAGAGCTATTTGGAGAATGGGGGTATGCGAGCGTCCACAAAGCGTAGCTCCTTTGGAGCCATTTTGTTGCTAACAAGCCATCACCATCCGTTAGCATCCCATTGACTGACATTCATTTTGGTGCCACTTTGACAGCGAATAACTTTAAATCTAAAGCGTTTAAATACTCTATTGGTCCACTGTTTATTTCTAAAGAAACACAACAATGTATAAAAGGCTCCATTACCTTGTATCTCACGTTATGGCTCCGTAGCAGGCGTTTTTGTAAAAATAGGCTAACGATTCATAACCATGCAACTTACTGTCGCATAGTAGAGGAATTACCGTATAGTACAGGAGAAGCTCGCAGGCAGTTTCGACTTACATTAGCTGTTTAAGTTTAATTACTAATGTTAACTAGCATTTTAGTTAGCAATAATTAGCCTGTGCCTATGTTATCTCCTTACATATACCTACGCTCTCCGTCTCTGCAAGATTCGGAATGATTGAGATTTCTCTTGGCACAGCTACCAGAAGACTTCCAACTTTCAGACAGGTTGATGACATCACAGCTACATAGTCAAGCTCAGTTGGAGGCTGCGCAGTAATGCTCAGCCATCACCGAAAACGTGCTTCTAATATACTTCACTGATCTCCGTAGAAAACAACGGCGTCACTTTGTCCACTTCTTTAACTGTCTATGATTTGGAGTCACCCATATGGGCTGGCACACCCAAGCAATCAATGAAAAGAAGTTCAAAGCTACAAAAAGCAGCAAATTGTAGCAAAAACATGCTGTATATTTCTATTAACATGCCGCAAGTTTGTTTGAATTTGTAACTTTGAATCTGCGTTGACCAAATATTTGGCCACTAGGGGTCAGAGAGTCTCTAAATCACACTCACAGAGGCTTTGGGAGTCACCCATATGGACCGACACATCAAAACAAGCAATGGAAAGTGGCTAAACGGTGCGAAAAGCAGCAAACTGTAGCGATGAATCTGTGAAATCTGCAGTACTAGCATACCTGTCGCACTACAGCATTTTTTTTAGAATCTGAACATTAAGCCATATGAAGGACATGTTAAACTATGAGAAACACATATCGTGCCATCTCAGCAAGTTCACATGTATAATACATTCATTCTCAGCCATATTCATCTTCAGTTCCCTGCAGTATCTGTACTGTTGTCTGATGTTGAATGCATGGTGTTTGAATTTTACCAGCATGCCCTTGAAGAGCTCGATGAGATCATCAAGCATGATCTCATACCTCCTTTTTGACTGTGTTCTTGGAGGTTGTTTCAATGTTTTCCCTTGTTTGTCCTGTTGTGGCCTCTGAGACCCACTGCATGTATGACACCCGGGCGGAGCATTCAATTTCCCTGAGCATTTCCCACAGTCATTGTACATGCAATCTTTCTTGGTTTGGTCACAACAGATCTCTGTCATCAACGTTTCCAGGTCAGGGGTGTAAAGCTTTGAGCTACAAAGCCCAAGATCTCGTGCATTTTGCACAAGCATGTTTCCTATCAGAAAGCGTTGGGTGCACAACGCAATAGGGCCGTAGCCGGCAAAACAGAGAATAGGACACCGATTTTCTTGGATTCTCTGCCAAGTATTTCAGTTTTCAGAATAACAAAATTATAGACGAGGTAGTTACGACCATTTTTCAGGATTAGTAATTTTCAAAAGTGTTTTTAATTAAGAATTAAACATCCAAGGACCTAATAAATTACATATTCCTTTAAAACGCAACTCACAGAAATCATCCATTTAGTCATTTTTTTGTCAGTTTTGGATTATACAAGTTTTATTCACTGTAACAATTCCAGGACAGATAATGTACGTTTCTGGTAGAATGTCCCATGTACCATAAGTGATAAGGACATCTTCAGGTTTCACGCTTCATGCTTTTTTTTTTCTTCTGCCTTGTAAATGTATAATTTCAAACCCATAATTGTAACACTTATACAAGGAAAATATATATCTCAAATGTGCTGAATATATGAGTGTCAGGACCAGGGTCACACCTACTCATAACCAATAATTGACTTGCTTGTTAGAAGGCTTCATCTGATTTTAATATGATTCATGCAATTTTGCTAATTTCTTTTGAACTGTTTCTTGAGATGAGGGTATCACCATTGCTATGGCAACATCCACATACCAAAATAGTTTAAACAGGAAATCTCTCAGGTCAGGTTAAGGAATTAGGAACGGCCTGCTCCGCATTGATAAACACCGCTGACAGAGTTATCAAAGTGGCAGTCACCTTCCAGCAGTGCCAAGTCTCTTAAATTGCAATCCCTTTTGCATTGTCTTGCAATGATAAGAACAAACACATTGTAAACAATATTAGCTACAATGAGTATGTTTACACGCACACTAATATTCCACTATTATTCCAAATATGACAATATTCCAAATTTGATACACGTCAGGTAAACAGCATATTCCAGTTGGATATTCCGAATAAGCCCTTTTTCCGAATATAGTATTTTCTGATTAAGACATGTGGGATATTCTGATATTATTCGGGTTTTAGAGGCATTCTTTGGACATGTACTGTATACAGCACATTCGGAAGATGCGTCTCAACCAGGGTTTTTACCGCAGCTTACAGCCTCTTGCCTGTTTATAGTCAGCTCTGTGCATTGCTATGGTTGCTGTACACAAACCAACCAGCCAGCCAGACAGTTTGAAAGGCTACAGACCCAACCCGCAGGAAAGTTGAAGAAATGAAAGGGGAGAGAGAGGGGGGAATGACATGCAACAAAGGGCTGCAAGACGGAGTCGCACCCGGGCCCGCTGCGTCGAGGAGTAAACCTCTATATACCAACTGAGCTATCCGGGCGCCCACGTCGACCTTTTCAAGAAGCTGGTTGAAGGAATGAAAGAGGGACGCTGTGTTCGCACGGTCCAACAAGTCCGCTGTTGCTGGTAAACTTTGAAAAAATCGTATTTTGCACGGCTACATGTAAACAGGAATATTAGTGGAATATTGACTTTCATTAGCCATGTAAACAGCTTAGTTAGAATATCGTCTTTTTTGGAATAAGGGCAAAAACCGGAATATTATGTGCATGTAAACGTAGTCCCTGAAGTGTACACGTCTCCTGTGGATAATCAACACATTCTCATGATCATGAAAGCTGAATTTCAGAATGCTAATCTTGCCCTTAGTCCCTTAATGTCATCCTAATAGGTTTATACTAAAAGTAAATGGATAATTCACATTTGCAGAGAGTGCTGAACAAAGTCCCCGGGACTATTGTGAAGAAACCTTCAATAATGTGAATTACGGGTCACAAGTTTATTCTCAGCCATGCACTAATCCTACCAGGAGATAAGAGAGTAAAATGAATGTTTGAGGAGAACTGATTCTGTTGTTCTCTGTAAGGTTTTAATTCGTAGCAGATGCCAAACTCTGCCTCGGGCTTGTATCTCATAGAATACAATCACCTTAATGAAAGCATTGTAGATATGTGTTAAAACACATGGAAATTATCATCTAAAAATAGGCTTATCAAGGGTAATTGTTGAAGTAATTGTTGAGGGACATCTTAATTTGGCAAAAATGACTACTTGCATGAAAAAAAAGGTACAATGATATTCCCACTTTGAAAACATAACATTATCAAAATTGACGGTTACACATTGTTCTGCATAATAAAACCAGGCGCTCTATATTACACTGTTTTAATAATGTCTTCATTTTCATAGGCATAAATGTCTAAATATAGCACCTCTCCGTTTCCTACTTATGAATCCACAGCTGTTTGAAATAGCCACAAGAACCCCCAACAATTCCCAGCGAGAGGCAGAGAAAGGTAGTGCTGGAAGCTCAAACACGACAATTGACCTGGGGACAAAGCTCTTTTAACTCAACAAAGAAGGAAGTCTCGCCGCACTATCGCTTAATTAACCCGTCACCTTGTAGGGAGACACACTGGACAATACACAACTAGTGACCTGCCACAGAAAAGTCTGTGTAAACATGGTATTAATTATGGCGACTGAAATCTTACCACACTGTGTGCATGCGGTGAAGAAGGACTGGAATCCAGGGTATACCTTGTGGGGGTATCCCTATGAGGGAAAGGAAAACAGTGTAAAAAGAAGAAGGAGAATGTTTGTCATCGGTAATAATCCTCCTGCATGGAGTTTGTGCTACAGTCTGGATGAGCTGTACAGGAAAAGGAAGCTGGCTACTTTTCACTGCACTACCTCACAAACAACACATGCACTTGAGCAGTGGTAGAGGCAATGTTCAGATCCTTTACTTAAGTAAAAATACTAATACCACACTGTAAAAAAAAAACTCTGTTACAAGTTAAATTTCTGCATTGAAATGGTTACTTAAGTAAAAGTATGTATCATTAGGAAAATGTACTTACAGTATTAAAAGTAAAAGTGCTCAATGCAGAAAAATCTGGAAATGATCCAAACTGGTGTGTGTTTAATGGTCTAATCATTTCAGCTGCACTTGTAGGCCGTTATATTGTTGGGCAGTTTAATATATAATAACAAAACATATTTCTAAACTACATGTGTTTTGTGTGCATAAATCTTAATATATATATGTACTATTAACTAAAGCCTTCAGATTAACATAGAGGAGTAAAAAGTACAATATTTCTCTCTGAAATGTAGCAGAGTGAAGGAGTGAAGGTAATGCATTTCATTTCCAATTTTATAAACACTGAATATTGAAAATACTGAAATTAGGAATATCTTTAGGGGTAGTGAAAACCTGACTTTATTTTTTTTAGCTTCTTACCCTCTCTCTCTAAGAATCAGCCCAGCCACCCTGTGGAGAAAACTAATTTCAGCTGTTTGTATCCGCGATCTTATTCTTTTGGTCACTACCCAAAGCTCACGGCCGTAGGAAAGGGTTGGAGCATATATCGACTGGTAATTCGAAAGCTTTGCCTTTCAGCTCATCTTTACCACGACAGTCTGGTGCAATGGCTGCATCACTGCTGACACCGCACCAGCAAGTCACTCTCAACCAACAGGGAGCAAACCACCATTTTCCAGCAGAGAACCATGGCCTTTAGGCCCTGTTTACACGATGATGCTCGCAGGTAAAAACGAAAAAAATATTCTATCGGATGTGCCTTTCGTTTATACGGCGACGGCGTTTTTGGGGCTTAAAAACACAAACAAGTGGAACTAACCTCCAGAGTGGAAATCTTAAAAATGCTCCATCGTCACGTTACCGTCTAAAAGGCATCCAGGTAGTCTGTTGTTACGGAGTAGGCTACAGAAATTATAGGCTCCTGTTATTTAACAGATTTTCAATGCAATGGCTCAATATTTAAATGATTTCGACAATATGGATAAGGTTGTTATAGTTCGATGACCATATGTAGGCTATTCATTTGAGCCAAAGTAGGCTACAACGCTGGCCGCTGCCACTCGATCTCAAGCCGCAGCTGAAGGGCTGCAAGGCCCAGGATATTGGTAGTGCTCCCATGGGTGCTGTACTGTGGCTTATCACGGTCGACTGTGCCGGTCATCATCAGACAAACACGCAGCTCCACCTCCTCGTCTTTCCAGACAAGCTTTTGTTGTTCGCTTCGACATGTTTTAGTTTCGCGCTACTAAGGAGAGAAGTAGAAGGAAGGTTCTACGTAGGCCTTGGTGGTGTTGTGTGGCAGTGCCACCTAGCCACCTGGAATGCATACTACATTGAATTTCACACACTTTTGCGTCACCATATGCACTCAGATTTCCCCCCCAAAACTCTTGTTTAAACGCGGAATACAAAAGTGAGAACGCTACGCCACTTTTGCGTTTTCTCTTCAGATCGTTTCCGTCTAAACATAGTCTTAGACTTGAAGGTGCTGACTCTTAATCTTATATCTCAGTGCAAATTTATAAAATTTAAGGGGTCCTTAGAGTCAATGCAAGGAGGCCTCCAAATTATTGTAAATTTTTGAAAGTTTTTTCAATTAATCCAACATATTATTAGCAAATATAAATCCCCACTGAGGATAGGCTTACTGGCCTATAGGTAAAGTGTTCAATAAGGTAGCCATCCACAGACACAGTTAATCCTAAGGATTCACTGTGCCACGTGTATGTTTTAAAATAAAAACATGATTTATAAAGTCATGGCAACAACTTTGAGGCTATTTTAAAAGGTTAGTATTAAGTGAAAAAATGTTTATGTATAAAAGCTTTAAGACACCCTACACGTAAATAAAGGCCCAGTTTAATATGCAACTTCATTTTATACAATATATGTAGTAGGGGGTTCCTGCTCCATCTGTCTTTCACTTAAGGGATCCTTGGCTTAAAAAGCATTGAAGACCCCTGATTTAAAGAACATGAAAAACAGATATCTTGAGTTATAGAAGATAGAAGTCCAAACAATCAACATTTGGTTTTCTATATGGATGTTTTAAATTACAGAATGTTGACTGATTAGAACTTGGAACTGCATGCTATTTGGTCGGGGGCTCTGGGTAGCGAGCCGCTGCTTCTCATTCAGGAAAACAGCTTTAGGAGAAATGAATGCCCTCTAAGAGATGTTTTGAGTTGATGCTGAGGAGTCTAGTCCTATACTTATAATCTACAATGTATTTGCTTTGTGTTCCCACTTTGCCATGGCTGGTAGTCACCATAACACGTTCATTATGTGTGAGCATCAGCTGAAATCCGCAAACAGATCTGTGGTTTCATTAGTGAACAAAAGAAGACATCTAGGAACATATTGTTCTTAAAAGTTCCACTGCCCCACCCCCCAAAAAGCAAAACAAATGTCCATCTTTTGTTGCAGTCCTTGAAAATTTCAACACACTTGCATCTTCTTTAGCTAAATATTCATTTTTCCTCTGATGTACGTGTGTATGTTGATTGTGTTAGGGTGAGAGAGCATATGTGTTCATGGGTAACACTGTTTATGTGTCTTTCTTTGACGATGTGTGTTTGACGCAAAGAGCGTGTTTGAGGGTGAGATTGAGCGCAGATGTGTATTTGCATTTTGTTAGGCTGACTGTGTGTGTGTGTGTGTGTGTGTGTGTGTGTGTGTGTGTGTGTGTGTGTGTGTGTGAGAGAGAGAGAGCGAGAAAGACAGACAGAGTGTATGATAAATATTCAGTGTTTATCAGCATGTCTAGGGGTGTTAGCTGAGGTCAGGGAGATAGATTCCTCCTCATTGGGTGACTGCAGATAGAAAGCAACAACACGCTATCGGGCCCGGCGGCACTTCATTCCCAGAATCACAAATAGCATCCAGCCCACAAGCCTCCATCAGCGTTAAGCCAATATTTATTAGCTCTGATAAAATGAACACGAAATATCATTGTTCGCCGTCCAGGGTGTGTTTGCCTGTTGGATTGTTTGCCTTCCAAAAATTGAAATTCTTAACAGTAATATTGATGCAGGCTGTGCCGGTGTCATATGTCCAACGTCTGTCCGTGTCTTCCTAACGATTTACAAGTTAACCAACTGAGGAAGTTATATATATATATATATATATATATATATATATATATATATATATATATATATATATATATATATATATATATATTATATGATATAAAATAGGGATTTTTATTTATTTTCCTTTCAAAAAAAAATGTGTCAAATTAAATGTCTGGGATCCATGTGAGTCAAAGCTCTATATCCTTGTGAGTCAAAGTTCTATTCATTATCCCATTGGGTAAATGTAAATGGACTTACTTTTTTCTACTTAGTTATGTGTACACAGTCAGTGTTTGTCAGTAATGCATTTATGAGTATAGGTTTTAAAGCAATGTAATTACTTTTTTTCATTAATGTAATCCAGTAATTACATTACACGTACTAATCCAAGTAATGCTCCATTACTTTGAAATTTCATGGTGTTGGCTTGTTTGCTGTCTTTCTACGAGCTGTGTCACAACCCATTTGTAACTCAGACTTAAAAGGTCCAATGTGTGGGAATTTCTCCCGTCTAGCGTTGAGATCATATATCCCAATCAACTCTCTCGCGCCATGCAGTTCAAAGTACGTATTACAGCTACGGTAGCCTTCACGCTTTTTTTCTGATGACACCGGTCTCTTGCTCTTTTCAATATCTTTTTACTGTTTCTGGGCGAAGAAGAAGACTCCTGTTCCTGAAATTTGGATTTAGAATACGTGTGGTACTTGGAATTGATGGTGGTGGTAAGTTTGAGAATGGGCAACACAGATTTTGAGAATGAACAACAAAAAAACATTACACACTGGACCTTTAAGTTTAAAATGTCAAGCTCCTGATCTGAGACAACATCATTATTTTGTCATATTATTAAAAATTCCTAAAAAACATTATACAACTGCTTTCACAGGCTGAGTACTGTAGTACTCCTTCTGGGGAGTAAACTGGTTTCATATGTAAAATTGGCGCAGTGCACCTTTAAATACGCACAATGCCACACATGGAAGCTTTAATGTGTTGGAATGAACTGTTGATGGAGAAATGGAATTTAATGTAACTTATTACTGTGCTTCTGCTGTTGAGTAATTCATTATGTAGGCCAATGCAACTTTAATAGTAATATGTAATGTTAATCATATAGGACAGCCGAAGATGAGAAAGGGGAGAGAGAGGGGGAATGACATGTAGCAAAGGACCGCTGGTCCGAGTCGAACCGGCGGCTGCTGCGACAAGGACATAGGCCCTGTGTACATGGGCGCACGCCCCACCAGGTGAGCCATCCAGGTGCCCCAGTAATATGTAATGAGTAGTTGATTACTTGTCAGTAACTGTTCCCAGATCACCACACATTCACGAAACAACAACAAAGCAACCAGCCACAGGATTATGTGATGATGTAAATACATTACATAACATAAATAAAAGAAAGCCACTTACATTTGTCGTTCAGACGTAATAAAACATAATTGTTTCCTTTTACATAACCAAAAGAAAATTATTCTCTCACATGCTTGACACATCCCTTGGCTAATACATATAGTGAATGTGCCAAACATATATTGAACGTGGCACTTGACTATCACTGATAATACTTTCTAGTTCAGTCTGTCTCTCACTCTTCTTGTCCGGTCCCCTTGCTGTCTTTCTTCTCTTTTGCAGTCACATCATTCCCTCTCCTCCCTGTCTTTTTACTCTTTTCCTCCCTTTCTCTTTCACTCTCATTTTCTTTTCCTCTTGCTTCTCTTTCGCTCTCTGCTGGTCATGCTTTGTCTCCCTGCTGACAAAGTAGCAGGAAGATTTTCTCATTTCATATCTGATCTGATAAGAATATTGTCAAAATGTAAAAGGCGTCTAATCTGGCCTCCTAAATGTTTTTATGTGTTGCCATATTCTAATGATAGATAGCTGACAGGATAAGGGATCATTGTTGATACAGGGAGAGGAGGAGAAAAAAACAAGTGGGCTGCCAGGAACAAAATAACTTCCCATCAAATTTAGAATCCAATTCAAGATTCCTGGGATCACTTTTAGAGCTCTGTATGGCCAGGCAACAACCAGCATTGAGGACAGTTGACGCTTCAGGCCTAAAAGTAAAGCAGACTGTGCCTTTGAGATTTTGGCTTCTAAATCTTGGAACTCAGTGCCTTTGGATCTGTGGACACTGTGGACACTGTGGACACTGTGGACACCCTTGAAAAGGCAGCTCAAGACCAAGGAAAAAAACAAGATGGCGACAGCCAAATTGGCAAACTCAAGGCTTCAAAATGGCAGTCTACAAACCAATTGGTGACATCACTGATGCTATGTCCACTATTTTTCCAGTCTATGCGCCCAAGAAGCATGTGATTGGTTGAAAGAAATGCAAACAAACCAGACATGTTTTTCCCCTTATAGCAGAAATGTTAACTCGTGCAGCCAGACCATTCTCTAGCGCTGTAGAGATAGGTCTGGCATAGCGCCACTACTGACCCAATCCTTAACCATCACAACTACATGCCTAACCCCAGCCCTTATGCTAAACTTGACTTAAACCTGATTCTTATCTTAATAACTCTAAAAGCAGGTCTTCATCCTAAAATTCATTGTTAACCTAGTCGGGACCATCTTTTCTGTGTCCGTATGTGAGGTGACTCCCCATAATGTGATTGTGTGAACAGGTTTCTATCTTTATTAATTAATATTAATATTGTATTACGGTAGTATTACCTTCACACTAATCCCAAATCTGATACATTGTTTTTTGTACTTCATTAAAGCCTGATTCTAACATGGTCTTAACCCTCAATCAGGGTCCTCACTTTCAAAAATGTCCTAACTCTCAAGACCTAAGTCATTTTCACAAGTCTTCCAAAGCATTAAAATATATAGGTAATTTATTCCTATCCTCTAATACGACTTATTGGAGCGTTTAATTAATTAGCGTCCCTATCGGTGGCAGGAAATACAACCCACAAGAGCGTTTTTAGGTTTTACACACGTTAAAGTTGTCAAACAGTCGCAGTTTAGTTAAAGGTTAGTTAGGTTTAGGCACAAGAACTGTGGGTTATGTTTAAGCACCAAAACTACTTAGTTAAGTTTAGAAAAAGATTGTGGTTTTGGGTTAAAAGCACAGGACTTCAAACAGGACTCATACCCCCAGTATCCTGGATGAAAGTCCTGAGTTTGACCTATTCACCAACATCCTCCATCCTCACATGGAGTTTTGGTTTCTTATACTTCGTCACCTTACTTCCTACTTTGCTCCATCATAATTACTACAGCCACTTTACAAACTTAAATATGAGTAGACATTTCTTAGTGTAGGAACGTATTAGTGTTTTGCGGGAGAGAACAGTCTCCATTTTCACTAATGGAAGATAAAGGTAAAGGGCCTGACTGAACCTATACCGATGAGCAGACAACGAGTTACGTTAAAAAAAGCTCATAGGGTGAGATTATAAAGCAGCCTTCTTTTAGTCATATATTTTCATTTATTTATTTATTTTTTAAATATTTTTGTAGGGCTTTTTCCTTTCTTTAGAACAGTTGAAGATAGACAGGAAATGGGGAAAAGAGAGTGGGGATGTCATGCAGCAAAGGTCCTCTCGTTGGACTCAAACCCGGGTCGCTGGCGAGGACGGAGCCTACATGGGGCGCACTCCACCAGGTGAGCTAGAGGCCGCCCCAGTCATGTAATTATTTGGTGATGATAAGGTGATGTAACATGTTTTCTAGTTGTGGGTTCTCTGCCTATTCATCTCCTGCGGAGGCTTGTCATTTTGCCGTGATGAGCGCCGACATGTTTCTTCTTGTGGACACATGCAGTGATGTTCCCAATTTGACACCAGTCTAATCAATCTGTTAAATACTAACCAGATAAAGGATTATTTTTGATTGCTTTCACCCGGTACACTTTCAAAACAACATGAATAGATTTCAACCCAAATGTCATCAGTCGGTTCCATTACCAACAGGATTTACATGCAATCAAGTTGTCTCTCCTGTGACAGCACCAGTCGTATACATCACAACACACAGTTTTAAAGTCTGCCAGCAATTCAGCATTGTTGTTGGCTTATCAGTTAGGTGAAAACATCATGCAAGACATGAATCAAATCGTTTCATAAGACACTGCCTTGCACTATGGCAGCACATCAGGCACCCTGCTGAGTGTCTGTTCAATTAGGGAAGGCACCAACAGGGCAGATAGCTTTGACTCAAGTACAGACGTCTTTTGCAAACTTGATTTGAGTGACAGAACCTCTGAAGCTGTGGTAAATTGCGCCTCAAACTGACTTATACTTCTGACAGATTTTTTATTTTTTTTTTTTACTCTAAATCCTTTTGATGACTAAGATGATTACTGCCAATCAAAGAGAAGGCAGACAGGTGAGCAGTCTTTTTTTTCCACTAGAGCATCAAACGTGAGAGACATATCACAGCTGCAGTGGAAGCAAGGCCATTTTTTTTTATGTAGGATCCCCATTAGTTATTATTATTGATAGAATGATGTCAGGTGAGTCACCTAATTGGCGTTACATATCAAACTTTAAAATAATGGCTAGTCGTGTCACAGTGTGACCATAGGACTGCATTTCGGATATTTTCAAAATGGGCTTTCCAGGCTACAGTGACCCTTCTGCAATGCCATCACACACACTTATAAATATGTTTGTGATGACAATATGTAGTTAAATACTGTTTCTTCAACAGTTTTAAATAGCCGCTCTGTTGTTTTGTTCCTCACCGGGTCCTTTTTATTACTCCGAAAATCTATTTAATGCACCAAAGTCAACAGCTCACTCTTGGTTATCCTGACCACCTATCCAGCCATATGACAACAGATGATGTGACACCATTTTTTGATGAAATGATTCAATCGGATTCCAGTTGGCTACAGAATGTTTTCTGAAAGCCCAACTATGAACGCTGGAAATTAAACCATCTTTAACATTGAGTATCTTTACATGCACACCAATGTTCCACTATTATTCCGAATATGACAATTTTCGGAATTTGATACAGGGCTGCGAATGCAGGTCTGCGGTAGAGATGAATGCCCAACACACAAACACTCCTACTTTTAAACAGTATTTGGATACAGACTTGGATGTCAGCAGGTTTTTGGATATATGCAAAAATCACAGCGCTGACCTTTTCAAGAAGCTGGTTGAAAGAATGAAAGAGAGAAGCTGTGTTCGCACGGTCGAACAAGTCCACCACCGGTGGAAAACTTTGAAATAAATCCTATTTTGCATGGCTCCATGTAAACTGTAATATTAGTGGAATATTCACTTGCATTAGCCATGTAATAGCTTAGTTGGAATATTGTCTTTTTCGGAATAAGGGCAAACAATAGAATATTATGTGCATGTTAACGTAGTCATTGAACTTGTGACTCTGTTTCATTGATTTGTTATGACATTTCTCCACAATATCACTTCTAATTATTCCTCTTTCATGAGGACACTTAAAGTACAGTCTCATTTTGAACCTGCAATCTAACGAGGAGCCTCTCCACAATCTCCATCCCAACTACCACTAAACCACCGAAGATTGAAACCTTTTATTATCCCTAAATGCTGAATATGTCTCCATAAAGGAGGCCCATTGAAGTTGACGCAAAACAGGGAGCAAGATTAGACTAGTGTGTGTCGCTTGCTGCATGCTCTGTTTGTCAGCTTCAATTATCCATAACACTCAGCCTTAATCCTCATTGCAATTAAAATTCCAATTAGAACTGGAAAAAAAAACATATCCAGACACACAGAGAAGGAAGAGGGCTTGGTAAATATTGGCCTGCCACATTGTCAACACTCTGAGTCGCAGTAAGAGGACATACGGTAAAATACTGTGTACAATAGCTGGGGGAATCATCTCAGAATATAAAATGCTCAATGCATATGTAATAGCCATTAGCGGCATGATGTTGGATAAATAAGGGTACATTGATTTCCTAAATGAAGTAATTGGATAAGGATGATTGCATTAGCATATTTTAGATAGTAAAGCAATCACTGCAAAATTCATTTTCATCTCATTATCTGCCATTGATAACTAATCTCATAAAGAAAGCGAATACTTGCATTTTTCTTGTAAGCTGTCTTTTCAGTGCTTAGCGTACTGTATGAAGCTTGTGTTTTGTTGAAATATGGACACTCATACAATCATACACAGAGTGCACGTACAAAAGGCACTTATTTTCTTTTTTTTAAACCTTTATTTAACCAGGAGAGCCGATTGAACACAAATTCTAATTTGCAACAACGACCTGGCCAAGACAAAGCATAAAACGAGACAACATAGAGTTACACATTGAATATGCAAAATATGAACATACAAAATACAATAAAGAGTACAAAAAAAATACGGATCAAATATCAATACTGAGTGTAGTACAGAATCTGTATACAGTTTGTGCAAATGGAAAATTAATGAATTGATAAATGGGTAAAACACCTTCCGCTTTCTGTGTGTTGCCGTTCTCAAACTCTGTTCTCTTCGGGAAACAACAACAAACTTCAAACTACCAAGCTACATGCTGAGAATAGCAAGTTTTGAAGAAAATTTGGATCGTGAAACAAGGCAGACCTGCTTGGTTTTTTCGGGGAATGATTGTAAAGATTTACAAAAAATATGTTTACGGCATTTACTATCTATCTGGGACATTTTTGGTGTGGGATTGCTGTGGACGAAGTACACATGGAGATACACTGGTAAGAGCAAATTAAGTTTAACCATGTATCCAGCTAATTTAGTATTTGATGTGACGTTTTCTTTTTGCAAATGAGAGACAATTTTGCAGAGCCACCGTTGCTGTGTCCGGAGTCCAAGACGATTGTGATTGGTTTAAAGAAATGCAAACAACCCAGAGCGTTTATTTCTCTTCTATCCCAGAATGAGTGTGTGGAGGAGCCAGACCTTAAGCGTGATTCATGCTTCTGCATTAAATCTATGCTGTGGCTACGTACGTAGGTACGTGGACACACAGACCCTACGCCGGACCCTACGCCGGACCCTACGCCGGACCCTATGCCGTAGCGTGATGTGCACCTCTCGAAAAATTTAACTACACGTCGCGGCAATGCACATCACTCGGCTGTGGCTTTCGTAGTGTTGCATTTCCCCCTACTCATTTCCTGGTTCTCCATCTCCATAAACAACATGAAATCAAGGAGAGGGTTAACTTTTCCTGCTACAGATTTCCCACCGTGGTCAGAAAGCACAGGGGATATTTCTCTCATTATGACTATCGTCGGTACTCGCTCTGAAGCTAATTGCCGTCACTCTCTCACTCGCTCTACCACACACTCCCCACGCACACACACACGCCGGCCCTGCCAGAGATCGACACACAAGTATAGTCTTCAGGCCACTTACGTAGGCTATGGGTAAAGCTCTGCGTAGCGTCTCCGCAAAACCATAAATCAAGCTTTACTCCACGGCGCTGTGAAGATAGGTCTGGCAATGCAGGACTAACTCACATACTTACCTTTAGTAGTATCTGGCTATGGGTTTATATTTTGCTCAGATTTTGAGATATCCAACTATGAGATAGCCTCTGACAGCGACATGTGTCTTTTCAGAGACACTGTCCTCATTATTCTAAAAAAATTCAGAAAACTCACTGAACAGTTTTCAGAAGAAATACTTTTGACTGAATGAGAGTGTTTGAAAATGATGTATCACAAAATGTTCTCCAGTTGGCTAGAGTGGCACACCCAGAGTGTTAACTGCAGGCCAGCAGTTGGGTTTTGGTATTCATACTGAATTCATTATATAGATATTGTTAGGTTATCACATTCATTAATTTTATCCTTGTCCCCCCCACACTCTTGGAGTGCTGCATTGGCCATTGTTTCAGCTGGCATAATTTGGATGAACTTAACCTGCATACTGACTCAGTGGTGAGAAAGGCTAGGGTGAGACTGTTTCACTTCAAACGCCTGAGGAAATTCTGGGAATCCCTTCAAATACTGAAGGGCTCTTTGCGTCACTTTTGGTGCTCTGGGTCGGGACGGTTAAGTTTAAGAAAAGATCGTGGGTGGGGTGATAAAACGTATGTTTTAGTGACAAGAATGGGACACAATCTCCAGTCTCCTGGGTTAAAGTCCTGTGTTGTTTGACCCATCCACCACCCCAACCAACCTCCTTATGCAGCATTTCGGTCTTTCATACTACTCGCTACTGTTGTTGCTCTTAATACTACGTCATCTTACAGCGCCGCGGTCGAGCTGCTGCTATGCCCGGTGCGTTCCATACAGACGCTGAAGGGTGATTTATCTGACGTTGAGAGCCATTGACCAAGCGTCTGTATTTTAAGAGTTGGGATTGAGAACGGGTTGGTTATTTAACTCAGAGGAAGTCAGACGAAATCGCCTCGTCACTGTTCAAATATTTGTAAAAACCCACAGACAGACATAAAGCGTGATCAATAGCATTGATTTATAAAAAAAGTTTTTAATTACGAAATACAGAGAATCAAAGTTTCTGGCTGACAGTTACGATATACATTTATTATTATCACTGTTGTTAATGCATATATTGAAGGAACCTAAGGATAACATTACATTTCACTGAAATTATATTTGTGTATGATTTCATGTGACAAATAAAAAAACAATTGACTGATTGACCTTCAACTGAGTGACTGACCATTAGACCAAAAACACTGTGTGTACAAAATGACAGCAGAATCTGAATTTTAACCAAAACTACAGCATACACTTATACTCTCATTTTCTGCAAAATGCGAAAAACCCCAATAGAACCCACATTATTAAGCTATGAACAAAATGCAACAGCACAGTGCTATCAGCCTTCAAAATCAAAGCCCATCTGCTTCAAAGGCATCTTGTTCTTATAAACTTTCATAGTTTGAGGCCTAACAAAGTGTCTGTTTTCTATATTTATCCCAGATGAATATCAGTTTGCCTGCTCTATAAGCCAGCACCACAGTTCAATATCCTGCTGTGTGTTAAGGGATGAGTGAGAGACTAAGAGAATACAAAAGAACAATGAAAAAGAAATGTTAGACATACATTGCTTGCATTAAGACACACACACACACACACACACACACACACACACACACACACACACACACACACACACACACACACACACGTTCAGATGCATGCATACAGCTCAAGCAGCCCCTTAAACACGCATAAAGACACACAATGAGATACACCAGAGACACGCAGATGAAATGCTTAAAGAAGAAAAGAGCCCTTTTATTAGAGAAAAGAGTAATAAAAAAAAAAGTAAAATGCAGAGTTAACCACAACTTCAGAGCTTCACACATGCCAGGGTGAGAGCTTGGCTGCAGGGGAAATGTGTCAAAGTGAGGCCTCTGTCTGAGGAGATTTAGGCCTCAGCTAGAGATGAAACGAAGCCTAACCTCAACACAGAGCCTTGCGGTCTTCTGCTTCACTCTGTGTGTGTGTGTGTGTGTGTGTGTGTGTGTGTGTGTGTGTGTGGGGTAACATATTTGTCCCTGCATGTCTCTGGGAAACTATCATAATGTGTGCATGAATGTTTGAGTCCATGTGCGTATACCAATCCTTTTTATGTAGATAGATGAGCGTGTCCTTAAGCATGTGTGTTTGCGTATACATTCTTTCATGTATGTGTGTGTGTGTGTGTGTGTGTGTGTGTGTGTGTGTGTGTTTGTGTAAATCATTCTGTATGAGCATTGTGTGTGTGTGTGTGTGTGTGTGTGTGTGAATCCCCCTGAATGAGCAGTGTGTGTGTGTGTGTGTGTGTGTGTGTGTGTGTGTCTCACCACACTTCCATCCCTCAGATCCCTCAGCCTCGATTCTGCGGTCCAGATTTCATTAGCAGCCCTCTGGCTTCCCATCCGCCATCTGAATCTAATCCTTTGGCTTCCTTTGACATGCATCTGACTAATGAACGTCAATATTTTGGTTAGAGCGACCAAGATATAAAGACAGAGAGCCTTGGTTAGGGTGAGAAGAGCACGAGAGTGATGAAAGGAGTGTGTGTGTGTGTGTGTGTGTGTGTGTGTGTGTGTGTGTGTGTGTGTGTGTGTGTGTGTGTGTGCTCGCTCATGAATGTATGTGTCCATAATAAAAAAGGGTTTGGTTATTGTAAAAGATAATGTATCTCACCATCGCTTTCAGGATTAGCACCAATTGATGCACTATTTGTGAGGGCTTTTATTTATTTAAACTCCAGTAATAGTTCTGGAAACAAAAATCTCAAATCAAAAGTTTACTTGTAAATGTGAGTGTGATTAAATACACCAATTCCAAACTGCCCTTCATAGCTCAGGTGAAATAAAATGTGGTCTTGATATCAACAAAAGAAAACGTTATAACAAATAGGTAACCTTTGGAGGACTTTTGTATTCCTCCTGAGCATTTTATTTAGCCAAAAACAAAACGTGCAAGGTCCAGATGGGACTTGAATAAGATGGTTCATGGGAAAAATGCTTTGTAGAAGCCAAGGCAAGGTCAAGGCAGCTTTATTTGCATAGCACATTTCAGCAACAGCGCAATTCAAAGTGCTTTACATAAAACATCAAAGAGCAGTTAAAAACGATTAAAAAAAATAAAAACATAAAATATGAGACTAAAAGTTACAGTGCAGTATAAGTATAATGCATAAGTATATGCAGTATAAGAAATTAACAATTATTTAAAGAAAGGAAACATATAAAAGATAGGTCTTCAGCCTTGATTTAAAAGAACAGAGTTGCGGCGGACCTGTAGTTTTCTGGGAGTTTGTTCCAGATATGTGGAGCATAAAAACTGAACGCCGCTTCCTCCCTGTTTAGTTCTGACTCTGGGGACAGAAAGCAGACCTGTCCCAGACGATCTGAGAGGTCTGGGTGGTTCATAATGTATTAGCAGATCAGAATTGTATTTCGGCCCTAAACAGTTAAGTGATTTATAAACCATCAAAAGTATTTTGAAATCAATTCTTTGAGGCACTGGAAGCCAGTGTAAAGACTTTAGAACTGGAGTGATATGATCAACTTTCTTGGTCTTAGAAGGAATAAGCAGGTCTCACATTTTGGTATAAAATTACCAACAAGTCCTCCAACCCATACAACCACATAGGTTTTTTGTTCCTATACGACTTACAGGAGCATTTTTCTAAATCAGCGCAGGAGATCAACATACCTCATACCTAAACATAACGGTTGCAGTTTTAAACAGGTGGTTAATGTTTTGAATCAGTCACCGTTTGGTTAAGTTGAGGCAATAAAAATACTTGGTTAGGTCTAAGAAAAGGTCTTGGTTTGGGTTCAAATCAGATGTTACTTCAATTCTGGTTACGCATGAACGTGACATTTGTTACATTGCTCAGTTTGTTACGTGAAAAAAAAAAAAAAAACTAGCCGTCTACTTTTATTTTCAAACGGGACACTAAAGTCTTGTGTCTTTTTAGTTTGAACCATCCTCCAGCCCAACCTAGCTCCTTGTAAGGGAATGTGGCGCTCTCATACTTGGTCACCTTACTTTCTGCTGTGCTCCCTTTATTATTACTACGACCACTAGAGGGCGCCACCATTAGAAATGTATGTATAGGTTTTTTTTTTGTTACTAAACTTATGTATGTAACGGTGACTTGTTTTAAGTTTCGTACGCAAGTTAACTTGTAAGTTAAGTTACGTATGTAGTGACGTAACTATGTGATGTAGTTATGGGACATAACTATGTGACGTAACCACGTGAATAACGTTACCTTGCGGAAGTAAGTTCAAATAAGTAAACGTTGATTTTTGTTTTCACACTGGACACATATAGCAGTCTTCTGGGTGAACGTCCTGTTTGTTTGTCCCACCCATCCACCTCGACCACTTCCCTAAGTGGACATTCTCGCTCTTTATGCTATGTCACCTTAATTCCTCCTTTGCTCCCATCATAATTACTGAGGCCACTAGAGGTTGCCGTCACTATAAACAAATATTCTGTGTAATAAGCTGCTTGTACAAGCAACCTATGGGGTCATTTTTGGGGGAGGACAATCTCAAAATTAATTAAATTGCACAAATTTTCTCACTTAGTACAATTGCGTTTTTAAATTGCCATTGTCTTATTAAGACACATTTTCATGTGTAAGAGACCTTACTGAGTATGGAGATACAGCATCTCTAACAAAAGCCAAGAACATCAATATTGGCTCATTTTGTTCATATTTTGTTCTTACACAATTTTGTTCTTACACAATTCACTTCCACCATGTTCCTTTTAGTTCTCACATGACAGTTGTGTTTTGTTTCTGCCATATCTGCCAATACAGCTCATCATTTGGTGTACTGAAGCATTGTCATTTGTGGATACAACAAATTATGAGGGTTGGTATGCTGAAACAAATCTCCCTACCAATCCAAACATGTCAGGATCATTGTCATGGAATAATGAGATGGTAAATGATATGAGTTGAAGCAGTCCAGCCCCAGGAAATACTGGAGCAGATGGTTGACAGTGTAGTTGGACTGAACGAAGGAACACGTGCGCCTGTGAATGTGTGTCAGCAAAGAGAGAAGTCTTCAGTTAAAGTGAGAAGAGACTCTTGACACTTAGTCAGGGAAGACTGGGAAGTGTGTATATGTCTTCCCTTTTTTTTTTTTTTTTTTTTTACTTCTCTTCGCCCAGAGAAGATGAGCTGAATTCATATGCTCCTTTTCAGCAACTCCTTCAAAATCACTCAGTTACACACTTGTCACACCTGGGAGCTACCAAGTACAACCGCAGTATTATACTGTTGGCTCTGAATGGTTCCACTTGGAGTAGTTAGGGATTAAGCTCTTCACCCTCAAGAGCAGCTCACTGGTAAAATGAAGGAAGAAAGCTCCTTCTCTGTCCTTATTCCCAGATTCACCCGAGGGATTAGAAACAGTGACCATATTTTCACAAGCCTTTTTCTCACCAGTATTTTCCCCTCAATATATGCTATGGCCACATGGAGACAATGGGCCTCATTCACCAATATCTTCTTACATTTTTTCTTAAATTTGTTCTTAACAAAGTTCCTAAGAAAAGTCTTAGGAACTTAAACAGCAGAATTGTTCGCAGGTGTGTTCTTAGAATGAGGAATCCCAATGTCTTCGTAAATTGAAAGTTTGTGCACGTTGCTCCTATTTAGCACAGGTAAACGCCCCGTTAATTCCCATTAAAGGGCATGAGATGGCAGGGCCGTGTCCTGTGTACACAAAAGATGTGGCAAAGACGGTGGAGGCCTCGACTCCAAAAAGTGGAGGCACTGCTGCAAGAAGTTAACGAAAAATGAGACATCATATTCAGTAGCCTCAGCAGTGGATACAAAGCAGCACTTACTCATGCAGTGAACGCTGTATCCGGAAAAGGGCGCAGAACTGGTGAAGTAAAAAATAAATGGTTTGATCAAAAATCTGAGGCATACAAAAAGAAATATGCCATTGTGTGGGGTAGTCCTAGTCTGCAGAAATATGCACACTTTGGGTATATAATAGCGTGATCAATCACTAATTATTGGATGGCAAGGTTCCCCTCCAACAAAATGTATGTGAATTGAAGGCAAAACAAGGCAAGTTTATTTGTATAGGCCTAGCACAATGGCACTCAAAGTGCTTTACAAATGAGCAGAAGTGTAAGTGTAGTGTGTATTTATTAAAACAAACATATAATTGTGTGTAAAATAATGGAAAAAAAATGTTACAAAATTATAAAGGAGACAAATATTACATTTTAAATTAGAACGGACGAAAACGGTATAACTACTTACTTTGCGCAAACATGTCAGGTCACAATTGTGCATGAGATTGCTCTTGAGTGTGCGTAGATTCTGAATCTTCGTGTAAACTGCGTAAGTGGGGTTTAAGAACAAATTTGTTCTGAAAAACGTTTGGTGAATGAGGCCCAATAACCTGTAATGAAGGGCAGCTCAGGATAAAGGGTTTAATGTTAGACAAGACGGGCATCACACACGAGAATGAGAAATACTACACAAAAGAATGTTGTCATTAAACACATTTACATGTATAAATTACAGTTTTAACTTTTAAAGTTAAAATATTGGCAAATGTGTATCTTTCACAGTCAAATCTGAGACATGCTGTACTGCACAAGACCTTCTGATAAACGTTAACAAGTATAATACCTTCAATAGGTGGCAGAAGCCCTTTGTAGTGATACAGCCTTCACTCGAGCACTGAAACAGCTATGTTTCAATTCAATTTCAATTAAATTTTATTTATAGTATCAAATCATAACGAGTTATCTTGAGACACTTTACAGATAGAGTAGGTCTAGACCACACTCTATAATTTACAAAGACCCAACAATTCCAGTAATTCCCCCAAGAGCAAGCATTAGCAGTGGCTAATGCGACAGTGGCGAGGAAAAACTCCCTTTTAGGAAGAAACCTCGGACAGACCCATGCTCATGGTAGGCGGTGTCTGATGGTGCCAGTTGGGGATGTGCTGAACAGTGGCAATAATAGTCACAAAGATAATGGAACAGTGACTACAAATGGTAGTCGTAGTAGTTCATGACATAACAGGGCACTGTAGGGCGTTACAGGATGTAGCATGGCACAGCACGGCATGGGTGGACGTAGCAAGATGCAGACACTTGGCAGGATGCAGCCGGACGCAGCCGGACACTACAGAGCATCGCCGGACACTGCAGGGCATTGCAGAGCGTTGGACCACAGTCACAGCTCCAACCAAGATCGTGGTGCCACCCTAATCCAAGGGAATATTCTGGGCGGGAAAAGAAATATAACGACTCCGGGGAGTAAACTCCCCAGAGCTAGGTTAGTAACAAGCATTTCTGGGACAAGGATGCACACAAATGGAAACAAATGGAAAGAGAGAGGAGAGAGCACATATAAAAATATTGACTTTGGTTGCAACCCGGTCTCACGCCAGTTCGTGAAATAGTCGCGTTATTTTGATTTATTGATTCGTGTACAGGCCACAATTTTCTCGTTTACTTCGTGTACAGGTCACGATTTTCGAACGTTACAATTTCACGAACTGCCATGACACTGGGCTGCTCTGGGGGACGCAACAACGGGGAAATTAAACACCACAACGGGGAAAATAAACACTGGCGACAACAACAGGACGGACCGCCACACACGGCCACAACGGGGAAATCCAACGCCACACGCCGGCGACAACAACGAGACGGACCGGCACACGGGGACGCGATCCCCGGGCGCAGGGACACGATCCGCGGCCTCTATGGCATGCAACAACGGAAAAATGAAACACCACAACAACAGGACGGTTGTGGTTAGGAAGAGAATAACGTGGAAAGGAACTGCAACACGCCGGACGCAATCCCCGCTCTCCAGGGTGAAAGTCCTGTATGGTTTGGCCCATCCACCAACCCAACCAACCACCCTATGCAGATTTTCTGCTTTTCATACTACTCCCTACTGTTGTTGTGCTGTGATCACGAAATATGCTTCCCATTTAAATACATTAAATTAAAATTCGTAATCACCACACAAAAAAAACGTCATAATCGTGTCCTGTTCACGAATCAATAGATTCAATAACGTAACCATTTCATGAACTGCCATGAGACTGGGCTGTTGGTTGTTGATTCAGGCTTAAAAAAAGGTGTTAGCTGGAATGAATGGCGCTGTGTTGGACATGAGCCAAACTCTCAGTCCTATACTGTACTCTGTTACATTGTCACACATCGCCTATCTTTTTTTTTTTTACTCTTACAAAGCAAGCCCACAAATTATCCTTGTGGTCTGGCAAGGCTCAACAGGCATTCAAGAGACAGGTTTAATTTCAAACAGACTGTAGGATAAATGATTGGCATGTGCTCTCCTTTGCTGGGACATAATGTAAACCTAAATCCAAAATGGGGCCTGAATAAATCTGGGGCAAATGATATAAGTTATGCATTTGCAGAATGCAGCTTCATTTTGTACCTAAAATGCTAACTGTTGTTCACTACATTTAAACATGTTGAGAGCCTGTGAGTTAGGTCATAATATAAAGCTTTATCTGGTTCATGATCTCTTTCTTTTCCCATTGGCTGTTGACACTATCAGATATTCTTGAAGGATGACTTGGAATGTATGGCAGAAAAGGCCTGGAAAACAAGGTCATTACAGTCTCTTTTGGGAGTGTTTATGTTAATAAATACAAAATAGTCTGACCAAACGTCCTGGAGTGACGTGATGCTCAGGATCCAGTAAACAGCAAACAAGCTGTTGATGTGATCTAGCTTTAAGAAACATTGATTCCAGACAGAAATACTGTTAAGAAAGAAAGACACAAATAGGTAAACAGAGAGATATGTTTATTAAGAGGATACAGGAGGGTAAAAGACACAATAGCATCAGAGGAGATGAGTGACTATAGAAGCAGAATGGACACTAGCAGACAGAAGATATGAAAGTATAGACACCATGCAGAAAGAGACAAAACAAAGATTGAAAAATAAGAATGGACAGAGAAAAGAGGGACACTGTTTAAGTGTGTACATGTGCGTGCGTCACATCCCATTCTTAGCAAGCCCCTTCAATCAAGATGAGATTTACAAGCCTGGGTTTCTGTTACCACATTTTACTGCCTACAGGCCTGTGAGCAGGGCTTTTATTTGGCAGGAGCTTAAACTCTAAGAGTAACAAGTTGGGTTTTTTTATTTGGCAGCGGTTTCCAACTGCAATGGTTTTCTTCAGGTTTCCTGACCACAGAGCAGAGGGAGAGGACCGCGGAGGGGGAGGGGGGTTAGAGGAGAAGGCTAGGAAGAGGATGGGGAATGCAGGCAAATTACAGCAGCGAAAGGAGGAGGGGAGCAGGAGAGTGAAGATGAGGAAGGCAGTGTGATGATGTGATGTGAAGGAGTGAAATAGGGTAAAGAGGATGGTCTATAGGGTTGCTGTTAGGCATGGTGGTTATGGGTAAAGTTGGGGTCGACTTTTTTAAAGACTTTTTTTAGCCTTTATTAGATAGGATAGCTGAACACAGGAAAGGGGGGAGAGAAAGGGGGTATCTTGGAGCAAAGAGCAGCAGGTCGGACTCAAACCTGGGCCACTGCAGTAATGACTGAGCCTTAATATACACGCTCAACCAGGTGAGCCACCATAAGGGCATCCCAAGTTGGGTTGAGTAAATGAAATGTATTGTAAGTCAATGAATGCAATGTTCTCCAAAGTGACAAAAACAACATTGTGTGTGTGTGTGTGTGTGTGTGTGTGTGTGTGTGTGTGTGCGTGTGCGTATGTATGTGTGTGTGTGGGCTTGTTTAACTATATTCGTGGGGTCCAAAAACCAGGAGTCCAGTATACTTGTGGGGCCCCGACAGCTTTGTGGGGCCAAAATGCTGGACCCCACAAGATTAAAGGTCTGTTTGAGGGTTAAGACTTGGTTTTAGGACTAGGGATAGAATTAGGTAATGGTTAGGGTAAGGGTAAGGGTTAAGGTTAGGCATTTTGTTATGATGGTTAAGGTTAGGGTAAGGAGCTAGGGAATGCATTTTGTCAATGACGGGTCCCCGCAAAGATAGTGCCACAAACCTGTGTGTGTGTGTGTGTGTGTGTGTGTGTTTGAGAGTGAGTGAGTGAGTGAGTGAGTGAGTGAGTGAGTGAGTGAGAGAGAGAGAGAGAGAGAGAGAGAGAGAGAGAGAGAGAGAGTTTGAATAAGCATATTGAAAGAAGTCAGCCTCTTTTGCATCTGCCTCAGTACCAAATCCAGACAGATGTAGACCAAGGTAACTAGCTATGTTATTCTCTGGACTGAAATTCAAACGCTTAAAATAGGTAAAGAGACAGCACACATTTAAGTCCTAACCACACTGGAGGGAAAAACAATTTGTCGCTCTTCATTGACTTTGTGTTGCATGCAGGTGCCTCCTTGTCAATTCTGTCTGCTAGCAAACAACAGAAAAATACCTAAAAGCTGCTGTGTGATGGAATGCACTAACATCAGGGTGAAGAACCATACAGTCTATGTAAAGAACCCATAACTTAGTTTTTATAGGCTGCCAAACCTAAAAAAACAAGCGTTTAGTTTGACAGAAGTGGATACAGGCAATATGTGAGGCATCAGCAGGAAAAATGTGGGATCCTGACATTCAGTATGCCTAATGTTAGGTGTGCACTGACATTTGTTATAACATAGTTAGTCAGTTTTAGGCTAACTATTTGTCTGTAAATTAATCTAAATCAGTTTGACGTTATGCAACTTGTGTGAATGTGGATGAATCAGAAAGCTATGCAGTATAATGTTTGCAAGTGCATAAACATACTAACACATAGTTAACATTAGCTTAATAACAGCTAACTTGTCCTCTATGGTAGACATAGATTGCTAAAATAATCATTTGAAATGGTTAAATCTAATGTTTTTGCTAGCTATAGGCATTTTGTTAGTGTTTCAGGCCTTTGCATATTGTGGCGCTGATTGTTTTCCTCTTCGATGGGCGTGGCTTTCAGAGTATGACACATGGTAAAGCCACTACAACTCCACCCACCAACTTTGATTACCCTACGCAAGTGAAGGCCTGATGCAATACAGTATTTTATAAACGGCAGAGATGAAAAGAGCACAGTGCAGTCTTTATGTGGACTGTGAAAACTCACTGCAACCTATGGTCCCATTACATTATCTGTCCAGGTATATGCCATCATTGCCAAGTATTGCATCACCAAAATGTTATCCTACCTTCACAAAGCTGTCAAAGCTAGGGACATAAAATATAAAAAGAAAATGTATTCATTCAAATTTTAAAATGTAGGGAGGGCAATGCCCTCTGTTTCGGATGAGGCCCTGTTAAAACTATTTTTTTTTATTTTGCCACAAAATTGGCGCAAAATGAAGTTAATTGCTTCAGTTTTTTTTTTACTTATGTACATCTATCTTTGCTTTGCAGTAGACAATATGTATCTTCTAATATGTGTTGTTGTATAATACACAACCTTATCGCGGGACAAGAACGTCAATATTGGACATTTCTGCGAAACCCTGGATTATGTTGAGTGTGATATTTTATATATTTTTTTTACATCCAATGCCTACATTTTTAAAATGTACAATATCTGCATGACACCTACAGTGTGGTTAAAGTTGGAGAAAGATCATGGCTATGGCAAATAAAATATGAGTAGAATTACAGGAGGCAACTAAAGCACTTGGCTAAGGTTAGGTAAAGATCATGGTTACAGTTATTAAAAAAGATAAACATGCTACACAAATAAAGTTTATTATTATTATTATTATTATTATTATTATTATTATTATTATTATTATTATTATTACTTCCAGCATTGGCACTGAGCATTTGCATTGTAAATTGTGCAGTGTGAAATTGTAATTTCATTCAAAATAACATGTCGCTTTTCCAGCCTCTGAGTCTGTCTGTGTGAAAGTAAGGTAACATAGTTTAAAATTCACATCAGGAAGCTGCCCACTGAGCCAAAGGAGTTCACGGTTAAAGGCCTGAGTGGTAGTAATGAGGTTGCTGCACTTTTATTCTGCAAGTGTGGAAATTGAACCAGACACCAGGAAATAATGTATTCTACTTGTACAGACTTGAAACTTTTGAAAGAAATATCAATGTCTATTCGATGGCGACAGTGGGCACAGGTGCCCTGGCTGTCACTTTAGCTTAGACACTTTCTAAGCTTTTTCCAAGGCAGTGTCATAACCTCCTTCCCTTTCCCTATACATTTCCACCTCAAAAATCCAACTGAAGCATAGAACGCATCATCTTTGGGATGTTCATGCTCAGGTCACTGCTTTTTAAAATGACAGAGTGGATACATATTGTACCATTACACAGCAACAGAATGTAGATGTTAAGGAGAGGGAGGGTATAGAGCACATGTGTCAAACTCAAGGCCTGCGGGCCGAGCCAGGCACTTCACAAATTATGATCCGGCCTGCATATCAATTTAGGTTCACAATAAATGTTGGCCCACCTAGTTGTGCGCCAAACTCAAAAGAAGCGACAGAGCAGAATTTGGCAGATTTGACGACTTGTCGACTTTGAGACTCACAGAAATTCCCACAGAAGCAGAGAGTTTTCATATTCAGGCTGTGAAACAGGTTGCTGGGAGTCGGCTTTTAAAAACGTAATTAATTAAAAAAAACAATAACGATGGAGAAAGCTTACAAAAGTTGGAAAGACTACAAAAATTATGGAAAATGCAATAGTACAGTCAAAGATATCTTACTTTTTCAATTAATTAAAAGCATGTCCATAAACTTTACATATCTGGCCCTTGATGTGATTCTTATTTTCCAGTTTTGCCCTTAGTGACACTGAGTTTGACACATTTGAGAAAAATGGCCACATAAGTCGTTTGTTCAAGCAGCCATTACGACTTATATTTAAGTTTACCAATTGCTGCGCCTACTAGTGGTCATAGTAATAATAAGGGGAGCACAGTAGAAAGTAAGGTGACGATGTATAAGAGCGCCACATTTCCAGGCGAGGAGGTAGGTTGGGGTGGTGGATGGTTCAAACAAAAACAGGACTTTCACTTAGGAGACCGGGTTTAGTGTCCCATTTGAAAATTAAAGTGCATGGCTAGTTTTTGTTTAGTTTTTTTTGAACAAACTGAGCTATGTCACGTTCCGTGTCACATGTGTAACCGTAATTGAAGAAACGTCTGATTTGAACCCAAACCATTATCTTTTTCCATACTTAACTAAGTCATTTTGGTGCCTTAACCTAACCAAATTGCAACCGTTTCACAACTTTATCATGTTTAAAATGCGACCGTTACATTCTCTGGTTTAAAAAAAGAGGACAGAAAATGCTCCCGTGTGTATTTCCAATCCACTGCTAGGGGCGCTAATTTATGAAGCGCTCCTATGGGTCATATAATAAGGTAGGAATAAACAACCTATATCGTTGTATGGTTTGGAGGACTTGTTGGGAGGAGGAGAGGATGCATGGAATGTTGGATGACACTCTTTTCAGCCGGATGACCGTTTCCTTCAGCTTTTTTTATGTTGTAATTTTAAACTCCGGTCAATTTATGAGGACTATGGTTAACTGCTCCTCAGATCTCTGCAGGGTAAATCCAGACAGCTAGCTAGACTATCTGTCCAATCTGAGTTTTCTGTCGCACAACTAAAACAACCTTTGAACGTACACATGTTCCACTGAAACAAATTCCTTCCTGAGGCTATTTTGCAGCGGCACCATGACTCCGTCCAGTGCTTAGCACTGCCCAAGACGATTGTGATTGGTTTAAAGAAATGCCAAAACACCAGAGCATGTTTTTCTTCCATCCCAGAATGCTGTGTGGACTAGCCAGACCCTCCTCTGCAGCGCTGTGGAGGAAGGTCTGGCAAAGCCAGACTAGTCTTGATGAAGCAAAGCTGGGAGGTGGGCACTTGAAGGAAATGAGAAGTACACATACGGCAGAGACAGTTGGCAATCAACTGGCTGTTTCATTGACAAGCAGCTACACTTCCCTGTTTAAAAGTTTAAACCCAGTGAGACCTCGGTATACCTCCTCAAAAAACCGAATGCAGGATGGTCGGCCCCACTGAGCTGACCAAATGTCTGAAATGTAAATAAACTCAGCATGGACCACGAGTGGGTACACACTCTCCCAGTGTTTCTTTCCTTTCTTCTCCCCTTTCATCTTTGCTTCCTGTTTCCCTCTTGACCTTCACCCCACTTCCTTACAAATACAGTGCGTACCTGTTTAGCAGAAACGATGGCACATCCTGTGCAAACCAAGCTCATGTCTGAATGGATTTGTAACCTGAGTCACGTTACGATGGTGCAAACGTAATTATTTGTCTTTCCTTGCTCTTTGCTGTCAGGTTAACAGATGTAATACTGCCTGCGTTTGCTTTGTAACTAAATGTTGTCATTGGTGTCTAATAAGCTTCCATCTCCCGGGGCTACACATTACACCCCCATACGTGTGTCCCAAAAATATATACTGTAATTCAGAGTCATTTTAAGGAGCGGAGCCACTTGAGAGGCATTTAGAAAGGATCAGCTTGTTAGAACATATTTTCAGCAGTAATCCACCAATAGTACACAAAATATGTCTAGGAGTAGGTAAAACCTTCAAGAGCCTTCCTCACAAATAAAAACACAGCAAATGTAGGGACAGTCATATGTTTAATCTCTGATTTGAAGTATGATTTGTGTTAACCTCACTGTCTTAAGGTACACATTACCCAAACCCGTTGGAAAACGTCTTCCCACAGAATTCAATTTACCTTTTACGGAAATTTCTGAAAATGGATAACTGCTGCAGAGGCAGCAAAACTGTCTGTCTGAACAAAGTGCTCACATCTTTGCTGGATCTTTTTCAGGGAACACTTTCATCATTTGACAAAAAAGCTGATGCTGTCATGATGAAATATTTATTTGAATGTGCTAGAGGTACTCAATTTTATTTTGCCAGACACTAAGAAGCCTAACCAAGCAAACCCCCTTGAAAGATGCTATGTACTTTTTATTCTCTCTGTCTCTCACCATTTAATATTTATCTAAATACCGCTTTATGCTGTCTAGTTGACACAACACTTGCCCCATTCTATATTTCATGAAGGCATAAAGACAGCTTGTTGTTAGTAATGTTTAAATGTCTGAAATAACTCTTGTGTCCTCCCTCCTGTATATTTTCACACCAGCAAGGAAGCTAAAAAATAGGCCAAGGGCTGATGCATAGTACTTATTTTTTTTTTCTCTTTGACTCATGATTTGGAGTTTATTTTGAAAGGTGTGACTGAGAGGAGAGATGTGGATTTTTTTAAATCCTCAAAAGTTCTACCTCTTCTGTGACCCAAATAGAAGAAAGAACATTTTTAAATGTCTCCCCAATCCAATTAACCAGTGGGGAAGCAGGACATGCCTGCTGCAGTGTGAACCAAAACTTTTAAAAGGAATTATATAGTTGTTTGTGATGATTGTCATTACCCCAGTTCAGATTTTACGGACTGTATTTTCTACATATATCTTTAGTGGTTAGTTATGAATCTTAAATACAAACTCTAGAACGTTGCGTTTGAGCTCAGCTTGGCTGTCGTCTTCTTTTCTGACTCCTGCTGAGCACCAACTGTCTGAGTAGAGTAGCTAGTAGCTTATTTGGCTGCTGAGCGCAGAATAAAAGTTTACACTCTCTCCCAAAAATTTGCATTCATGGGAGACTGAATATAAGTTTTGAGCTTGATTTAATTCCCAGTCATGTATTTGTGCAGCTGGTTTTTCCATGAATAACTTTGCAAACTTGTCAGTGCTTTCCAAATGTGTTATAAATAACTTAAATATACTTAAATAATTGATATGGGTGTTTGTTGATGTGCCAGGTTAAGAAAAGGTTTTGTTAAGTTTACAAAACTGAACTTCAACAAGAACTGTCAAGGTTAGGAAAGGATTGTAGTTGCCATCAAAAGAAACTAATATTGACTAAAGGTAGGAGGACAGTGGTCTGCGTTGCTATGTACAGTCCAGCATCCACAGGGAAAACAGTCATAATGTTGCGTCTAGGGATGCCAGCTTGGACCCAAAAGTGCACAGACGAGGAGGCAGTGGAAGGTTTAGAGGATTTGTTAAATAAACGGCTTTCAACAAAGGGAGTCCTGAGGCAGGCAGGCAAAAGGAGTTCCAGAAATACTAAGAAAACTGAAGACTAGGGAATCAAAAACCACAAGAAACGGCGCAACGTAAGGGGTGATAAACACAATGATTTGACCATGGACACACAGAAACTAAATACACAAGGTAATGAGGGTAGTAACGAGGGACAGGTGGCATGAGGGCTGATGAACAGGTGAGACATCAGAGCAGGAGAGACAATCACAAAGGCGGGAATACAATGCAGGAATTAAAACAAGACATGACACAGGAGAAACAGACACTACAAAGTAAAACAGGACACTGAATCATGAAAACATAGAACAAACACGGGTAAAACATAACCATGAACAAATAACAGGGAAACAGTAACACACAGGGAATTAATTGACAAAATAAGACTATTAGCCATGCTAGCTCTAGGGACGGCAATATCTTCCACCGCATTGGTCCAAAATGAAATATCTCAACAACTACTGTACACAATGGGTTGTTGCCCTGCAATTTTGTAGAGAGTCATGTTCCCCAGAGGTTGAATCCTAATGGTAATCCCCTGATTTTTCCTCTAGCACCACAATGAGCTGACTTTTGTGAATGGATTACCATTCAGTTTGATGCAGACAATCATGGCCTTTGTGAACTTTGTTGATCGCTTTCATGAGGTCAAAGTTTCAGTTTGTTCAGTGCTTTGGTTTACCTATCAAAACAGTGCTTTACAGCCTCCAAGCGCTTTTGTTTTCTGGTAAGGACGGTGTCCACAGGTTTATCATCAGGGAAAGCCACGTTAAAAAGTTCTCTATCGACGAAGATGAATATCTAATGGCATTCCATCAAATGAATGCCAAACTAGTGGGTGCCATCATGAAGCCAAAACATATAAAAGGAAAATGTCTCCCTTTTGGTTTCTGATGTTTTCTTTAAAAAAAAGAAAGAATGCAATTTAATTTCAGTTTTTTTTTTAGGTACATTGTATCTCAAATGTGTTGCTGATATATAGCCTCTAAAGGCAGAACAGAAACAACTAATGCATGCAGCAGATATCTAAAGTTTCCCAGATGGTCTTTGAGTCTGCCATTAATGACTATTCTTGAAACCTGGAATCAGGAAAGGAAGGATATTGATTGGCTAAAAATTTCCATTTGCATTACAGTATAACACAACTTGTTTGGTGCCCTATAATGGAATCTACCTTAATAATGATTGATTATTCATCCGTTAAAATTTACATTAATCAATTACAGGAATTATGTAAAATGTGCTTTCCCGTGTGTCTTAGGTTAACCGAATATTTCAAAGAGCAGCAATGAATTCCAATGGGGGAAAGAAGGTCGTTTGACAAGGTGTAGCAACTCATTTGGCAATGGCTTGAATGTAACGGACGTTCATTAATATCAAAAAATGATGCCCTAAAGCTTTAACTAATGAAAGTAAAGGTTCCAGTGTTTCTTGGGTATCAGATCAATGAATTCCTGCTACTAGATTTATACAAAGGTTATTGAGGATGCAGCTTCTGTTGACAGACATTTCTTGTTTTTGTAAGTAGTTTTACTCACATATGCTTTTCCACATGGGCACATCATCATGAAGGCCAGATTTATAGGATTGGAGCAGATGACCCCTTTGATCTTGACGAACTCCCCTGTCTACGGATGATTGAATGCACTTAGTCATAAAAACCACATTGAACACAATGTGCACAATTGTCCCATCATGGATATCTTTGAAACAGCCGTGCCTGGAAGGCGCAGACAATTAATCTTTTGTAAAACACACTCTCAACACCACTCAGCCTGATGATGAGCCTGAACTTCAAATATTGCAAGATGTGTTTTGAAGTTATATTTTTCGTTGCAAATTGTGTGTCAGACATTGTAAAATTGTTTTTCTCTGTCAACATTTGTTCTGTGTTTATTGAGTCTATGACGTTCCACTTCCAGGATTGCTCTCATTCTGACAGAAATTCTGCCGGATGTCACTCTTTTCGGATCTCTGCAGTGTAAATCCAGACAGCTAGCTAGACTATCTGTCCAATCTGAGTTTTTTGTTGCACGACTAAAACAACCTTTGAACGTACACACGTTCAACCAAAACAAGTTCCTTCCTGAGGCTTTTTTGCAGCGGCACCATGGGTCCGTCTGCTGCTAAGCACCGCCCAAGACAATTGTGATTGGTTTAAAGAAATGCCAATAAACGAGAGCATGTTTTTCTCCCATCCCGGAATGCTGTGTGGACTCGCCAGACATTTCTTCACAGCGCTGTGGAGGAAGGTCTGGCAATGCGAGACTAATTGAGTCTGTTGATTTTTTCAGTTGATGTGACTTGCCTCCATCTGAACCTATGGCATTTGCCATACCCTCTTCATAATAGCAGTTGTACAGCATACCCTCTTCATTATAAAATGAGAACTTGCTATCCTCCCTGTACGTTGGACCTAAACTCTATAACAGATATCTGCATATGAATGCATAATCTGTAGGCAATGGGACAAGATTTTGGTATCGGAAGCATCTGATTTCCATTTGTAGTCAGAGTAGTATAACCAATCCTGTTTGAGAGGGCTTTGGTTGCATGCAAGTTAACAGGAAAAGAGGCTGACCGCATTGGCTGAAATGCTGTCTTGGAACACATTGGCTACTGTCTGATGAAGATTTAGCTTTTTATTTTATTTACAAATCCTGACCATTCAGAGAAGACCGGGCTTTTTCAGCAGGGGGGCTTAAAGAGACAGGCGCTAAAACAAAGCGTTTCAGACAAAGGGTGAATACAGGTATATTCATACAGACAGTATAGTAAAAAAATTATGTTTTTTGAACATTACAGCATGTAAACATGTTCGAGTAGAAACCCAAAACATAAGTATGAACCTGAAAAAGAGCATAATATGGGACCTTTAATTACCATAATATAGTACCATAATGCAGTGGTTCCATAACTTTTTCATGCCAAGGACCCCTAAACTGACACAAATTAGACCAAAGACCACTATTTAAGATTCCGTCCAGGGTCCATCTGAATTTTTTTTGCTTTTAGATATTTTATGACAGAAGGTGTGTGAAACCCATGATCAAAATAGTCATACATCATGTCATCGTGTTATGGCATTACAGTAAAAATAATTATTCCCCTTTTTGCTGGGGACCCCCTGAAACTCCCTCAAGGACCCTGTTTAGGAACCACTGCCATAATGCACACATTTCAGACAATGGATTGTGGATAGTTTGATGTGTAAATGTGTTTTTAAAAAGGGTCTTTCTTTCTGTCAATCTGAGATACATAAAGCCTGATTTGTTCACAATCAATAGTCCTGATGGTAAAACCTAATCATGTGAATGATCCTTTAAAGTTAAAATAGATGGATAGAATAGACAAAGAGAGGAGCAAAAGGCAAAGAGAAGAGATGAGTAGATCTTTAAACTCCCACAAGTGCTCTTAATCATTTTCTTTCACCTATCACGGCCACATTGTGTGATAAACAAAACCTTTCTTACTCCCTTCTCGCGCCTCCTTTTTATGTCTTTTCATTCTAAGTGTTGTTCTTTTTTCTTTTCATCACTTTATTTTCCCTTTGTCTCCCTGTTCACATATATGTCTTCATCGCCCAATTAATCCTTCACTTTCTCAGTGTCTCCTGCTGCCAATTTCGGAGGAAATTCTGGGAAAAGGAGGAATATGTTTTGTTCGTATCACATCAGGTAAACGAACAGGGCCATTATGAAATAGTTAAGTCACCCTCTATTTCCCTCACAGACACTCACGCACGCACCCACGCACATGCACACACACACACACACACACACACACACACACACACACACACACACACCTAACAGTCATTAGCAACAGTGTGAATAGGTTCATCGTGTCACTGCAACTGTCTAGCTTTTAAACTTTAAATGTACTCGAATCAGACAGGAACACCACCAAAAACACACAAAGAGGGAAACACAAAGTAATTCACACACATGACAGGGACACGTTGAGTGTCATCATGTCATTGTGTTGAAATGGAAACAGACTGAACCCTGCACCACCCTCCACTGTCACCTTTAACGGCAGCTATAGAAAACACCTAGTAGCCTTATGTTATTTATTTTTAAGACTTTATTATTGGAACATTTCTTTACAGATTGTTCAACAATCATACATTATAGAAGAGAGACAGACAGTCTGTGGAAATGCAGGTGGTGGTCTGATCTGTCAATGCCTTCAGCTATCCATTTCAGTCATATTGACCTTCATCATTTAACTTGTGTGAACCTTTCTTTCTTCTATATGTGTCATGAAAAAGGTCCTTGTCCTTATGAAAATAAATCAATGCAGAGCTAATAAGTGTAGGTGGGAATTGACTTCTTTTCATTTCAAACTTTCTTTCTATGCCTTAAAATAAACCTAAACTAACTTAAAAGATTATATGTAACAAGACGAGGCCCACTTTTACTGAGTCCACAGAGATCAGCAGGACTCAAAAACCCAGGGGCAGCTGTTCCTGTGGTGAGCAGATGGCTGAACATTACCTTTCAATTGGAAATGTGTCATTTTGGGAAAACAAAAAAAAATGTCATCAGATGATTATTACTCCACATCAATGATTTCATCAAAAAAGTTACACACGAAAGGTTAGAATATGTTAATTAAATGAGATGACAGGCTATATTTACTTCTAATGCTGTAACCATTTGGTAGAGCAAGAGTGTGAGAATCTGTGAACTGGTTGGTGTGATTAATAACTGCATATGTGATAGGTAAGCGCACACACACACATTACACACTGTTAGCATGCCAAGTGCCAGAGTCTGAGCCTCTTTCGTGCCCTTGCTGGATCTGAAAGCACAGAGGCAGATGAGATGATGCATTATACTGGAACTCTGTGCTGAAGCAGTGTGCTCCTTGAGGAAAACCAGTGTCTTAAAGTCACATTGGGTTTAGGGTGTTTTCACACTTTGCCCGTTTCAGCCCTCCAAAAGAACTCTGACCTATTATATATTATATTAGGGCGCTTTCACACCTATAGTTCGGTGGACTCAACATTATTTCATTTTCATTTGGTTTGGTTAGCTCTCACACTGCACTTTGTCAAACGCACCCAAACACTGTAAACAAATGTTGCGCAAACGAAACGGTCACTTGTTTGGTGTTTTAAGCCCCCAACATCATCTTCCAGGCAGCGCTGCCTGGAAAGCACTAGGATTAGGCAATGGTTAGGGTTAGGGTTAAGGTTAGGGTTAGGTGCCTTGAAGTCAACGGTTGCAGCGCTGCCTTGTCGACGTTGGGGGCTTAAAACACCATTGAGCCGCTTGTTTATTGGGCAGAATATCCGAAACTCAACGACACTTCTGGTCTCAGAAATAATGGAGCAACACCAAATTTATAACGTCTTGGGTTTTCTGGTTCTGCTTTAGTGTTTCTAATGAAGAAGGCAAACAATGTGAGCAGCTGACAGACAGCGAGTGAAGGAGAGAGACGATTATGGGTTGTCACAGATACGACCAGCTCTCTTTACTTGAAAGAGAACTGAGTCCTCTTTCAAGTAAACTGACATTGCGAACACAAAAATAACTTTTCTGTTGGTCCACTTTTAGGTCAAATTTAAGAGGACTGAGTTTGGTTCATTTAAAGAGGACTATATGTGTAAAACATACTATAGCCACTGCATTGATCTGTCCTTCAGCTGTTTATGAAAAGTCATAAAATCGTAGCGCTGTATGCTCTACTGAACTCAAGCGAACTGTCCTCCGCTCTCTCTCCCTCTAGGGTGAGCAGAGCAACTAGAACAGTGACAGGACGTCATCAGTCGCGAAGTTATGGCAACCAAATAAACAACAGGGCAAGTACTACTTCACTCAATAAGTGATAAACACAGACGAAAGCCGCAACATGAAATCCGCACTCACGCCCGTGAAATATGACAGCTACAGTTTATTGGAAAATAGCATTGTGGACACTGAAGTTGACGAATTTACTGTTTATCAGACTGCAGATGAGGCGTTTTCCAGGTTAGTGGGGGTGCATGCCGCTCAAAACCAACATGAAAATTGTATCTAGTAATGTTCACTCAGCGTTTTGTTTTGTTGTAAAACTGTGTGTAAAATGAGCTGTGACGTTAAATCACCCTACGGTACCGTCTATTTTCTGGATGGTTTCAAGGTAACGGTCGGCAGCTTACATTAGCAGATAAGCCCATATGTCCAACACCCCCCCTCCCCCTCCCCCCCGCCACCGCTGAAAAAAAATCTAGAGGAAACACTGGCAAGACATGCTTCCATGTACTTCCAACAACTCCACCAAAAGTGAGGTTGTTCACGCCCAACTGCCTCAGTGGAGTTGAAGAAAATGAATCAGTGTCATTTTGAGTGTTAAGTGGTGAAGTGCTTCAAAAGAGAGCATGTACGCTCAAAAAAAAAAAAAACTTCCTTTGAGTAAATAAAAGCCTAAAAGGGCAGTTTTCCATTTTGAGAGTGATTTCTGTAAATGACAGGAGGTACAGCGGTTTCACTCTGAAGCCCTTCATTAGAGGTGGCTCCCTCACACCAGCCTTTGGTCTGGTTCAAAGGTCAAGCCACCTAAAGCTTGCTCCTTTAGCTCCCCGTGGTTAGATTTGCCCTTTCACACATGTGTGTCATTACACATAGCTTGGCCCCAAAACACATTCCTGGCCACATGTTAGCTGGATTAGATTTACCACTGTGAAATGGCCTTTTTCTAAGAAAAAAAGAAAAAGAAATGTTTTAAAATGTTGGTTGTGTCGCATTTGGAAACCAGTGCCATATGTTTATGGCTCCACTTTTAGCTTTTAATACTCAGTTGTGTTGCTAGGAGGAGTTGGGCGGAACCAAAATAAAATCAACAAACAACAACAAAGCTGACATTTAGACATTTATTTGATTTAGTGTGAGAATGCTAAAAACACAAAAAGGGACATTGAGAGACTTTTAGGAAAAATTCAATCCAGACCAACACATTACATTCATCTATAGCCTATATTACCAGACTGTTCTGTAAATATAGGGATGCATTTGCATAATGACAGCATATCCACAGTTTAATTTGTACGAGACATTTATAATACGTAATGGCTGTGTAAATAATACTGGGAGTTTTCTCTTAAACTGTGTGACAGCTAGAACCAAACAGTCCTAATCTCTTAAAGGGGAAGTCCACCAATTTTACACATCAATGTGTTTACAGCTTTGGTGGAGTACTACAGCGTATGTGAAAAAAAGTTGCAGAATGCTTTTTGAATTTGAATGCGTGAAATAAAAAAGATGAAATCTCTGATGCTGTTGCATCGATTTCTATCCATTAAAAAAACAAAACCTGTCCATCGTGAGTCCATCTATGATATGGGAGTTTGACGGCCAAGTAAGTGTGAATTTGACTCTGGACTCTCGAACTATACACATAGTGCCCAAGGAGTCAGCAATAATAGATAGTTGGTTGTCCCAGATAGAATGTTTAATGTTAAAGCAATAGCATTTCACATATGTTTGTGGCTCAATCCCAGAGAATGCATTCCAAAAATGATGAATAAAGCTTAAAGTTTTCACTTACAAAAATAATAAACCGGGGGGCTCAAGCCTTGTCAACAGAAGGAAATTGGTTTAAAAATGTGATATTCGGATAAAGTTGTTGATAAATCTCTGTCCTTGGGGCGAGCCTTGTGTCATTAAGATTACCACGATCAAAGAAAGGAAAGCAAAGTTTAATGATTTCAAATATTATGTAACACCAGCATTAGTCATATTGCATTAGCCAGTGGGTGACTCAGCAGTGAGTAAATGATCAAAGGCAAACAGACAGCAAAAAAGATTTAAAGCAGATATAATTCTGCAGTTAGAAATGTGTCAATCTGATCATCAGAAAATAATCCAGAGACCTGCCACTTACTACATTCTCTTTTTAAACCTTTAGAATTACTAATTGGAGAACCCCTGCATGCTGTCACATGGGTTGCACTATATGGCAACCTTCAGTGCGTTTGCAGAAAAAGAAAAACTGCTGACAACAGATGCCAGTGCCTGCGTGGCTCCACTAATAACTGACTGGTGCGGGCCAAGGTTCCCTCATTTCCTTATTTATCAACGAGGAGAAGTTGACCAATGCCGACGTTTGTTGCTGATGCTGTCTTTGTTGCTATTCTGCGTTACACTACAGTAATCACTGTGTTTAAACTGGACAACTGGAAAAAGCTGTGGCTAGTGTTTCCTGAATGAATGCAGAAAGTAGACATTTTTTACAGACAAATCTTCCAAAGTGTGAAAAAATGTCAAACGATTCCTGGCTATAATGTGTCTCAGTAGTGACTAAACTTTTCCACAGGCACAGATTCTAATCAGAGTGGCACAAAATGTCGCCCTATTTGTAACTGCTCCATGGGGATAAAGTATAGCTCAAAGTCAGTGCAGTAGTGTGGGCCCAGAGGACGATTGGATGGGTGTGCCGCGATGAAGCTGATAGGAGGTTAATGAGGCACAGTGACATTAAAATCTGTGAATAAAAAAGGCCGCACTAGATTGGCTTCTTAGCATACCTTTTAGATTGTTGAGAGATGGGCAAAGAAAGGGCAAGCTTCTAAAGTGGAGCCATTATATCTATTTAACTCTGTATTGTACAAAAAAAGAGTAAAGCCACGTTTATTTCACACGTCATCAATGTATCATTAAACACAATCTCATAAGGTACAATAATTATATATAAGCTGCGTGAAATGGGGAACCCCAAATAAGCTGCTAAAAGCTTTTCAGAGGGGGCCCCACAACAGATAATATACAATCAAAAAACTCAATTTACCAGAAACACAAAATAGACAATAGAATTAAAGGAGATTAACATGGGTATGGCTATAGAAATAATAATTGTCTCTCTATGCTTTTGTTGTGTTCTTACATTACATTTAATTAAAAGGTATAATATGCCATGCTATCCTTAAAAAAAACAATGTACTGTAGACTCATACAAAAGTAATCCCTCTCAATCATCACTTATGACCACTAGAAGTGTGTGGTGGTGTCTGTACGAAACAAAAAAAAAGAAACCCTCCGTCAGATGCTGTGTCTCAAGACAATGAAACAGAGAATATTGGATTTCACTCCTGAAATGCTTAATTTTTATTTATTTGGGTATCTGAACTTCCTACCAACCCAGACAACCCTGTCAGTGTTTTGTAGGCTGCCTAGATCACAGAAAACATGGGATTCAACAAGCCATTCAGATTTGGCTCCCCTTCCTATGTCACATGCAGGCTCATTATAATATAGCCCCCCCTATGAACCTGAAATAAGCATGATATGTCTCCTTTAACAAAAAAAGATGCTTTTTTCTCAAAAGACGTTGTTAATATGCTTGCACACTAGTGTCACTTATATCAAATTGTAGTTGTACAAGGTGACTCAGTGTCTCTAAGTTTTCAGATTTTGCATAAAGTTTCCATGCTAATTAATGTAGTGGTGGCCAAAGTGCACATGATGAATTTAATGATGTCTTTCTCTTTCTTAACTTTCTGCTTTTTCTTGTTTTCTCACTGCCTCAAGAGTCAACATGTCTCCAAAACAAGATGAAACCTGTTCTGAAAACTAAACCCAACATTAGCCAGGGTGCCAAGAGGGAGAGAATGAGGGAGACAAAGGAAACTCATCCAATTTTCGTTTGCTGGCCGCTGCAGCCAAAACTCTCATTTACTGTATAAACTCCGGGCTGCCAAGAGCTTGTGTCCAAATCAAATAGCCCGGCCCAGCAGACACTAAAAACGCTTCCACTGGTGGACTCTTTGGCCAATTCATATTTAGTCTAAAATGAGCACAGATGGGGGAAGGATTTTTTTGCTTTCCATGCTGGTGTGTGCTCGACTTATCTCATCAAAAACATGCCTTGAATGGGGGTAAGAGGGTTTGCGTTTGAAAAGGACACGCAGTGATAAAAATGCTCTTGTGATTGCTCTCATATAGTCATGAATATGATTTGACAAAGGGAGGAAGCAGAAGAGACACAGTTGTGTTTTAGAAAGCGCGAGATAAAGTGGTGACCGTGGTGCTGTGTGGTTGCTGTGATCGTGTATTTTAGTTTCTGTGTGCGTTAGAGAGAGAGAGAGAGAGTCTGCATATAATCAGCTTCACTTCTACAAGGAGAGTGACTCTGCGGCTACGTAATACATTTCATATGCATCACCCAACATTTCTTGCCAAATCCAGATCAAAAATGAAATTACGGGAATTTTCACAGAATGTCATATGCCATCCAGCATCAGTTTAAAAGGTATTATGCTGTCCAAACTATTACTCCCCGTGCAATTAATGACAGTGAGGCATGGCAACAGAGTTTGACAAATTACAGTTTCTTATGTCTTCTTACTTGAACCATGACATACTTTTGTGTTTGTATTGAAAAAAGTTAATAGTAACTTAAAATATATTATATCAATCTAAAAAGCAAGGGGGCACTTATTGCTGTTCTTCTCAAAATGAACACTAGTGAGTATTTATCACATTTGATTTGTTAACATTACCGTTACATGTTTTAAAGTGCGTTCAGGCCTAACCTGTTTAGTGTATCAAACTAACTTAGCCATTTGTTGTTGTTGTTCAGGCTGGTGTGAGTGCAGATATGAACTATTGTGTGGACCAAACAGCCAGATGGGGCCAATTGAAAAGTTGAGTGTACTATCACCAGTCTGTGTAACAGCAGATATGTTAAATAATATACACTTGCTGACCTGTGTGGCTGTCATGGAATCAATCTCCCATATAAGCAATCAGCAAAATGTATAGGCCTACAAGATAATTTTGTAACCGTGGTATTCTGTATGCTCGCCAGCATGAGTGCAGGTGTTTTCCCTCAGCAGCGGTGGAAATTTCCATTTCCATTTTGAATATTTTCATTTTGCGACACTTTATACTTCTACTCCACTACAATTCTGAGGCAAATGTTGTACTTTTTACATCACTACATTTATTTGACAATTTCAGTTAGGAGTTACATTGCAGATTCAGAATATTAACATACAACATATAATCAAGTAATTCATTATGATGTATTATAGGTTAAGATATAGTCTGGTGCGCACTGGATGATCAAGATGAAGAAGATGATCATTATAAATAAATGGGCCTAGCGCTGCCCAGGAAGTTTATGATTGGTTTAAAGAAATACAAACAAGCCAGCGTTGTTCCCCCTATCACAGAATAAAGAGGCTGTGTAGCCAGACCATACTGCAGTGCTGACACAGCGCTGTGGAGATAGGTCTGGCAATGCGAGACTAGTTAAGATAAGACTTTATTGACTTCCATGGGGAAATTCACGAGTTACCCAGTGGTTATACAGCAATTAAAATCAGCCCCACATTTACCAGCTGCAACAATATGCATCAATAATAAAAAATCCATGGGGTGGCCTCTAGCTCACCTAGTAGGAGCGTGCGCCCCATGTAGGCTGAGTCCTTTGCAGCGGCACAGGTTCGAATCTGACCTGTGGTCCTTTGCTGCGTGTCATCCCCTCTCTTTCTCTCCCTCTTTTCTGTCTATCCACTGTCGCTTTCAAATAAAGGGAAAAGCCCCAAAAAATAATCTTAAAAAAAAATTAAATATTAAAAATCCAAATAACATAATATACATTATTCTTAAATGGGCCATTTTACTTTATTTCTTACTATATTTTTGGTATATATTTTGTAGTTTACTTCACTTGAGTAAAACATCTGAGTACTTCCACCACTCTACATGAGAACCCGCATGTTGTGCTTTTTACTCCATGTACCTTTGGCAGTTTCTCAATAAAAAGTGAGTGAAACATGACGACCACACAGCAACACCCCGAGCCATAATACCACGAGAGCATACTGTACAAGATTCCTTGTTTTTGTGCTGTTCCCATAGGTCCATGATTATTTATGATAGCCGCTGTTGAGTTCTCACATAGTGTTTGCTTGCTGCCCTACTGCTGGACTGTCGTTCCACTACTGTGTTAACATCATGGGTGGGAATCACCAGAGGCCTCACGATACAATATCATCACGATACTTATGTCCCGATACAATATTATTTTCAAAACATATTGCAATATTCCGCAATTTATTACCTTTTTTCCAACTTCAAATGTTTCCCAATTTCAAATTATGTCCCCAAAAGGAAACTTTGTCAACATCTGTTTTATCTAAAAAGATGCAGTCCTCCATTTGTTTATCTCACTTAAATTGTATTGCTGCAAAATGGGATTGTCAAGCAGACAAACTGACCAACACATATATAACAATAGATCGATACTTGGCGTCTGTGTATCGATATAGTATTGCCACAGAAAATATTGCGATACTATTCTGTATCGATTTTTTCCTCCACCCCTAGTTAACATTAGCACTACATATTTTTTTCCTTTACAGAGTTTAGACGGACAAATGAATCCTGAACATTGTTTGAAGCAAAAACATTTGTTGACAATATTTGTATTCTGGTAAATCCTTGTCCCCCGGAAGAGCATATTTGTGGCAGCTTAACGCTTTGCTGCTTTGAACATTGTAGTTGTGTCACATTTAATCGTGATTTTTTTAATGGAAGTGTTTAGAAATACACTTTTTGGATTTTGGCACGTATATCACAGGCTTTCAGGTACAGGCAGGAAAGATTAATTCACCTCTTTATTTAATTCTGTTTACAATAATTGAGTAAGAAGTGTGGTCTAAATGGAATTTATGTTTTGGGCATTAACATTTTTAATGTGAATAACACTGCATACAAACTGAGAATGTGCTGTGGTAAAATTGATTTGTGGAGGAGAAACTGACATTGAACAATGTTTTTTTGGTGGACAAGCATAATTTTTACCGTGTGTCCACAAAACCTATCTGCACTTCACAGTTAATGTTCATAACTTTTTTTTATTATTATTTTTGGGCATTTTCAGCCTTTATTTTTGATAGGACAGATGAAGACATGAAAGGGGAGAGAGAGGGGGAATGACATGCAGCAAAGGGCCACAGGAAGGAGTCGAACCAAGGCCCGCTGCGTCGAGGAGCAAACCCCCACACATGGGTGCCTGCTCCACCAACCGAGCTATCCGGGTGCCCATAAGATCTTTTTTTTTACAAGAATGTGTTGGGAACACAATAGGCTGCTGGTGGTTGTAATAATACAGCAGAGGAAGGCTGGCTCTTCCTCGCACCATTCGCTGAAACATATCTTTATAACTTCAAATTATTGAGGTTAATGTAATGTCTGTCAAAAGCAGAGTGAGCGGGGGAAATCATGAAAATGGAAAAATGCAGAGGAGATTGTGCCCTGTCTTTAAGCCGACTGACCCATGTGGCCGTATCCCAAGTCTGCTATCAGACCAGGTGCCTGGGCTTGCTCTACTTGCAAGACTGTCTGGCTCACAAGACTTACCTATAATGGATTGCACACTAAATTTCATTTTAATTCCATCTTTATCCAGCCAGGGTAGCCCCATGAGATAAAAGGTCTCTTTTTCAATAGAGATCTGCCACAGTCCAAGTCAGCAACCCATTATTTTTATTAAAAAAGTACACATACAGAGTTATTAATACAAATGATTTTTTAAAATCCTGTCAGGATGGTGGAACACAATGTTTAAGTGGTTATCATTAGCGCCACCTTCCAAAAAGAATAAGCTGTCTACTGAATCATTTATATTCTGTATTACTCTATGGCATAAAAGTAATCAATACAAGGATTAAACAAAGAAAAAATGATTTAAGGACTGGAAAAGTTATTAATGGCATAATAACTTTTTATGATGAAATAAAAAAAAGTGAACTGCCTTTTTTTTTATCAAACCTGTCCTCCGTTGATGTATTACTTAATAAAGGTTACTGGGATTGCTTTTAAAGAATATACAAAACTACTACATACTCATTTAATGAAGCATAGTGTTTAACTTTAGATGGCTATTTTAATACATGTGTTAAACCAGCCTACCAAGATAAACCCACTGTAATTTTACAGCATGTGATATTGTATTTGTAGCTCAGAGCCAAAAGGGAAACTAATACTTTCTGTAGAAAATTGTACATGTTTTTTTAAATGTTTCTGGAACATTTTATATTGCCTGTCTGTCTTTGAGAATATATACAGTATGGTTCTATTTATTCAAATATATTAATCCACAAGAGCGTTATTTTGTTCCCCTCTTGTGTGCAGGAACCACAAGCAGCCATTGAAATTACACATTTAGTTAACTTGTGAAACAGATCAACACATTCTATGATCAACACATTCTATGACTATGTCATCTACATCTCATCGGCTTGCCAAGCCGTTCTTACATGTATGGAATCCCAATGTTGTTTCTCGTCTTTTCCTCATGGCCTGTAGTGTTGGTGATCTTTCAAACGCTCACATTTGGTCTCGTGAAAATGCCAACGGTGGTCGTTCAGACATGGCCTAGGATGTCTTCAATGACCATAATGACTGTAGTTTCAACAGTCAGGAGCACTAACGAATGAAGCAGTATCAATCATCTCGAAAATTACCCTACAGAGGTTAAATAGCCGGGTTTCCCTACCGTTCATTCAGAATTGAAGAAGTCTTTCGGATGACTACCTTCCTAGGTCGAATTTGACACTCCTATACTTTGTCACCTCATTTCCTCGTTTGCTCCTTCAGTAATTACTACAGCCACGATAGGTCATCGCCTAATGGCGAATGTAAATATGGCTTGTTATAAGCTGCTTGCACAATCGACCTATGCAGTGGTTTTCTGGGTAAGGACTGTCTGAATCAGGGGAGCGAGAATGGATGAGCAGCAGAGTTCTGGATGTCCTGGAGTTTATTTAGGTCTTTGGAAGAAGACAGAGTGGCAGTTACCAAGCTTTTCACAATGTTTCATCACAAGGTGTAATTGAATTCATGCTCGCCTTTATAGATCCTCTCAGATTCAGCAGCCCTGTGGCCCAGGAGCAAAAGCATTTGGCTAAAATTGTACAAACAGCCTCTAAAATCAGTGACACTAGCTGCCCTCGGACATCCGCAAGCTGCATTCACAAGAGAGGGTGGGATTGACCCCTCGTCCTGCAAGTATCGAATGTTGCCTTTTCTTGTTTGTATAACGGCGTGGTGAAAGAAGTCAATGCTGGACGTGAGTAACAAGGACAGGGGCTATTTGTATGGCCACTGTGACTGTGATCTGGAAAAGGAATTACATCTCAGCGTAATTGGAAATGAACAAATAGCAATCGTTTTACATGCGATAATTTAAATGAGGTTCCCAGTGGCGTTTGGATGTAAAGCATCAGGAGTCGTAGTCTGTCCCCCACTGTTACTTCCATCTGGGACATATGTGCTGTCAGAAAGCAGCAACAGCCACAGCAGGACACAGAGAGCATGGGTTGATCAAGGCTGCATGGCAACAAGTATATTGTACCATTCATCAAATATGAGCAGTGTGTTGTTGTTGTTGGTTTTTTTTGCCTGTAGCCTTATTGGATAAATATGGGAAGGGTTAATTATGCATTAAATTAATATCCTCTGCTCTGGTGTTTCATCGTTATAAATGTAACACTTGCATAGCTTTACGTTTGTAGAGCAGATCACTGTGGCGCATATGCTCCACTATCACGCTGCTCTCACACATGGTGTAGCCAGTGTTGCAGCAATCCCCGTAACTGCTGCGGAGTTTGCTGATGATACCGACATTGTCATATCACAGCTTTGGCTCCATGATCAGAGGAGCCAATGCTATTATATCATATACTGCAAAGTGATTCCAGATTAACAAACTTTCCTTAAATGTCAAAATTAAATTTTTTATTTTTTTTAAAATAAAAGTTCTCAAAAAGAAGATGCTAATTGAGCATGTGTGTAAAAAACCATGAAGTCTTTTGGCATCATAAGAAAATGATCACTCACTCATAAATCCATCCTATATCCACTATAATACTGTAAAGCATTTTCATGAACGGATTTGTATATATCGAACAAAAACTTATGCACAACAATTCCTGATATTCATATGAAATGACGGCATCTGGCACGATGTGGTATATGCTAATACACTGCAGGGCAGGCCTATATCAGTGGTGGCACTGACCCAGCAATGGAAAAATAAATGTGTTTACTTTTCTATCTTAGCCCTGCTGTGAAGGTGTAAACAACAATTCCCCAATGGACACAATGGGAGGGTGGGGGTGGGTAATAAAATTGAGAAGACAAACACGATATTTGCAGCTTCAGTGTGAGGTAGCATTCGATCCCAATGTGTCCTGCAAAACGTTTATTTTCTTATTACCCTCCATATTAACACTCAATTTATTCATGCTACTGGCATAACTATGACTCATTATGTAGCTACCCAGCAAGAAAGAGACAAAAAATACTTTAATCATTAACTGTCACCACAGCATGTAATTGGCTCTTTCTTAATTTATAAAAGTCAAGTTATAGTAAGGTTCACAGCATGCTTTCAAAACATGACAGAGCTGTAATGCAAAACTGCAGGGATGATAGCCAAAACTCTGACTATTGTATAACTAATGACACATATGTGTTAGGTAAGGTTTGTTGCAAAAGGACTAATGGAAAACTGCAGGGATGGATGGAAGAGAGAAGTTAGTGCTCACCTGTAATTTCTGGTTACTTGTGGAAAAGAACATAACTGCAATATGCAATTTTACCAGTATAATGATATATATATCATTATACTGGCAGTGTGTTGTTGTTGTTACATGAGTGACATTGTATTGTGTAATTTGTGTGTGTGACCCTTTCCCTGCAACTCCCTACTTTCCCCGACACTGGTTAATCTATCATGTTTAAGTTAGAGTTTTGATGATACTATCACCTTTGGGGCTGGTGAACTCAGGTTTCAGGCTGTGGTATATTAGGGTGATAGCAACAGCAGAGCAAGAAGGGACTCATGAATCATGCAAAACTAAATGTGTAGCTAAGAGAACCCATTACAAAACACAAATGAATATGCAGGAAATTGATTTGGTGCGTGTGTGTGTTCATTTTCTCCTTCAACAGCTCATGAACTTTTGTCATCAATATTTTTTCTTTGTGAATGCGGGTGAAAGGCAAAATAGCTGATCTCATGTTTGTATCATTTATGTGAGTGAACTGTGTGATCTTCCATTTTTTACTTGTATTATTGAAAACACAAGAAGAGGGTTGCAAATACTGGAGTAGGTGTTCTTTAGTTCAACATAACTGTGATGATGATCTTTTTTCCACTAAATAGTCACAAGAACTAAACCTTATTCTAGTCCTGCATTGAAACATTGCCCCTTTAAACTCATACATACACACACACATACACACACACACATATATATATATATATATATATATATATATATATATATATATATATATATATAGTAAAACCCTAATTAACTAGTTAATATGCTGTTGGGTAGTTTAATCCGTAACAGTAGACAATATTGTATAAGCTCTTTATGTTTTGCATGTAAAGTATGTATCTAAAAAGTAACTAGCAATTATAGTTGTTAAGTAAATGTAGTGGATTAATTAATATAATGTTTCGCTCAATTGTAGTGGTGTATATAAAGTAGCATCAAAGGGAATTACTTATGTAAGTACTTCAGCTTTGTACTTAAGTAAAAGTACATAGGTACATTACACCACTAAAAATCTCCTGATTGTTTTCTGGTTCTTTTTTTCTGAACTGTGTTATGAGCAAATGGTTACGTAACATTATTTAAGCATTGTTAAAAGTAGGCTACCAGGTATTGCTATCTATATGGGTACTTGCAACATCTACTGCTTGTTGACATTCAAATGCATGCTGGAGACATGTGGTATACTGTCCCAATACTTGTGTTTGAGCAGTTAGTAGTCTCACATTGCTAGACCTTCCTCCACAGGAGGGTCTGGCTAGTCCACACAGCATTCTGGGATGGGAGAAAAACGTGCTCTGGTTTATTGGCATTTCTTAAAACCAATCATAATCGTCTTGGGCAGCACTAAGCACCGCACGGAGCAACGGTGCCGCTGCAAAATAGCCTCAGGAAGGAACTTGTTTTGATGGAACGTGCATGTTCAAAGGTTGTTTTAGTCGTGCAAAAGAAGACTCTGATTGGACAGATAGTCTAGCTAGCTGTCTGGATTTACCCTGCAGAGATCTGGGCAGCAGTTAACCATAGTCCTCATAAATTGACCGGAGTTTAAAATGCCAACACAAAGAAAGCGGAAGGTAACGTACACAATGAGGTCTATCCAGCGGAATTTCTGGCGGCACCGGAGCAATCCTGGAAGTGGAACGTCGTGGATATAGACTAAGCAGTTAGTGACATTAGAGTTCACTCCAAACTCAGCGCTGCAGCCAAGCTGCTACTCTGCCCGGTGCATCCCGTACAGACGCTAAAGGGGTCGTCGGTATCCGATGCTGACAGCCACTGACCAAGAGTTTTAAGAGTTGGGAGTGAAAAGGGGTTGCTCTAACCATATAAGCCTATACTAGTGTATTTATTTTGCCTAACATTAACCATTGTTGCCATGGGCAGATATTGAAGAAAGCAATACATAAAAAATCATTGGCATTGGGTGTAAAAGAAATGCAATATGGTTGGATATTTTTAATGAGGGGGGTGTAAAACAAGTTCTCTGCAACAGCTGTTAACTGTTACCCAGTTTCATCCACAATTTACGCATTTACTCCTCGAAGCATGAGCTTAAATTCTTAGGCATTTTTAGGCTTAATAAGGCAGAGAATAGCGTTTTTTTCTGTGAAGGTGATACTAATTTGCATACGTAGTTGCCCGCCTGCATACACACACAGACCCACTGGCACAAAGCTTCCCTCCTTCTTCTCCCTGTCACACCCCGCATCCCACCATCCTCCATCTGCCTCCTCCTTTTTCCATCCAGCAAACCTAGCAAATGTTTAAATTACACGACCAAGTAAGCAAGATTAATTAAAATGATAATCTACAGGCTGAATATATTTCACAGTTAGCTAGGCGACGTTTTGAAATTGCTGCACCGAGTTTTAAAGTCAAAGTGGAGTGTTGACCTTTTTCATCTGCTCATTAGCCCAATTAAGAACATCCCCATTATATGCGAAACACTTGGCGCTATAATAGACTTCATAAAAATAATGTATGGTAATGCGGAGAAAAAATAAAAGTAATGTTTGATTTATAGCTGTGAATGTTAAATAATGTATATGTATTTTTAAACAAAGTATTTGGAGAGCTAACATCTGTTAGGATTTAAATGATTCCCTTAAAGGCTTAAGAAGAGAGTAAACAGTTTTAATTTTTTAATCCTGCAGTCTTTTCAGGCAGATTATACCATCTGAAAAATGTCCTGTAGTTATTACGGTTAGTATTTTTCTATTGTATTCTGCTGCTTTATTTTTTCATTTTCCACATTTTCCAGAATTGTGTTCCCTTGTCTCGTTAACTTTATTGTTTGCTTTTTGTTTTCTTCTACTCAGAAATAGCTGCTGATGCTTCAGGTTTGAAGATGCTGCAACAATGCCTGGTGTTTCTCCGCTGTTCTCCCTCCCCGTGCAAGCTTAATCAAAACACTGGTTAGATTCCCTTTTCCCAAGATGTTGGGTAATCCTCTTATAAAGTAACTATAAATCCAAACTTGAGAGTGTCTCTCATCAGTCTCCCATTCACTCTGAGACAACATACACGAGCGGCATACTGTCTACGGTAGAGCCTCTCACCCTGACATGTGAGTGAGATAAAAAAATGATTTCAAGAAGAATGTCTTTGATCAAAGTCAATTAGCAGCTAAGAGTGTGATCTGTGTGTGTGTGTGTGTGTGTGTTTATACTTGCATGTATAGTCTGTACGTGCAAGCCTGTGCCTGGTGTGCATTAGTGTGTGTGTGGGTGTAAAGCCCAGCTCTAGCTCTGCCTCCTCATCTCCATGCTTCATTTATCTGTCATTAGCAGAATTAATGGCTCTGAGTTTGAGACAGGGAGAGAATATGGCGCCTTTCCAAAATAGGGGAAAACAACTCTGTGAGCAACTGGGAGGACAAGAGCAGAGAAGACAGAAGTATGAAAGAGAAATGGGCTGAGTGAAGAGTCTGGAGGCGACCGGGAGGTCGTCGGTTCAATCCCCAGACCAACAGGATAAAATCTGGGTGGGGAAAGTGTAAGAGCAGCGCTTGTCCCTCTCTCATTACCACCACTGAGGTGCCCTTGAGCAAGGCCATCAGCTCCAGTGGAGCTGCTCAGTGGCCAGCAGATCAGACTGTGGGTTGTACTGGGCAGCTTCCAAGTATGAATGCGTGCAACTGTGTGAATGTGATCAGGGCGTTCCTGCAAAAGAGAGGCTGCCTCTCTACTGGTGTAGTGCAGGGAAATATGATCCGCCGTGAGCATGGTGTATATTATTTTGAAAATTAACCGGATGTTTTATTATGTTTCTGTGCTCGACTTCCTGTCCCGCACTATCTGCCGTGTGCTGAATTGCTGCGGAGCTCTCCGGTGTCCGGCAAAAATAGAAGCTCTGCGTATCTGCTCCGGAGCGCTGCGGACCAGTCGGAGCTGGGATGCAGTCGGAACGCAACCGTTCCACAGTCAGTGGAAATACACACATTGACTTTAATGGAAACCTATTGACTCCGCCGCCATTCCGCAACCGGTGGAAATTGGGGGTTAGTTGCAAGGTTACTACTTACTGACACTACTGTATAGCACCGCTGTAGGTAATGTGGCCCACAGGGACACACAGAAAATGAGCAGAAAATGAAATGCTCTGACCCTGCGTAGATCAGTTCTTAACTATGATACTTAACACAAGGGTGAATGGATAAAAAAAATTATGAGTGGGAGGATGATTAGTACTGTATGTGCCAGTCTCAGTCATTATGCATCTTTTATTTTTTAAATGTAGTTTAATAGAAGTGAGGTGTGGATATATTTACAAAGACGTATGCGTATTTGTTATTTTTATACCCTGTGGCTATTACAGTAAAATGCAGTGGTTTAGCACCTGGCTCACATGTCAGCATAGATTTAGAGATGAATCTTACAGAAAACAGTCACTTCCTCACACTTTTTTAGCCCACCTTTGTGGTACAGCACATGCTTCAGTGAACCAAAGATGGCTGTAATCACACCTTTGATGTACATATACCAAGGAAGAAAATATGACTTTCCATTATTACACACAGACACAAAAGTGTTCAAAATGCAAACTGAGAGACTTCCCAGTAGAAATGGAGAAGAGGCTTTCATTTCCACAGAAATTAACCAATGCGAATATGCATACATGTACCGTGTTTCTATAAATGCTAGAGCGGTAAGAAGGAGGAAGAGACTGGCAACATTGCCTCTCAGGCTTAATATATCTGGAATATCAAGACACACACACACACACACACACACACACACCTAAGCTTTGTATGTTATCATAGCTCACAAAACTGCGTCATGATCATCATCAGGCCTTATGAGGCTTTAAAAGGCTCATTAGGTTGACAGGAGAAGAGCATTTGTGTGTGTGTGTGTGTGTGTGTGTCAAGGTATACAACACATGTCTATTTGTAAAATGTGTGTACATTAATGTGTGTCTTTGCCTGTGTTTGTGTATGCGTTTGCGTCTGCTTTCCTGCATGTGAGTTGCAGTGTGTGAGTGTGTGTGTGTGTGTGTGTGTGTGTGTGTGTGTGTGTGTGTGTTGTGTGGGGTCAAGCAGACAGGCCTGTTGAGGCAGGCATAATTGAGGCTGCAGTAATTAAAGCTGTTTCAATTGTTTTAATTGGTGTCATTAACATACTGAGGGTCAAGCTTTTGACACCCTCAGACATACACATGCACACACATTTAGCGCAGAGATGCATACCTACACTCACACAATTATTTGGGCTGTGGGATATATTTCCAGTTACAGTGGATGACCGTTATCACTGCATAAGCTCTCTCACCACGCTGTCGCTACATAACTACATATTGTCATTGGGTATAATCACAGACGAATGGTGACAGAAAATACAAACGGAGTTGTGAGTCTTTCTCTAGAAAAACAAACTTGCTGATCCAATCATGTCACTATACTATAACAAAGGTAGCTAGCAGCTAGCTCAGGCTGATCTCATAAACCACTCATAGATATAGCTACGAAAAGTCTGCGTCGGGGAAAAAAAACCCCACAGGGCTTTCAAATGGGGAAGCAAAGTTCATGTCCCAGAGAAGGTTAAGGGGAAAACACAACACTTTCACCCAGGGAACGGGTGTTCGTGTCCCGGGCGTACTACTTAAGGGGACCAGTGTTTTATCCCAAATCAAAATCACAATCAACTTTTTGTGGCTAAAAGTAACTATAACTATAACAGCTGTCACAACCATCACGTCACGGTGACCAGTACCCGGCTTACAGTGTCAGCTAAACCTTTTCATGAGAATGCGTTGAGTTAGTAGAGGAGGTATCAATGACCAGCAGCTGGTGGAAAGGCAATGGTTGTCAGAAGCTTCCAGTTACTCTTTCAGCAAATCATATCATTGTTTGAAGCTTATGACCCTAAAAGCTCTGTGAAGCAGCTCAACCTGTCTGTCTGTAAAGCTAACATTAGGTCAAGCAGCTACAGTGGGAACAGTATCTTTAGAATCAGAATCAGAATCAGAAAGGGCTTTATTGCCAAGTACGTTGCACATACAAGGGATTTGTCGTGGTGGTGTTGGTGCATGTCACACATTCAAATATAAGAAGGATAAAAAAGAATATAAACAATATAAATATAAACATATACACACAGAATGTATTAATAACGATAAAATAAGTAAATAAATAGTAAAATAAGTTAAATAGTAGTAAAAAGGAATGCTACAGCAGAGTAGGTACAGTGGCATGAGGAGCCCGAGGTGGGGTGTGGAGAGAATCAGGGTGGTTTCCGGGCCTTGTTGATAAGACTAGTGGCGGAGGGGAAAAAACTGTTCATGTGGCGTGTGGTTTTGGTCCTGATGGACCTCAGCCTCCTGCCAGAGGGGAGTGGCTCAAAGAGTTTGTGTCCGGGGTGGGAGGGATCGGCCACAATCTTTCCAGCACGCTTCAGAGTCCTGGTGGCGTAAAGGTCCTGGAGCGGCGGCAGATTGCAGCCAATCACCTTCTCTGCTGACCGAATGACACGCTGCAGTCTGCCCTTGTCCTTGGCCGTGCTAGCAGCGTACCAGATGGTGATGGAGGATGTGAGGATGGACTCAATGATGGCTGTGTAGAAGTGCACCATCATTGTCTTTGGCAGGTTGAATTTCTTCAGCTGCCGCAGGAAGTACATCCTCTGTTGTGCTTTCTTGACGAGGGAGCTGATGTTCAGCTCCCACTTGAGGTCCTGGGAGATGATAGTTCCCAGGAAGCGGAAAGACTCCACAGTGTCAATTGTGGAGCCACAGAGGGTGATGGGGGCAGGTGGGGCTGGGTTCTTCCTGAAGTCCACAACCATCTCCACTGTCTTTAGAGCGTTGAGCTCTAGGTTGTTTTGCTTGCACCAGGTCACCAGGTGGTCAGCCTCCGACCTGTAGGCGGACTCATCACCATCAGAGATGAGCCCGATGAGGGAGGTGTCGTCCGCAAACTTCAGAAGCTTGACGGACTGGTGACTGGAGGTGCAGCTGTTAGTGTACAGGGAGAAGAGCAGAGGAGAAAGAACGCAGCCCTGGGGGGATCCGGTGCTGATGGACTGTGAGTCGGAGACGTGTTTCCCCAGCTTCACATGCTGCTTCCTGTCAGACAGGAAGTCAGTGATCCACCTGCAGGTGGAGTCAGGCACACCAAGCTGGGAGAGCTTCTCCTGAAGTAGAGCCGGGATGATGGTGTTAAAGGCAGAGCTGAAGTCCACAAACAGGATCCTGGCGTAGGTTCCTGCGGAGTCCAGGTGCCGGAGGATCTAGTGGAGGGCCAGGTTGACTGCATCGTCTACAGACCTGTTGGCTCTGTAGGCAAACTGCAGGGGATCATCAGCCTGATATTAAAACTTTTAGGATTGGGACTCTTGGTGTCACTTTTTGACACTCTGGGTCGGTACTCTTGGTGTCACTTTTTGACTGACATGCGGCACAAGAATGAGACAGGTAAACGTATATTTTGCATGGGGTCACAAAATGTACGTTTCAGTGACACGTGGGGGAAGAACGGGACACGAACCCCGATCTCCTAGGTGAAAGTCCTGTATTGTATTTCCCAGCCACCACCCCAACCAACCTCCTTACGTGGATTTTTGGTCTTTAACACTACTCGCTGCTGTTGTCACTCTTAATACTACGTAATCTTACAGCGCTGCAGCCGAGCTGCTACTCTGCCCGGTGCGTCCCGTACAGACGCTAAAGGGTGATTTTTGCGTCGGTATCTGACGCTGGCAGCCACTGACCAAGCGTCTTAAGTGTTGGGAGTGAGAAGGGGTTGCCTTAACCATATAGGCATATACTGGTGTATTTCTTTTGCCTAACATTAACCATTGTTGCCATGGGCAGATATTGATGAAAGCAAGAGATAAAAAATCGTTGGCATTGGGTGTAAAAGAAATGCAATATGGTTGGATATTTTTAATACTACGTGATCTTACAGCGCTACGGTCGAGCTGCTGCTTTGCCCGGTGAGTTCCATGCAGACGCTAAAGGGGGATTTATCGGTATCCGACGCTGAGAGCCACTCACCAAGCATTAGTATTTTACGAGTTAAGAGTAAGAACGGGTTGATTATTATGGTAGCATGGTGGACAACTATGTCATTAACCATTGGTTTACTTATAAGTTGGCTTTACTCATGGCTGACCAGTTGGGGAAAAACTTTGTTTAATACTATATGTAGACAATACATATTAGGGGTGGAACGGTACATGTATTTGTATTGAACCGAAACGGTATGGGCGTCTCGGTTTGGTACATGAATTTACACGGAGAATACACGGTATAAAAATAAATAAAACGTGCGTGCAAATGAATTAATGTAATGTGGAACTACTGTTACATAAACATTTCTTAGGGACACCTAATCTGTAGCCCCGCCATAGCTTTGAAGCTCCCAAGCTCCCAAGCTCCACCTACATGTCGAGTCGGTCCAGTGAGTCCACACGAAGCAAACTAGTCCCTTCCATATACAACCAAACACAGATGTACTGTAGCTGTATCCCTTCTTGCCTCGACCACAAATGGCTTCCAGGCCCATTTGCTTCGCTGTTTGCTCCGCTGTTACCTCCGCCGTTAGCTGTTAGCTCCACTGTTTCGCCACAATTCGCCAACTGCTCTTTGTAACCGAAGCTGCTCTTTTAACACCCCTGCTCTGTGCATTCACATATGAGAGCAGCGCTTGTCTCCCATATCACACTACTAGCTGATTGTCTTATTTTGTTTACAAGTTCCAGATGGAGTCTGGAGATGATGTGGGTTAGCCTACTTATTGTTTACATCTTACTTTACACGCTTCAGGCTGTTGCAGCTAGCTCAGGGGAGAGACTGGATGACACTAGGTGGTACAGCCTGAGACATGCACAATAAAAAAAATTGCCTTCTGCATTTTTGTTTTGCTTTTCCCTCCATTGTACCGACCCGAACCGTGATGTCTGAACCGAGGTATGAACCGAACAGTGACTTCAGTGTACCGTTCCAACCCTAATACATATACCATACAGCAATTTCATCACGATTTAAATTATGGTCAGAAAAATTGCAATAAGACATTTCCCTCAAATTGTTCTGCCCTTCCTCCGGGGTTCAACAACTCTTTGGTTTTCAGTTTGAGGAAGCTTCCACAGGTGAGCTGAATAGACATTTTGACTGGTCAAAGCAGGAGAAGCCCAGGTGAAGCTAATTTCATTTACAATGACTCAGTTCCATTGTCCTTGACCTTAGTGCTTTTTGTACAGCATTTTGGTCAGCTTACATTGTGTTTAAATGTGCTCTAGAAATAAACTTTACTTACTTACTTTACAAGAGACAGGGTTTAGAGAGCAATTCTCGACAAAGTAGATGGAAGTACATAACCCTTGTGTTGTCCCCGGAAGGACAACACAAGGGTTATGTACTTCCGTTTACTTTGTAAACGTTTATGTATTATGTTTTTTCAGCATGTTACTTATCTATTATGTCCTGTTTTTTGAGAAACCCTCCACCTCAACATTTTGTATTCTGGACATTTTATAAACTTTCTTTTGGCACAATTGACCCTTAAAATTATGTCCTTTCTGTTTTTAACATGCAATAACCAAGCTCATTATGTAATTTACAACAATTGCAGGCCTATTTTAAAATTGCATTTTTTTTAAAGGTTTACAGAAAAACCACCAGGTTTAAAACATAGTGTAGCTTTCACTCTAAATTAAAAGAACAAGAAATGATCAGTCATCAGCCTCTACTATGTATAAAAGACATTTAGAGGGTTATAGGTGACGAAAGCCAATGTTTTCTTCTAAATTGCTTTTAAAGACAATTACATATTCTGGGCTTCATGTAATTGTTTTTCAATCTTGTGTTATTTATTTCTATGACTGTGTCTTTTGCTGCAGAATTGCAATATTTCATAGTGTGCACAAAACGGCATCATGCGGTCACAGATATTGCATATAATCAGAAAAGTGAAAGAGCTTCCAACTGCATCATAGTCATTTCAAATTTATATCAAAATGTGAACTTATTCTAGATGTATTTACTAGTGGTGTTGAAGCATATTATCAGCAGTGTAATTGCTGGATAACAAATAGTTTTGATGGCCAGTTCTGTGAAGCGAGAAGACAGAGAGGCAGTGAAAGAGAGAAAAATGTGCTGCATGCAGATTCCCGAAATTCATTGCTGATTGAACCATGCCCATGTCAGCCAACACTGTTCCATCATCCCCTCTCTCGTGCGTGCGTGCGCGCGCTCTCTCTCTCTCTCTCTCTCTCTCTCTCTCTCTCTCTCTCTCTCTCTCTCTCTGTTTAAACAGCAATTTTTAGTTTGGCAACCCTACTGAATTAATCCATGTGGAAATTATCTAAAGAGGGATTTGTCTATTTTGGATTTACTAAGTGGATTTTTCTCCTTTTTTGTAACGATCCCTGCTCACCAAGTAAAGGCTTTCTGAAGGTTCTGGAACTAAGATGTAATGCATAATAACAGGAAAAGCATCCATACATTCTGATATGCAATATTGGTATATTTAGGCAATATTTCAACGGCCATCTTCAAGTATCAACAGGAAAACAAGTGAACACAGGACACTATGAACAAGGTCATTGTAACAATAAAGATGGGTCCCACTGTCTGTATCAACACAGTGAGATTGAAAACACATGCTATTATGGCTATTCTTATTCCTTTCATCTTCCCCTTTCCATCTTATATCTTATGGAGTGAGGGCATGTGTGTTAATTACAGCATAAATATTGCAACAGTTTATCAATCCACGTCAATGACCCAACACGACAACATCTTCTGTCTCCACCAGCTGCCCTGCCCTCCACAGCTTTAACATTCCCTTTCCAATATGCCACACTGCACTCATTGATTCTCCGTGAAGGGCTTGGAGAGGTCTTGTGTTCGATAATTACAAGCAGTGCATCACGAAGCTGCAAATAACATCAGCATCATTAGTGCATCTTTGGGCACTTAGAAAAGCATCTGTCTTTAATCACAGTTTGGAAATACAGAATTATGCCAGCAGCACCTCACCTCAAAGCAGGAATTTGAGATTCTTTTTTCCTTTCCTCGTCTGTTTTGCTGCATGTATTCTCAATTTCTTGCTTTGAAATTTACATAATTCAGCACAATAAAGTGCGATTTTTTTGACAATGTTAAGAAATGTGTATTCCTGAACATGTGTCACGCCTTATGTATGTACTGTAAATAGAGTGAACAAAACATTAGAAACATCTCTCAATAATGCTGTCCAGTACAACATAAATACACGACTACATTACAAAGCTTTGCAAAGGTACAATTCATGGCAGAGCTGTGGTATTGGATTGCATAAGATTGTACAGGTGCACCTTATAAAGTTGCAGCTGAGTGTACATTAACTATTTTAGTCTTACAGGAAGGACATATGCATAACACATCACTCCAAAACCCCCTCCAAAACACATTCAAGTACACACAGTATGTTGCTCCACTTGAACATCTCTTGAGTTATTTTAGGCTGAACCAGCCTTACATCTGTGCTGAGAGTCAGTGAGTCAGAGAGGTGCTCTTGCGGCATTGTATGGTGTTTTCTGTCTGTCAGGAAGCGGAGATCCACCGACAGAGAGATACTGGTGCTATCAGCTGAGAATGCTCCGAGTGTCAGAACTCCACAAACTAAATCCTCAAATATGGTACATACTGGAGGGTGAAGTGCAGTCTCCTGCTGGTGGCATCATCTACTGGTAGTGAGCATGGTTGACGCACTGCAGGGGGTCTCTAGAGACGTGCCAACCCAACGCTTTCAAAGTTTAAAGATGTCAGGGAGACGGGGCGTTAATCAATAAGGTCTCTATTTTCTTTCTTATTTTATAGCAGACAGGGACGGGGAAGGGAACCTGCGTTGGATCAGGATACTGGGAGTCATGAGGTTATGCAAGGAATGCATTTATATTCAAAGATTACTTTAAAATGTACGTATACATGCAGCAGGTCAAAAATCTGATGTCTTTCCTACCCCAACCTTGTTTTGACCATGGCTTACTTACATTAAGTATAATTATACTGATGTTAAAACACTATGATACTTTCTCTATTTGTAATCTTTGTCACGCACATGTGCACTTGTAAATATCCTGTTAGAAACTGGGCTTTCTTCAGCTGAAATATAGCCGTGATAATCTGGTTTCTCTAATCCCTTACCCCAATGACAAAAGTGGAGTTCTTGTTGCCGGGACTTTTTACAAATCAGGTTACTGGTGCTTACACACGTACTGTACATGTGCTGAAGATCTGTGTGTTGGAGCGAGGCAGGAAAATGATGAGTTGAAAATGTGTACGACTTTGTTGAGTTTCAAAAAAAGCTTTAAAATCTAAATTAATGAATGCGTATGACATTATTTGTATAAAATGTAAATTGCAAAATGTATTACTAGGATTGTACTCAAATGTTTGGTTACATGTAGTTTTGTTGGATTTCTGGGTGATTCTGTAGGTATTTTGGGATAGGATAGGCAAAAATAAGCCTTGGCTTTAGCCTGTTCCTTATTCGGTTAGCTACGGTGGCAAATTGTGGGAAATAATTGTTTCTTTTATGTATGTTAACCAAAATAAAATGATTCATCATTATCATCATCATCATCAAAAGATGACAACCGATCAGCAGGTTGTCATCCAGGGCTGTCCAGGCCTAGCCCTGGACAGGAGCCTTCCTGGAGTTAAATCTCTTGTACATCCGGCATACCTCTGACAGATCGCGATGGTGGGGGTGGGCAGATGGCTGGGGGAGAGGTGTGAAGTGGTTGGTTGAGAGGTGGGGTGAGCCAGGACCGGATACAGCCTGCAGAGCCGCAGCTCAATCAGGTTGTTGTTACGTTGGGAGTCTGATCGGCTGGTAGTTGGTACTTTGAGCAAGGGGGGATTTTCTCTAGCAGTTGGTATCCAACAGGCTGAACCATGTATGATAGTTTTACACCAAACATGGTGACCCACAATATCCCTGTATTTGCGCATCAGGCTGCACAACACGCAACTGAATACACTGTTGTCAAACAGAGAACTGATTTTTCTGCATTTTTGTTTTGTTGAATGTCTTGCGTTACATCCTGGAGACTGACTCTGATCTTTAAGGTTAGGTGGCTATGACAAAGGACAATTAATTTAAACTGATGCTCGATTCTATTTAATAGTTCTGGTGCCCCCACCCAGCTTGTAATTAACCTGTCTGAAGGGGAGCATGCCTATGTTCCCACATTTCTAAGAATTGTTTTTTCACTGAAAATTAGGCCCTATGTTCCCACAGCCCTATGTTCCCACATTTCTAAGATGTTATTTCCAAAATTTGGCCCTATGTTCCCACATATCCTTTTTGATAAATTTGTATCAGAGTTTATCCCCCTAACCCTAACTGTAAAACATGTTGTGGGAGGATAGGGCTTAAATTGAAGGGGAATGTAGGAACACAATATCTAATTTTGAAAAAGTCCTAGAAATGTGGGACCATTGGGCTGTGGGAACATAGGGCTGACCCCATCTGAAGATCCTTATCCCACTTAGGCCTACTTGGCCTGCTGAGGTTGAGTTCAGCTGTAAACCAGAGCTTGACAGTCTTGTGAATGTGCGATGTGCTGAATTATGACATTTGTTTGAAAAAGGAGACAAAGAAACAGAAAAAGGATCAGAAAGAATTATTATATGAGTAGAGGGCTAATTACCAACCACTGAGACTTTAGAGTGTCATTATGGAATAATGAAAATATCACTCAAAACGCTATTACAGAAATATTAAATTTTCATTAGACACCCCTAGAGCTTCTCTACCCCACTTCTTTATCTTTTTTCTTTTTTTTACTACTCGGGACGCTTCATTCTATTAATATTTAATGACGATGATGGAATTATTAGTTGAACCACTAAGCATTCATCTTTTGGGACGTGACTGAATCCAAATGCAGACTGCAATTAAGGAGGCATATGTACTGAAAGGGTAAAAAGAAGAAAAAAAAGTCAATTGAATTTGAAAATCGATGAAGGGATTTAAAAACAAGTCAAACAGTTGGTGTAAAACCAGACAAGACAGACACAAAAAAAAATGAAAAATAAATAGATAAAATAGTTAGTAGACAGTCTCCAGCAGAGACAAACCTTTAGCAATGACCCTGCAACACCAAATATCCACCATTTATGTAAATTATATATTTAATAGTGTTAAACACATTTAAACAGTATATTTCACAAATATACACTGTACTGTATATACTGTCATATCCCCCTACCTCAGATATATAATTTTATATATGGTGTATCTTGCTGTGTTTAGTAGTAGCCTACAGTATTCAATTTAGTCTTGCAATTGTAGGTTTTTACGGTGTTTGATGTTTTAAGGCCCCAACGTCGGCACTAGGATTAGGCAATGTTTGGGGTTAAGGTTAGGGTTAGGTGCCTTGAAGTCGATGGTCGCAGCTCTCCCTTGAAGTCGACGTTGGGGGCTTAAAACACCATTAACCAATTATCGGCCTGGCCGATTATCCGGGCCGATATTTGGCAATTAGCAGATTATCTGTATCGGATATTTTATTCTACCGATAACCGATGAAGTTAATTAAAAGGTGCGCTAGTTTGGCTTTGCCACAGCTCTGTAAGCAGTCTGCAACACCTGCAAACAAACTGTTAGCATGTTGATACTTCAGGAAGCTATTTTTGCTTTTATTTATTCCTTTTTTTGACTGTGTTTAACGTTTCAGTTTTATTAAATAATTGCTTAAAGCATTTAAACAAACTTACAAAATGTCAATTTTGACTAAACGATTTTCATTTTTATTATAAATGCATATGGGTTCCAAATATCGGTTTCATTACCTACTAATAATCGGTATTGGCCCTGAATGACCAGTATCGGTCGACCCCTAATCAATACAGCAGCTGGAGAAAAACAAACTAAAAATAGGGCTATAAATTGACCTCAGAAAATTCAATCCTCTGAAGAAACCAACTGAGATTGAATTAATCTTGGTATTGTGTAAAAGGCTGACGTTACGGCAAATGTACAGAACATGCATCTGAATGCAGGCTGGTAGGTGCTCCACCTGCCTTGCAAGCTGGCATTGGTTAACATGTCTATATGTTGGAATACTGTAAAACACAAAATGCTGGCATGATTACCATGGCTGGATACACTCCATAATGTGCTACTGAGAAAAGTTAATTAGCCTCTCAGGGCTCACCCTTCCTGGTTGACAGTGCCAATAAATTCTACTTAAAAGAGATGCAGAGGAAGTGACAGGTTTCCCACGTTTGTATTTCTATGCATTAATATCAATAACTCAGTGGTGTTTTGCAATGGCTGATTCAAATGACAGCATGCTCCTAGCCAACAACTCTTCTCTGTTGTTCAAACATCATTTCAAGGCCACATTACCTGTGGAAAGTTATGGATTTCAGCTTTTGATAATCACCTCTGATTCTGTAGATGCCAAAACAATGGAGCCTGACAATAATAAAGTTCTTTTGATTTGTCATGGCTGGACATATGTGAGTGCTTTGTGCCCCTGGCAGTAATATCAGGACAACCTTGCTGCTATTTGCCATTAGGGTAGTACATTTAGAAGAATTTTAGGTTTCAGATATTTTATTGTAACTCCACAACTTTAACAACAAACATTTCTCACCTATTACGTCATTGGTCCACCTATTACGTCATTGGTCCAACACCCATGTTTAAAAACTAGGAGGGATGGTTAAGAATTAAATGTAATAAACTATCATTAAATGTCAGTAAAACAAATTTCATTTTATTTAAATCGTGTAAAAATTTAAAAACAATGATCACTGCATGATTAAAATTAATGGGCAGGAGATAAAAATAGTGCATTCCACTAAATTCCACTCCACAATTCCACTAAGACGACTCACACAACTTTAAATGTCATATCGACTATCTTGTAAACAAACTGTCCAAGTATGTTGGCTTGTTTTATAAGATCAGACATTTCATTCCTCTGTCTGCCCTTCTCACATTGTATAAAACTCTCTTTGAACCACACCTTAACTATTGTAATGTGATATGGTGTAACACTTTCACCAGCCATCTCAAAAAACTTAAATCTTTGCAAAAGAAAGTCATACGGGCTTTGTCCTGGTCAGAGATAAATTCCCCCACACAACCTCTATTCCACCGTTTTGAGTTACTAAGACTGACTGAGCTAAATTAATATCATAATGCCTGCTTTATGTTCCAAATTGTCAACAGACTGAACTCTAGATTGAGTAGTCTTGTTCCCATCTCCAGCCCCCAGCATACATACCAAACGAGAATCAAACCACTTATATCAGGAAAATGTCGCCGACATGTGCGCGCCAGTATGAGTATTGTTTGTAGGGGGCCGCAGATCTGGAACAGGATTGATGATGGCCTCAAGGTGTTGCCCTCTATCTCCAACTTCAAAAGACAACTAAAAAAACATTTTGTATTAACCTATATATAATATAAAACTGTTCTTTCATGGACTACTGGGATGTATGTGTATTATTGTATGTGTATGAAATGTTATGCATGTACTGGTGCACTTTTTGCGTGCATTTATTCATCATCTAGATACAGGTGGATACACTGTGTATTCTATAATCTGTATCACTACCCTTCCATGAATCATGGGGCCCCACCTATAAGCTTTTCTAGCTTCTTTCGGGGACCCATTCACTCTACTCAATTTTATCTTGTACCCCAACTGTATTATTGTAATGTTTGAAGTGGTATTGTGAATAAATAAATAAATAAATTAATAAATAAATAAATAAATAAATAAATAAATAAATAAATAAATAAATAAATAAATATGCAAACATCCTTATCGTGGTTCAATAAAATGAACAAAATGTCATCAAAATGTTTACATTTGTGTCACCCATGAACATCCAACTCTTTCCTGCTCTGACACTGAACACTGTAACCAAATGTAAATGTGAGACTGTCCTCGCCCGAAAAACACTCCTAGCTGTTTGTTCAAGCAGAAAAATACAACCATACATTTAGGTGTATAGTGACGGTATAGTGGTACCCTTGTTTGGCCCTACATTTCTGCATGAGGAGGCAAGTTGGGGTGGTGGATGGGTTAAAGAAACACAGGACTTTCACCTGGGAGAGTGGGGTTCGATTCATGTTTGAATCTAAAACTAAACAGCAAGTTTTTTCCGCTACTAGGGGTGCTATTATATGATATGCTCACGTGGGTCGTAATAGAGGGTTAGGAACAACCGACCCATATCGTCAAAAGGTTTGGAGGACTTGCTGGTGAAGCTCTAATGCAGAACAGCGGCCTATTTAAGTTATTCATAGCAGACTGAGTTGAACAAGGATAGCTGACAATGTTAGGGACCGTTCGGTATTTATGGAATGGACCACCGGAGGAAAATAGGGGAGGGTCATGTCTTTTTATTCTTTGTTGAGGGGAGGGTCATCCAACATTTTTCAGTCCGGGGGGGGGGTGTCACCCAACTTTTGTATTCATGAAACAGCGAAATTTCAAAGTGGCTTGTTTGGTGCATATTTTTCCATGTAGCTCTTAGTCTCAGCCCTCCTTCGCTACCAGATGGGTCTGATCCATGAGTTTGCTGGGGGGCAGGGGGAGCTGCCCCCTGGTGGCTGAAACGGATAATTGCATTGTTTAAAAAATGAGTGGAATAATTACGCCTGGCATGATCAGATATTTTATGAATATCTTAAATAACACAAAACAACCAAATGGTGGTAGGTAATACATCAGATTTCATATACTGCTTTAGTAAAAAAATATTTCCTGGCTGACGATGGGAGCAGCAGGACGCAAAAAACGAAAATGACTGTTGCACTAGTCTGGACATCTTACCGTGCCAAGGTTGCAATAAAGGTTTCCTAAATGACACATTTGATGTCAGCTTACTAATTGATTGCGGGTTTTGTGTAGATTTGAACTTTTATATGTTTATTCCACTTTGTTTAAACGGCAAAGTGGAGGAAGCCTAGTGACGAGTCCATAGCAACCAGTTTGTGTGTTGAATGTTACCCAGAGTGCCTTGCTGAATGGTCTCAATATTTTATTGTTTTATTTCATGTGAATACTAGTTTGCTAGGGGAGTAACTTAGTATTTGAAGTAATGCAGGAAGTGTGCATTTAGTTTCCATGCTTACTGTGTTTCCACAACAATGTTAGTGAGTAAATCTACTGAAATGGCCACCACACCATAACAGAGGAGTGTGATGCGTCAGATGAGAATGCAGAGGTTTATTCACATATGTCCTTGCTGTAAAAAAACCAATGGAAATCTGTATATGTTTGCCAAGTACAGAACATATCGATAAATTGTTGGGGGAGGGTCATGCCTTTTTTCCAAATCATTTTGGATGGTCATAGAACATTTTTTTACTGGCGAGGGGAGGGTCATGTCTTTTTTGACAGAAGGTCCCAAAACTCCTCTGGTGGCCCCTTAAATAAATAATGAACAGTCCCTTAGAAGTTGATGTAAATTACTAAGTGTCTTGTGAGGAGCATGAGAAGTGGAATAAAGGGTGCAATTTGTGGAATCCTTAACTCATTATGTAGACTGTCCTCTCCAGCACCTTTCGCATACAGTGGTCCTTATCCAGAGTCAGCACAATGTGTGTTGAACTTTTGTTCCAATTTCCCTTTGAGTGACATTTGGCGAGTGAGGAGAAGCCATTTAAAATAAGTACACTCTCTTTTGAACCATGAGATGTCTTTGAATTCTGGAGAAAGATTGAATACATTTATGTATGTGTGTGTGTGTGTGTGTGTGTGTGTGTGTGTGTGTGTGTGCGTGTGTGTGTGTGTGTGTGTGTGTGTGTGTACCTGGCACAGGTGATGAGAGCATATGTGCATGCTTCAAAATCACTCAGAGTCACTTTACATTCAGCACTAATTAAGAACTGAGAGGAGGAAGCAGAGTCGGACTAGTGTCTCTCTTTATTTCTCTCATACTCAGACAGACACACCTAAAGCATCCAGATAGCTATAGCTAGACTGTGTCCAAGCTGAGTTTTCTGTTGCACGACTAAAACAACTTCTGGATGTCTACGTTCCACCAAAACAAGTTCCTTCCTGAGGCTATTTTGCCGCGCCACCATGGCTCTGTCTGGTGCATAGCGCCTCCCAAGACGATTGTGATTGGTTTAAAGAAATGCCAATAAACCATCGCATCTCCCATCCATGAATGCTGTGTAGACTAGACAGACCCTCCTCCGAAGCGCTATGGACGAAGTTCTGGCAAAACGAGACTAGGCAACAAAAGGTTAGGTTTAGGAAAAGATCGTGGTTTGGGTTAAAATACGTTTGTGGCGTTAGTTAAGAATGTCTTGTAAGAAAGTTAACCTACGTTGCCTACGTACCTTAAAACATGTCATTGTTAACATTAGATTTCATATCCAGATACGGACAGCGTTCTCTCTCTCTCTTAGGTGTAAGTCCTGTGTTTGTTTGAGCCATCCATCACCCTAACCTTCCTTCTTACTCAAACAGCTCTGCAGTCAAGTGGTTGCTCTGAACGTTGAATATTGACGCAGATGTGTGATCCACCTAACCAATGGATAAACGGGCCACTGAGACAACTTGGAGGTAGAGCAGGGGCCTACTGCCTCATACCTATGGTAGTGATAGCAAGCAAGTATTTGTTTGGCTGATAACATCCAAATCGGCTGGGCTTAGCATAGAACTTGGAGACAAAGAGACAATAGCTCGGACAATTATTGTATCATGTTTGTTTTAACCGAACATGAATAGAAGGACGGAAAGGACAATTTGTATTTCAGAGTGATTTGAAACTATGTATGTTTTTTAAACGGAACAAGAAAATATTTTTATTTTCCCACATAACTCCGTGAAATTTGGCACTTGACATCTTTAAGATTTCACATTTCTAACCACCATTCCGTACAATTAATATGGACTCTTTTAAAGTCTTAAAGCCCTATTCACCCCAACCCCAGCAAACACACAACACTGCTGGTAGACTGAAGAAATTTAATTTTCATTGGCCATCAGGCTAATTGGCTGGTTGATGTGACAGTTTACGGAGCAAGGGTGTAAGGCTGCAAGAAGACTTTACTCTCTGCTTCACATTTCCCCTCTCTCTCACTCACACACACACACACACACACACACACACACACACACACACACACACACACACACACACACACACACACACACACACACACACACACACACACACACACACACCTAGCTCATCCCTCTGACAGCTAAATTGGGATTAACGAGCTTTCAGGAAAAAGCTACTTTTCTCTATGTTTTTCTGCCATTGACACCCACATGCCTGCCTGGAAGGCTGACTGTCTGACTGGCTTGTGCTTGATGTTGCATCAAATAGAAATGTTTCCTTTTTTTTTCCTTTTAAACTTAGTACACACCTGCTTGGTAGACATAGCCTGCGGGTCTTTTTCTGGCACCACGGTCAACAAATTGAGCTTTGAGACCATGGAGGATTCAGAAGTAAAAGAGGAATTCATGGTCCGAAAATATATACATTTGAGAATAAATCACAGCCTCATGATGACTGGAGGAAAAAAACAGTCATACACACATAAATAGGACAGAACAAAAGGAGAAAAAAAAGTTAATGGCCTTTAATATTAATGTGACAGAACATGGCAGATGGTGGGGCTTTGAGTTGGCGAAGTGAGACTAAGTTGTACTCAGCATGATCTGGTAATGCCAGTTTCACACCACGGCATATTTTATGGTGAACCAAAGCTGCACAGCATGCTCAAATATTGTGGGAAATATTGGTATTTAGTACTTTCACATATAATCATCACAGAAACAGTTTTATCAAGAAAGGCAAATGATGGAAGACTGTTCTTTTAGGGGCCATGCTAATTTGTAAAGGCCTACATGCATATTAGAGATGTGTCTGCAAGTTTACCAACATTTTTGGTTTCTCTTGCAAACCATGTCCAAAGCATCGGTTCTGTGTAATTTCAGAGGAGTTCCTGATTGCCTAATGAGTAATGTCCATTGCCTTTCCTTTGTCTGCTAGTCTGAGTGTCATGGAGCAACAATGGACCCAAAAGCACGACTCAGAGCAGAGAGTGAAAGGTAATGGAGCTTTATTGTACAGAGTACAATCCAGGCGAAAGTAACAAAATCGGCAGGCAAAAGACATGGTCAAAAAGACGAGCTAGAGGTCTACAAAAACACTAGGGGGAAAAACACCAGGGATAATGCTGCGAGTGAGACAAACTACGTACTACAACAATCTGGCAACTAATAAATGACACAAGGTGACTATATATACACTGGGACAGGGGAAGACAATTACACACAGGTGACACACATTAGGGAAGGGATGGTAATCAGACAGGCGGGAAAGCAGACAAAGACGGGAAGACAAGTGACCTGAAACAGAGACAGACACTAAGTTAACAAAATAAAACAGGAAATCAGGGAAACAAACAAAACATGAACTAAGAGTGGGATCGGGATGTGACACTGAGTGCTAATTAGCTATCAAGTGTTCATTTATTAGCTGTCTGATGAGTCACAGTCATACACTGTTTATATGTAGTCATTTGGGGTTCTAGGTCCATTTCTAATACTTGAGCAGATGAAACATGACGGTCAGAGCAGCAAGGACAGAGAAGGAAGTTGTTCTGGTCCTCCTTCGTGAAGCCGTCTCAAAGCTCTTATTTCTGCCCCGAGGAGCGAGCATCGAGGAGGGATCTCCGAGGAGCTATGAGTGAGGATACACGAGAGCAGCCTTCCCGAAAGCCGTTGCTAACTCCGCCCATACAGCTGACAAATTCATGTGGCACTTCAGTGGAAAGGACGTCTCATCCCTCTAAAAATGTGTCTCTCCTGTGCTTCCTCAGTGGGACGGACTAAGATGCGAGGAAGGGAGGCAAGTGGAGGAGCCGGGGAAGCAATTTAAGAGAACTGAGATGTACCTAATGAGTCTGAGAATGCGAGGAAACAAAAAACAAATACTACTAATGTAATGGTAAATTAGAATAGTTTACTATCTTACAGGTCGAGATTTTGGTTTACTGACTCTGGTCCACTGTCAGTGCTCTTTTAAATACCTACTGTCTTTACCTCTTATGTAACATTGCATTTGAATTTGAGGCCATGGGCTGTCTGGAATTACTGGTACTGGCACATCATTCAACCCATGGATCACAAGGCTCTGAACATGCTCTGGCACTTTGGCACAGGACACAAGCCCCTCCATCTGTAAAGATGAGGGGGGGGATGCCACAGTCAGAATAACCTGCAAGCTCAAATTCAGCCCAGGGAGGAGCAAAGCTCATTCGGATGCTCTTCACAATCTCAGCAGGACATATGTACCATCAAGCCCCTGCACCTGCTGTATGTCCGCAAGGGCTCGGCCGCCAAGGATGCCAGAGAAGCTTCCCCTGCCTGGTTGGACAGCTCTCCTGTAGACGTGATAATGTGTGGTCCAAAACATGTGCCCACTTTAGGACTAGAGAGCAGAAACCCCCCTTCGTGCTTTCATTACCTCCCGTTTGGACTACTGCAATGGACTCCTGTCTGAGGTCCCCAGCAAAACCCTAGACAGGCTCCAGTATGTCCAAAACTCTGCCGCAAGGGTCCTCACCCACACCAAGACGTGGTAGCACATCACCCCAACCCTCATCCACCTTCACTGGCTCCCATTTAAGTCCTGCATCAAATTAAAAAAAAATCCTTCTCACCTACAAATCCCTCCATGCCCTGGCCCCGCAGTACCTCTCCGACCTCCTCCATCCATACACCCCACCCGGAAACCTGCGGTCCTCAGACGCTGGCCTGCTCTCCATTTCCCACACCAGACTCTGTACCTTTGGAGACAGAACCTTTTGTGTTGCAGCCCCATTCCTCTGGAACACCCTCCCTGCAGATATTCTAAATGCTACATCCCTGGCAATTTAAAAAAAAAAAACTCCTGAAACACCACTTGTTCACCACAGCCTACAACCTCTTAGACTGGGTAAACCCAGCCCGATCTGCCGGCGAATTGATTTTGCCTTGCAGCTCTGGCTGGAAAACTGTACATTTATCTATCCTGCTTCCGTTACAATTTTGCGGGGACCAACCACAAACTAGCTTATCCACCTGCCGTGCTATTGGCGGGTTTAACACGATGACGATAGAGAAGCGACCAAGCAGCTTCTTGTTTACATTCAACATGGCGGCCACCGAAGCGCAGCAACCCATTGATGCCGGTGTCGCTGCTAACGTCACCCGGATCGTTACTCTGATTGGTTGAAGGACTATCCAATTGCGTACAGAGTCATTTGACTATGCCCGTTGATCACACCTCTTGTGCAGAAAATACAGAGCAGACTCCCCAGACTAAATGTTCAATCTTAAAAGATTGAGCTTGGTCTGGTGATAGCCAGACTAACAACCTCCCTTAGTATAGCCACAGTCATTCTGTAAAGTGTCCTTAGGTTTCATAAAAGGTGCTATATAAATAAAATATATTATTATAATTAAATATGCTCATATAGAAAGCGCCTCGCTTAGTATGGATGTGTTTACTTGAGTGGGCAGTTTAAAAGCTTTGTGGGTTGTCAATGTTTATAGCAGTAAAGTTAAAAGGTCCAAGCGCAGAACACTTGGGCACCTCCTCATTTATATTCTGGTATTCAGAAAAAGAGTAATTCCATTATGATTGGACCACTTCCACCTATTGAGTTTAACAGTAATTCAGCTGCCTAATTAGTAGAATACACTTTTTGTTTTTACCTGGGAACAGAACTTATCATTAGAAAGAGCTAAAAGTAACATGTCAGTGTTCCTTTCATTAAGGGATGAACCTGTGTCTAAACATAGACTAAAGCTTTCTTGAAAAAGTATTCAGCTAATTTCAGCTCTTGTGTAATGTCTTCATTGCTGAAAGAAAAAGAGAAACTTAATTGCAGGTTAACGTCAAGGTGAGCTAAAAACATTAAGTGTGAAATAAACTAGTGAGTCAAGGTTATTAAGAGGAAATAATTTTTCTTGGTGAGGTGATTAGCTAGTGTTAAAAGAAGTTTAAGTCTGGTTTGTGTAACAGTATGTGCAGCATGTGTGTTTAGAGTTCTTTCTTTCAATCATTGCCAAACAGATAAATCACAATTTCTCCCATCTGTTAGCCAGGCTTAGAAGAAGTGGGGGGAGAAAACTAAGAGAAATGGGGAGCAAATAAAAACATGAAGAGGATAGATCGAGAAGAGAGAGATAAAAGAGGGAGAGTTAAAAAGACAAAATAATGCAGAAAAAAACCTTCTGGCTAATGATACATTTCCAGTAAGAACCCAGTAACACAACTTATTTAAAACGTTACACTGTTTCAGTTTCAAAACCCACTTTTCTTTTTTACTAAAATCCCAGCTCATCTCAGAAAAAGGGACAAGTAAACATTCAAAAGGCCAGAATTCATTAGCAGGGAAAATAGCTTGCGAAAATAAAAATTACGTCTCTACTCGCTCTCCCCTCTTATATTCATGCTTCTCTCTTTCCTCAAAGCTCAGCAGAAATAATGAGATGATAAAAGAGTGTCTGTTTGACACCTGCTGAAACGCTGAAGAAAAACAGCCCGTTTCACTGAGTTTGTTAAATGTTTTGTAGAGAAAAATATTTGCTATAGTTTAAGATATTTTTAACATGTCAACAGCAGTCAGTGCACATAATGGATGTGAAGTCTTTACTCACTTGTTCAGCGTTTAAATTGATGCAGTTGTCATTTAACATTTGTTTAATATATCCAGTGAGTGGTAGTATAGTGAACACACACACACACACACACACACACACACACACACACACACACACACACACACACACACACACACACACACACACACACAAATGTACCTTGTACACAGCAAAGCAGTGGCACAAACACAGACACCATCTGATCTTGTGTGGTCCATAGTTTTTCAACCCAGTAATTATTGACAGTCGACTCCAGTCTGTAGCCTACAAAGTAAGAGAACCACAGGCTGGACACACACACACACACACACACACACACACACACACACACACACACACACACACACACACACACACACACACACACACACACACACACACACACACACATGACCGCCAAGGACCACCACAATCATTATGGAGTAGCATCTGTTTGCAAATAAACCACCTCCTCTCCATAACTCTCCCACTGTGTGTCCTGATATTCACTTCATGTTTCTTCCATAAACCCAAATCTAAACATAGAAATACAGTAAAAGCAACTATGAAAACCTCAATTCTTTTGCCAGATTCAGAAGATTCAGATCCAGATTCAGAACAGAACTAAAAAAAGTAAAGTTTCATTTAATTACTACATCTGCATTTCACTTTGATACAGATCTTGATTTGAAAGTGGCCATTTTCATTCTCTGTAATCAAGAAACTCCAGCAGTCTTTGGCATATTTAGTCCATAAGATGAAAACCCAAATTCATTTTAACTGTAGAGTGAGGTCAGCACTGTATGAAAAGCTTTCGTTACAGCTATATCGTTAACTGGTGTTTTAGCTATGTTGAAAAAACTAAAAGACTAAAAAGACTTTTTTTCATGTGGTATATAAAACATTCACTGTACAATAAACAGTATTACAATTGAAGTGTTGGTGATAAATAACAGAGAGCCAGAACAACCACATTAACCCTGAATCATGGTGGGGCAGAGCTAGAGTATACTGATTGCTACAGATATTTCCCAAATACCGTAAGTTTGCATTTAGCCCAGCCGCAACCCATCAACTCCAAAACAGATTTTTTTCTGTCCTGATAATGACACACACCTAGAGTTATGTGGAAGAGACGCTGCCAGAAACCTCCAGGAGTTTGACATTGAAACAGCATGGACCCAAAAAAAAGCGCTGGGTGACCCCTACTCAGGTCAAAACAACTTTATGAAATGAGAGGGATGTCTTTACGTGACATACAAAACAAATCTTTCGAGCTTGTATTTGTGTTCTTTATTGGGAAGCTTTTTTGTACCTGCTTCGAACTAGGTCAAAATGCAAAACATGCTATTTCTAATGCATGCTTTCTACTGTAACATTCCATCCAACTAATATTCATTCATGTTTTAGCTCTGTTTTGCCCATCATCTCCAAATATCTGGCTGACTAGCAGCAAAATGTGCTATACTGTGAAGTCATTTTCTCAAATGAATGCCAGACAAAGTCCATAGAATCAGGTCCAGACTTTGTCCGAAGTTGCCCTGTTACACATGTAGCACAAAACAGGACATTGTCCGTGTCAAATGGTTCTCACTTACTGGAAATACGAGGGGTGGCGTCTGGGTAGAGCATGCTGGAGGCCAGCTCAGTCTCATGGCAGTTTGTGAAATGGTCACGTTATTGAAATTATTGATTTGTGTACTGAACACGTTAATGTCATTATTTTCGTGTGGTGAGCACGAATTTTAAGGTAATGTATTTCAAAGGGAAGCACATTTCGTGATCACAGAACGATTACGGTAGCGAGTAGTATTGATAAAGTGACAATCCGCACAGGGAGGTTGGTCGGGGTGGTGGATGGGTCAAATAACACAGGAATTTCACCCCGGAGACCGGGGATCGCATCCTGCATGTTGCTGTTCCTTTTCGCGTTATTCTCTTCCTAACCACAACCGTCCCGTTGTAGTGGCCGGCGTGTGACATTTCATTTCCCCGTTGTTGTGTGCCACAGAGACCGTGGATCGTGTCCCTGCTCCCGGGGATTGCATCCCGCGTGTGGCGGTCCGTTTCGTTGTTGTTGCCGGTGTGTGGCATTTCATTTCCCGCTGTGGCGTCCCCGAGAGCAGCTCAGGTCATGGCAGTTTGTGAAATGGTCCCGTTCGAAAATCGTGACCTGTACACGAAATAAACGAGAAAATCATGACCTGTAAACTAATCAATAAATCTAAATAACGTGACCATTTCACGAACTGGTGTGAGACCGGGTTGAGGAGGAGGCGCTCATAATGTGGTCATAAACCACTGAGTCTCACTGACAGAAGTTCCTGAATTGTCATCTTCCAGTTAAGACATTATCATTGCCGTCTTTGTGTAAATGACGCTTCTTCTTCCCACTTGGATGTTTTCTTCTAGTTTTGCGTCCACTGCATGATAGAAACGTCATCAACACGCCCACTCGCTAGCTGTGGATTCTCCAGACATTAGCTGTGTTTCTATTCATTTAACCCAAAAAAAGGAAATGCAAGTTAGGTGCATTTCCACCCTCTGGTTTGGAGTAAATAAACTAGGCTCAAATAGAGGTTGCTAACCAGAAACAAAACAAAACCGCCTTGGCCTGCGAGTATTGCTCATTTACATGTTGTCCCGAGATGAAGACAAGTTATGGGAATATCCGAGAAAACGTTGGCAGCAGAAACAGCTGATCAGCATACCTGCCAACATTTGGTTTTGAAAATCTGGGAGATTTGTGCGGGGGTCACCATCGTGCCTCTTCTGTGTGATGGTGCCGCTGTTTAATGTGCCGTGTGCTACATTAAAATCAATGCACACCTTACAAAAAGCGTGGAGGTTGTCGATATGACTAGGTAAGATGCATGTAAATTGTTGCGCCCAACACTGTTGAAATTTACAGCTATATTTTGATTTCTTTGCGGGAACACCGCCTTCACCTGCCATTTTTATCAGCTCGCTTAAGGGTCTGAACTCTCTGCGAAGCTTGCACAGAGATCAACTGCTCAACTGGGTTATAGGTTGCCAGGTTGAGGTGACAAACGGGTTGAAAATTGTATGGACTGTGTGAATAGGAGGCGTTTCATACAAGATCTGGTAACTGGTCAACATTAGACAAACATATTGGTCCGATTATTTATAAAGGAGTTTGGGCCATGCAAATTATGGGAGTTTCCCGAGAGAAATAACAAACCGGGAGGGGTCCGGGAGATAGGGCTAAAAAAGGAGAGAAACCCGGGAAAAAAGGGAGTGTTGGCAGGTATGCTGATCAGTCCTGTGAGTTACGTGTTCTATGTCAGAACTTATTTGGCAATGGCGTTTCCATATCCCAGTTAGCGCATCAACTCTTTTTCAACAAAGGCAAAAACCACCTTGAGTGAGCGTAAAAACATGTTTACATAATTAAGGAAGTTTTATCAAATTTTGCTGTTTCCATTTAGCTGTTCTAATGCGTTACCTCCAAATGCGCATAAAAATATGTGAATGGAAACACGACTTCTGATCTGCTCTATTCACACTTGGGCTCAAATGGACATTACACTGACTGTGTTAATTAACTGCATTTCAGCACAGTAAGATTCCTTAACATTGCATTTAAGTAAAACTTCTTTTAACATATAGTTTTACAGTTTGTTGAAGAAGATGGGTACCACTCTAAATATGGTTACGGTTAAATATGAAGCTACAGTCAGCAGTAAACTAGCTTAGCTTAGCCTAAATATTAGAAAAAGGGCTAAACAGCTAGCCAAGTAAAAAGGACAAGTTGTGGTTTTACGGGGGTTATGTGGTTGACTATTCCTTGGCCAGGCACACTGACTTCCTGGAATTTTGTGAGGATGCCAGGTGACCAGCAGAGACACCAAAATGTCAAACTATTGCTTTAACCTCAGTTGCCTATATGGTGCAGCTGTCTATTTTACAGTTTTTTTCTGTTTTCTATTTTGGACTATGCTCTGACAACCTTGTTACATATGGAATGCTGCAACTACTAATACTTTACAGATTTGGGCTTTAGCAGTAATGCCTATGTTGCTCATTCTCTTTTCTACATTATTAAACCTTATTCTGCTGCAATATTGTAAAATTGTATTTAATTATATAGCTATAGTTATATATATATATATATATGTAATATTTTTTTCAGATACAATGCACCTTTCCCTGTGATGTAATTCCTTAGCTACAGTATGTCCTTACTGTTGTTATGAAAGAATCCTCTGTGATTACCCATATCACTGTGAAGGTAATCCCTCTTTTTGGCAGCTTTCTGTATCATGCTGCCGGCCATATGTCCAAGCAATGGCTGTGTCCAAGCCCTTCTGTCTAGGTGATAGACTCGGCCCAATTAACACTAACGAGATCGCAACCAGGGAAAGCTATATGGCTACTCGTCAGCTGACTGTCGTATATTACTCTTTCATTATTTTGTTTTGGAAGTTCTTCTTGTCCTTCCTATTTTCTCCTCTTGTTCTTGGTTCTATTTTGCCTTTCTCATTCCTAGTCTCTTAATATTGCTTAGTGTCCTCGTTTAGTCACCTTCACCTGTCTTATTCCTTCTTCCTCATTCCTTTGGTCGCTTTTTCCACGTTTATTTAATTTGTCATTTTTCCAAAAGCTTGCACTTTTATAAATATTAACCCTTAAAACCAGGTTTTGCTCCTCCCTCATTGCATTCTCTTTCATATTATCTTGCTTTAATTCAGTCACTGTCTTCCTTTATCTTTTTCGCTCAATTTTGTTTATTATTATTGTTTGTATCTTTAAATAAGAAATGAGATTACACAGGTAGATAGAAAATGATTAATGGTGAAAGAGACAAAATGAGAACAGGATATTGCTAGGACAGTATACACAAAATACATTATTGCACAGTACACACACACACACATGCAGAATTGAGTGACTGACACCACCTAATGTTGTGTAGCACCCTTTTGTGAGTGAATATTGTGTGTACCAGCCACCATGTCAAAGTCCTGGTACATGCAATTACAGTCTGTGAATAAATTTAAATACATTTGGTTCCCATTCACCTGCATTCATTTGTTAATTGATGGGTGCCCTTTGGGTTTATTGCAGTCTTTAGTTTAACATTTAATCTGCTCCCTTTCCATTCTTGACAGTGACAGTAGGCTATGTCGTTCATTTTCTTTTTCTCTATCTTTTCTATCCCATCACTGGAAACAAAAAGCTAAATTAATAAACAAAGAACCCATGCTATTAGCTTGTATCTTTTAATAGCCACCATCACGTCTTTAGTAGTAACAGCCAGCATGTCTAACAGCTATGTGTTCTGTTAAAGTGGCATCAAGTCCATGGATAGTCATCTCAGACCACAGTAGCTCCACCCAAACTGACATGGAGCCAGGCTGCTCTCTGACAACATAATGACCATACTGAGGCATTGACAATCTGTAGAAAATATCACAGATTCATGCCCACCAGATATTATTTAAATGGCACTGTACATGTGGATAGATCTGAAAATGTTTTCTACAGGGTAACATATAGTAGTACTGCTACCATAGATCAAGCTGCTTCATGTAATAGCATGACATACGGTTATAGTTTTATTCCAATGTTGATTTCTGCCCAACGCATAGTGAAAAGAAAAGGCAATTTTAAAACTAGAAACCTAATATTCTTTTCATACCGTAGCATGTTTGTTTAAAACCAAAAGACACATTTTCATCTAACATGGGTCTACTAAATATAGGCACTCTCACTACTAAAACATTTGCAATCAATGATTTTATCAGTGACAAAAAAATGGAAATTCTGTTTCTTGTTGAAACCTGGCTAACTTAAGATATCGCAGCTGTTCTTGTTGAAACCTGTCCCCCAAATTATAATTTCTTCCACTCAATTAGACAGGGTAAATGAGGGGTTGGAATAGCCACCATTTTCTCAAATAAATATAGCTGCACTAGAGTCAATCTTGGTGATTTCTCTTCCTTCAAGTATATTGCCCTCACTCTGAAGGCTGACTCAGCAATACTCCTTTTGACCTTATACCACCCTCCTAAACTATGGACTGACTTCCTCGACCAGTTTTAACTCTGAACTTATGTTGCTCATCATCACTAGCTATGATTGGATAATTGTAAATGGTGATTTCAATGTTTATGTCAATAAGGCGACTGGTGCTAAAGCTAGTAAGTTCCTTAATGTTTTGGACAGCTTAGAGCTAAAGCAGCATGTTACGGGGTCCACCCACAACCTTGGCAACACCCTCGATCTAGTCATCTCTAGAGGGATAGAAGTTGCTGACTTATCGGTAAACGATATAAATATGTCTGATCATTATTGTGTATCTTTTAATGTCATACTAAAATGCCTTAAAATGTCATCCTGAAAGTACAATTAAATCACAGTTCCTGGACACTAGAGCAGCAGTTCATAGCTCTTGCAGACTCCATAAATTCAGATATTTTAAATCATTCTATTGACCAAATGGTAGAGGCCTTCAATAGTGAACTACGTGTCCTGCATGACAGAGTGGCTCCTTTAAAGACAAAAAAGGCCCTATCGCAAACTGACTCCTTGGATGAACGAAAATATCCATGACCTAAAAAGATCCTGTAGGAAAGCTGAGAGAACATGGAGAAAAACCAAGTTAAAGTTTCCCTAAAAGACAAAATAGATAATTATAATAGAGCTGTTCGGAGTCAGAGAAGAATCCATTTCTCTAAGGTAATTGCTGAAAATAGTGGAAACTCCAGGATGTTGTTCTCCACCATTTACGGGCTACTACATCAAACACCATTTGACACACTCAGTTAGGCATCTTCTTTAAGATGCAAATAATTTGCAGACTTCTTCAAAAACAAAGTAATCTCTATAAGGGAGGCTATTGGTAACACAGGTAAAACGTTTGATAGTGCACCCAAAAACATTCCCCCAAAATTAAGACTTTTTAGTACTATTACGCAATCTGAGCTTAGCAAAATTATAATTCAGACCGGCTCCTCAACATGTGCTTTGGAGTCCCTACTAGATTCCTCAAAAACCTATGACAGCTTGGCTTCCTTTATTCTTAAGATAATAAATACCTCATTAGAATAGTTGAAAAAGTTTTTTGTAATCAGCTAAATACCTTCCTCAATGAAAACTGTTTTGTTGAAAAATATCAATCAGGTTTTAGATCAAATCACAGGTATGCAGATGATACCCAATTATATATTTCTGTGGAGCCAACTAACCCAGATGGCCTTTGCTCCCTTATCACATGCTTAACCTCCATTAATCAGTGGATGAGCAACACTTTTTTAAAGCTAAATGATGACAAAACAGAGGTACTTTTGGTTGGACCAAAATCAAAGCGAGACACTGTTCTTAGTAATCTTGGGAACCTGGCACACCAGGTCAAACCAAAAGTAACAAGCCTAGGCGTCATCTTAGATACAGAGTTAAGCAAAGTTACCCAGACAGCTTATGTTCACCTGAGAAACATTGCCAAAGTACGGCCCTTCTTAACTCAGCAAGATGCAGAAAAACTAATCCATGCCTTTATCACTAGTAGATTAGACTACTGCAATGCACTTTTTACTGGTCTCCCAAAAAACATATAACGAAATTGGAACTCATACAGAACTCTGCTGCTAGACTTTTAACTAAGACCAAGAACAGAGAGCACATCACCCCTGTGTTAGCTGAACTGCACTGGCTCCCTGTTTACTATAGAATTGATTTTAAGGTTTTGTTAATCACTTATAAATCTCTGAATGGCATAGCACCTTCATATATATCTGAGATTTTAGTATCTCATCAAACACAAAGTGATCTTCCAATGCTACTATTTTATTTGTACCCAAAGTGCTCCACAAGCAAGGTGGAGAACCTGCTTTTATCCGCAATGCACCAAAGCTATGGATCACCCTGCCTCTGTACATCAGACAGGCAAGTTCGGTAAATATCTTTAAAAAAGACCTAAAAACATACTTGTGTATGAGAGCTTTTAGTTAACTCATTTTATCTTTTTTTTTTCTTGCAACAACTTGCTGCGCTAGCCTCAAATTGTATTATTATTAGGGCCCGAGCGCCGACAGCGGCGAAGGCCCCATTGAAACTGAAGGAATTATTATTATTATTATTATGACAAATGAATTGCCTTTTTGAGGGGCTTAACATTTTCAAAAACTCACCAAAATTGGCGGTCGCATCAAGTCTGGTGAAAATGTACATCTTTTAAGAGTTTCGGGAATAGGCGCACAAAAATGGCTTGCTATCGCTCCCTACAAAGTTAAAAAAATTGAGCCCCTGCAATGCGTTTAATGTAGACTCACGAAACTTGGTACACATATGAAGCATGTCAAGATGTATGAAAAATGAAATTGTAGCCATACCCTAACCCCAACAGGAAGCCCGCCATTGATATTTATTGGCCATGTTGTACTTCAACGAACTCCTCCTAGAAATTTCATCCGATCAACTTCAAGTTTGGTCTGTACCATCTTAAGACGTTAAAGATGAAAAGTTATTAAAAGAAAAACTTTTCGTCAAACGGTGTGGGCATGGCGTGGCAGCCAATTTGAGTGTTTAGTGATGAAAGAGAAAGTGGCTGTAACTACAGTGTACATTTTCATATCTGCTTGAAATTTCCCAAAATCAACAAGAGTCCAGGCCTGAGGACATATACAGACCAATATTGACTTTTGGTCATAGCGCCCCCTGCTGGCAACAGTAAATAAGCCTTATATGACAAACATTATCCGATTTACATGAAACTTATAATGTGTGGTCTACATGTGCTACTGAGCCGCCCGCTATACTTTAACCATGCCCACTTACGCAGGCCACATAACATTTGAACCATTTAAGGTAGAGTCTTGTGTGAGGTGTCATTGAACTCAGCAGAGAGTTCCTACTTTATTGCTTATGGTTTGGCCCACCCCCTATGCTTAAGCCACATCCCCTTTCATAACATTTGAACCATTTAAGGTAGAGTCTTGTGTGAGGTGTCATTGAACTCAGCAGAGAGTTCCTACTTTATTGCTTATGGTTTGGCCCGACCCCTATGCTTTGGTCACGCCCCCTTTCACAGCTGATGAACTGTATAACGTATAGTCTTGTGTGAGGTATCATTGCACTCAGCAGGGAGTCCCTTTTCATTGGTGACGATGTTTGAGTGCCGCTCAAATGCACAGTGGCAAGGAGCGGCGTCCGCCAGTAACCCCGACGTGCGCAGAGGCGCGAGGGCCTCTACAACGCTACTTGCAGCTTTAATTATTATTTTATTCTCTATTATTGTGTTAAATGTTCCAAATGTAAAGCACTTTGAGCTGCATTCTGTGTATGAAATGTGCTATACAAATAAATATTATTATTATTGTTATTATAGTAGCTAAAGGACAAGATAAGATGGATGTGATGGAAGTTATTTAGGCAATTATGTTAAAACCAACACTTGATATACAATGTGTTGATATACAATGTAAAAAATGTAAGTTTTTCATTGTAACAATTTCAGTAAAACAAGAAATCATTGAGTCTATTAGGCTGTACATCATGTCAAGTTTTAATAAGCAATGGCAATCTACATTTTGCTATTTGTTAAAGAAAATAGGTCAAAATCAGACGGAAGTGAGTAGCATGAGCTGCAAATGAACTTGTGGCAATGAAATATGAATGAGCCCTACAAAATGTGTTTCTATGTTGTTGTTGTTGAGGAAATGTAACGACTGTGAAAGTACCGGTTGTGGAGTTATGTCACCAGCTGCAAAGTGACTTACGAAAGGGCTATTTTCACTTGGTTTCAATATTGTACATCACTTAACAGAGCCTTGTTTTTAGTTGTAGCCCTAAGCAGTGCTCTCATCACCCACTAAGACTAATGAGCTGCATTTGCTGATGTAATTTAGCTCATTTTGTGGCAGCTCACATGAAAAATGTTCATTGCCATGAAAAACAGTTATATTTTAGCCCTTAATTACTTGCATATCTTTGCCAGTCAGGGACTGGTGATACCATCAGACTCTTTGAACCTAAGGCTTTCAACTTTTGGGTTTATTTGTGAGTTGTGAGCATAGAGGGGATATGGAGATATAAGTCAAGATTACCTAGTAGCTCAATGATGCGAATATATATTGTATGTACTCATGGGGAATATTTATTGCACAATTGACTGCGGTGTAATAATCGTGTAGGCTAAAGTGTAGGCTGTCAGTGATGCTAATCCAATATTCTGCTTGTTAAAATGAACAAAAAATCATTTTGTTCTTTTAATCATCCTGAATCATTTCATTAATTTATTTCTCTGCAATTACAAGCAAGAATAATGTTCAAATAAAATACTATAGTAAAATAGACAATGCGGACTGAATTATAATGGTGGTTAAGTTTGCATTGCACATAGGCAATCTGGCATATTTCTTTGCTTCTGCTCTACTGTTTGTTCTCAGTCAGACACATTTGTCATACCAGTTTTATGATGTCTTTTCATTACATTGCCACCTGCCAAGTGACACACCTTTTTGCTTTTTGTCTTGTGAGGACCCTCATTGATATTAAATCAACCATTATACCTACATGCCTAAACCCAACCATACTCTACAACATACGACCTAACTCTATACTTAACGCTAAAAAAGCCCTTTGAAGACATGTGGGCTGGATAAAAAACTTTCAAAAACTGTCCTCCCTCTCAAAGTCAAAAATTCTAGTCCTCACAAAGACAGAAGAACCAGAAAAGATACACACACTTAAATGCAACAGCTGCAAACAGCAAAGGTAAACTAATGCCCTTTTTAGTTGTTATTGACCAGTATTGTATATAGAGTGTGGTCTAGACCTACTCTATCTGTAAAGTGTCCTGAGATAATTCCTGTTATGATTTGACAATGATTAAATAAAATAGAATAGAATTGAATTGAATTATTGTGTCTAATGTTAGAGTTTTCCTGACTAATTCAATTAATCTTGATTCTTAATAAGCTGCGACCTTTTTTATTATTATTTCAGAAGGAAATAATTGTAGACCTTTTGAAACATGGCACTACATTGCGTATACTCTGTCATTTGGTCAGGAAACCCCTTTCTAAAGAGCCTCATGCCTTTAAAATTATAGGAATCAAAGGCCCAATGCTGCCCAACACGACACTTCAGCAAAGACTTGCTGCTGATTGGCAAAATATACACATCCACCCATTGAGCAAATAAAAAGTACCCCAGGAGAAATTCAAGTCAAACAGAGGTAAGGGGAAAAGGTTACTTGCCCTATTATTATTTGTTTTGATTCATAGTTTAGCTGGCTTTAGAGATGTTGAAGTCAGCCATTTCTACTGATAACACCTGAACCTGATTAGAGAGAGCAAGAGCATCGTGACATTCAGAAATCAATGTGACTGCATCAACCAGCTGAAAAGGGCAATTTAATCAACAATAGTTCAACTCTTAATCTCACAACAATCTGCATTAAATGCCAGCTGCAGTGACAAAGTATAATTGTGTAATTACATCAAAACAGACATAAAGGTTTCAAAACAATGCAATCGACAGAATGTCATAGAAAATGCAGAAGGCATAAGAAATATACACTGACACGTTGTCTGAGGCAGGCATTGCATTTGCAATGCCGTTCTAGGGACAGACAAGATCTTTTATCGGGTATAGTGTCATATTTGTCATGGCGGAGCTGCCAAGGGGTTAACATGTCACTGTAAAATGCATGATGATGAAGAGTTCATGAACAGACAGCTAGTTTCAAAGGCACACAGGAAAATAAGGCCAGCAGCTTAAAGTTCCAATTGTGTTCTCATTACCTGGTGAGAAACCACATACAGTATACTCTTGTTGACACCAATTTACCTTTGAGTCATCCATAAATGGAAAAACTAAGGCATATGTCATCCTCATAAACAAAGCATTAAGATGACCCTCTGGAGGTTTGAGTTTAAACAGACTTTACTTTCACAAGCCAAAAAGTAACTGTGTTGGTATATCTTCAAAATATTTATTCTTTTAAATTTGGATGAGTTATATTGTTTTAAACAACCTCAAACCTTTCGAAACAATTTGTTTAGGTTATAGTTAATTGCATATAAAAAAAAAGTAATTCAGTACAAAATTAACAGCTGTCTGTTGCAGCACAATTCCAAACATTGTATTGTTTCAGTCTAAGTTCCTTATGCACCTAGAAATTGTGATAGCAGATATCATGTAATTCATAGAATAACATTATGATTTAAGGTTATAGGCTCCAGGAGCAACATGACATCGGCTAAAGAATTATTATTTTGTCTTTACAAATTGTTACAATGACAGGATGCCCTACATGAGTATACAAATAAAAGGATATTTAACATCACCTGTTAAGGAGAGTGCTTACATTCATGAAAATAAATTAATTAATTAGCACTCTCCTGGTGATTTTATTTGTATGATCGTGTAGGGCATCCTACATGATAAATGTCTGGTGGGGCTCAGTGGGATGTTTCAGAAATCTAAATAAGTATAGGATTATAAATGATCAAGTCACATAATGTTTCACATAAATATGTCCTTAAAATACAGTTGTAACATAGGGTAACATGTATTGCAGCTATCTCTTTAATGTGTTGGACTAGCTTAACATGCACAGCCACATTCACAATCATAGCACAGTCAGCCACGCAGCTATTCAACATCCCCATTGTGACATATCCATGAATATTAACACCTCTCACAACAAGTTCAGCAAAAAGGGGAGATTTTATTCAGTGGTTGGACCTGGCAGCTTTGTTACTCTGTGAAGTGCAAGTGCTCAAATAGTGAATTGCATCCTGGCTGCGCCTAATGATTGAAGACAACGATAAGGCACAAGGTGCCTTCCTGGCCATACCCACACAGAAGCTGAAAATCAAATGCATTTTCATTAGAAATAATTCATGTTTTTATCTTTCTGCCGCATGTTCTTCATGCTTTTTTAAAAGTCAGCCTTACTTTTCGACCTGAAGCTCAGCATGTTATGCAGCTATATTTGCTGAAAGGAAATACAGCAATTGGCCAGAATTACAAAATAAGGTTTAAACTATTTGGAGTGCTAAGACTTTTGACAATTGGATGACTCGCGGATGTGTGTGTGTGTGTGTGTGTGTGTGTGTGTGTGTGTGTGTGTGTGTGTGTTTCATTGTGCATGCATTTTAATTTATTTCATTAATAATATTTCAACCTTTCCTGCATGGTCCTATAATGTCAATTATTAGTTAATATCAGTTATTTGAATGGAATTAACTGTAGTTGCTAAGATGAGGCAACCACAACTGACTCTATATTAATTTAAAGTGCATGTGTTCTTTCTTGTTATGATGAGCAATCGCAGTGAAAGATGTCTATCTATAACAATTAACGAAGGGGAAATAGATAAAATTGGAAAGGTATCAAAACTAGGGAGGATGAAATTGAAATGAAAAGTTAAAAAGCAATTAAATCATTCCAAAACAATCTAGATACATTGTGTGATGCATTACAAAGTATAGTTACTAGCCATATATTTGGCTAAACACATCACCACTTTCTTTCAGCTACAGCAAAAGAGTCTTGAAAACACTTTTCTTGTTTTGCTGCCATTCTGCTCATGATAATGTAGTATTTACAAACAAAGACTGAAATGCAGGCATTTAAAGAGAGCCAAAACACAACCTGCTAGGCTACATTCTCGGGGTCACTCAACAAAATCCCTTGCATCCCCTTACACATTTCTTTCTGGATGGTGCCTCCCTGTGCCCATAGACAGTAAAAGAATGGACACAGCGACACCATATACTTCAACGGAGACCAGTAAAGTCACTTTTCCAGTGACGGCTGAGCGTACTGCGCAGCCTCAAACTGAGCATGACGACGTAGAGGTGATGTGAGCAACCTGTCTGAAAGTTGTAAGTCTTCTGGTAGCTGTGCCAAGAGAAATCTCAATCATTCCCAATCTTGCAGAGACGGAGAGCGTAGGAATATGTAAGGAGATAACATAGGCACAGGCTAATTATTGCTAACTAAAATGCTAGTTAACATTAGTAATTAAACTTAAACAGCTAATGTAAGTCGAAACTGCCTGCGATCTTCTCCTGACTATACGGTAATTTCTCTAATGTGCGACAGAAAGTCACGTGGTTATGACACAATCGTTAGCCTATTTTTACAAAAACGTCTGCTATGGGGCCAAAACGTGATATACAAGGTAATGGAGTCTTTTATACATTGTAGTGTTTCAAAACTGGACAAATAGAGTCTTTAAATGCTTCAGATGTAAAGTTATTCGCTGTCAAAGTGACGTCAAAATGAATCTGAGTCAATGGAATGCTAACGGAAGGTGATGGCTTGTTAGCCGACAATCTCCCCATAAGAGGTACGCTTTCTGGATGCTTGCTTACCCCCTTGCCCGTGCCCCCCTTCTAGCTCCGCCCCTGGAGGAAAGGAAATGGAAACAGAAATAAAGGCGGGGGCAGGTAATTACAATAGTAGTGTTATGTTGATTTAACCCACAGAGAACACACAAGCATAACTGTGTCTTGTGTTTTTTAGACTGCAAATATTTACAGTACAAGAACAAATTGGTATGAATAAAGTAACTTAACCCTTACCATTATGTTGCAGATCAATTTGACTCATTTCTGCTATTGAAATGCTGGCTAGCCTCTCTTTTCCTCCCTGAAATCACTTTTCTGCATTTAGGGTCATGGCCTCAGATGTATTCTCTAAAAAACATTTTTACTGATTATTTGTTTGTGAGTGTACAAACAGTGCAGGTCAATTTCCCCCCCATGATATCATGTTTTTTTCACCCAGCATAATAGGAGGCTTGACTTGATCATAACATTCAATGTATATGAGACCAATGAGTCTAATTATTGGCCATTAGTCCCCGGCAATGCTGGAAGTCTAACTCACTAGCCGAATGACAGTGAATTCCTGGGACAGCACCAGGATCAGCACTCTGGAAAGCCTTCATAATAGTCAGAACAAAAGAACTTAAAAATGTATGAAACACAACATTTGTAAATACATCCCCAGAAAAACTAAAGTAGAAAAAAACATTATGAAACTAAACAAGAAAATAGGTTGTCATTGCCTTCCAGTTATTTTTCTTAAAAAAAAATATTTATGTGGGCATTTTCTCATCAACCACCACTATGGTTAAAGTTTGGTTAAGTTCAAGGATACAGCTTAAACTACCTGGAAAAGTTAGGGGTGAATCAGGGCCATGGTTAAAAGACACCAAACCTAGCAGTTAGGAGACGGAGAACTGGAGAGACAGATAAAAAAGGAAGGTGGCAGGACGTTTGGCAGTAACAGAAAGAGAGAACCTCATGCATTACAACCAGTTAAACAGTTTTCAATCATTTTACTGTACAATGTCGTATTAACAAACTTTGAAAACAACTCACCCTACAGGACAGAAACATATACACACACATACACAAAATCATATACAAAAGACTAAATCAGGGAGTGAGTAAACCGGCTGGAAAATGATCTAACAGACTTTGACTGTGGATACATGAAGAAATTATTAATCACACAAAATCCATTACAGCTGAATTATTCATGGGGTGAAATGATTTTCCTATTGTCGGAGGAGCCTGTATGTGTCAAGTGGCCTAAATTAACTGCGTAACATGACTAAGTTATTTTATTTATTTTTTTACTTTTCACTATTGGCTGAAAATTATGTGTGGTCCTGAAATTAACTTGTAATCCGTGCTGGAGGATGACCTTGGAAAAGTTAACTGGAACATAATTGGAGCAATTTGATAAATTTGTCCTTGCACAATATGTTGGGACGATATGTTGTGACGTGTAGTTTCATTTAAAACATGAACACTGTTTTCTAAAAGAAGATTGTAAAGATATCCATAAATCCCCAAACAGGTTATTTGCAATTCATTTATTATGTAATACAGAGAAATAGTAATGATTTGAGTGATGTGATGATAACAAGAGCTAAACTGAATTGATGCCAGTATAATCTGTTTACTCAGCATACCTCCAAATCAGACAAAAAAGGGAAACTGAATTAAATGAAAGTCTGTGAACACTGCTGTCAATGGATAACAGACAGCACGGTCTTCCTATCTGCCTTGATCTCTAGTTCTGGGCTCCAGGTTACATAATTATGTTCTTACGCCAAATAAGAAGTGAAAAAACCATTTCATCTGAACTCTTCTCTCTTGCATGCTTGCAGGAGACTACCTTCTTAATCGTGTTTAGTCTAAATCTCTCAAATACATCTAACATCAAGAATGTAATGTTTAAACATGCTGGCAATTGGGATTTATTTTGTTCATATAGCACCTTTCATTACATGTAAACCCAAAGTGCTTTACATTAAAACAGCATAAACATTAGAACAAAGCATCAACAGAAATAAGAATACAGTATAAGCACCAACATAACAAGACAATCTACAAAAACGTGTGTACAAAAAGTGTGACCACCACCAACCTTAACCCCAACCTAACAATAAATAAACCATTAAGAGCAATAGACTATTACAGTAGTTCTCTAACGTCACTTTTCACATCACATTTGTCTTTTCTAAATCATGGCAAACATGGCAAGTTTTACTCATACTTCAACAGATACATATTTCTGTGTATTTTAAAATTGCAGCCTTCTTTCCCAGTACCGTAGGACTAGATGTGCAATGTTTTCATTGTTAGTAGAAAAGACTGTACTCTATCTACTTTGAAGTCGGTTTTCTTCCCACTTAACCAGCATGTACGCACACACCTAATCAGACGTGGAGTGACTATATATTTTACCTTTTATTCTCACTCATATGTTTCATTTCAGGTCTGCCTCAGCCCTGTCTTTCTCATCACTCTTCCACACTTCTCCTTGTCAGAACAATTACCATTGCAAGAGCAGTGCACTACACTGTCATTATTTGGCCTCCTCTCTGAGCTTCTCCTCTCTATAACTGCAAGGTCAGAAATGGTAAAAGCCCTATATACAAAAGCTGCATTCACATTTAGATGGTAGATAGCAGGCAGCAATCTTAGACAATGTTCATCTTAAGTGAGTGACAAAGATTAAATCTGACACTGTTGACTTTGAGCTGATTCTCCTCAGTTCCAGTGCCGCCCCAGCACATATTATACACATGTAAACTCAGTTTTCTTCACAGTTAAACAAAGAAAACACTAAACAAACAAGATAGAAAAACACCTATATAAAATATGAAACATAAATAGAAAAACTTTCAGCCAACCATGTTGTACAACACACTGAGAGACACACACACACACACACACACACACACACACACACACACACACACACACACGACACAGTGCGTTCTCACTGAGGCATTATGCAATGATAAATGTCATTGTCGCAATCAAAAGAATATTCAGCAAATAAATTAGAAATTTAGTGTGTTCAAATGAATGTTAAAGGTCCAATGTGACCGGAGCAGAGGAGCAGGTGAACTGAAGCTAACGTTACTCGATTTGACGACAACTTGTTTCGCTAATGTAAACCTCCAACAAGCACAAGCACAAAATGACAAAACTAAAAACTAAGTAAAAAGGATCACTGGGAAATAAAATATGGGAAGACTTGTAAAATATGACTCGTTTAACGGTTTATTTGTTCATGTTCAAATGTTCTGTAATATTGTAAATAATTGGACTAGAATGTCACTTGTGAGTTGAGCCAGACCACTCTGAGCTAGAGCAGACAACAGAAAATGGCTGTGATCACCACCTCTCCTAATGGCGCTGTCAGGAGCAATGCAACTGAAGACGGGGAGGGCGCCCTGTTGTGCATCAGCCTTTCATCACTGAATGTGGATCCAAATGCAATACTTTATTTTCTTTGATGGAGTGTAAATCCTTCCGATTTTCAATTCAAGGCTGCACCGCGCCAGCAAAGACACTAAAATGTGCCTCTTTTAGAGGTGAAAAGTGAGACGCAACAGGCATGCAGAGTGAATGAAGATAGATACTCAAGGACCATGGTGATGTAGGGATGAAGAAGGCTGGGGGCTGTTGAGGTTGTAGGATAGCAAGGGCCATACTGCAACTTTAGTGCAAGTCTTGCTTGCAATAATCTGAAAGATCTTCGCATTCCGTTACATTACTAACAACCGTGATCACCGGAGTGTGTCTGTGATTACAGCCACTCCCATTACTCAATAGATACAGTGGTTTTGGCTGCTTGTATCTTATGTTCGACTATGTTTACATTTCTTTTTGAATGTTGGTGGGAAATGGTGAATCAGGAGGGTTAGGGTAGAGTAGAAAGCTCCAAAACTGTCAAACTGCTGACAGCAGGGTCTGCGAATAGTCCAAAGTAACTGCAGGGTTTGGGTTCAGTTTTTAAAATATAATTTAGAAGATTTTATTCAGCTTTGTTTCATTAGAACAAAAGCGGAATTCTCAGTGAAGAACATGTTTAAACCAAGCAAATAAAAACTAAACATTTTGTGTGGTTAGAGTGAATTGACCTGGTGTATACAATAAAAAATGCATTACTGATTACTGTAACACAAAATCCATTCCATTCCATTTGTGAAATGATACTAAATTGGTGTAGTTTAACTATTGTGAATCATATATTAGGATATACATCACATCCTAGTGTGGTCTGTGAGTCTCAATATATGATTCATTTGTGTGGTGTTGCTGCCCATCGAAAATCACGTATCTTGATTTTTAGTTTTCAGATAAACTGAAGGAAAAAAATACTCTTAGATGAGTTGAGAATATTCACCTATACAATTTAGTATGCTAAAATATCTTATAAAATAAGCTTTTTAACAGTTTTAGCAAGGCTGTTTGTCAAGAAAAGACATCTTGTAGATACATGGTTTTCATCGACAAAGGGCTCATCCATATGTGCAATAGATGATGGGGATGGTTACCAAGAGAAAATGTGATTTTTGGAGACAAAATACTGGTTTTCTTCTCTCTGTTTCTGGAACAAAGATATAAAGTTCTAGATTTGTACTATTTCTTTTTCGTCTTGTTGAAGTTACACTACGGAAGCAGGATTACATGGTGGCTTTTTTGTATGCATATGAGACAGAGAGAGAGGGGGCTAAGGAGGGATACATATTAGTGTGTCTGCTCACAATGTGGCACCGTTTTTCCATTTTATTGTCAAGACCCTATCTTGACCGCAAAGAATCATTTAGCAACCGTACTATTTGGTGAGATTGTCATTTTATGATTTAGGCAGTAAGAGCGGTGAATGAGGGTCATTTGGTTGTTTTTGTTTATTCCACAAAGTATTGTTTGGTACCAGTGCCAAATTTGGTTTGTAATGAGTTCTTTTATATCACATATTTTGAAGCAGTGGCTCATTACTGTTGAAATGGCGCAGAGTAAAAACTGGTGACCATCAACTGGCCATCTGACGCTGCAGTGAAATCTCTGTGGGAGGTCTGGCAAGGCCTCAACCTTAATTTCTTACTGGTTTGGTTTCTTTCATCTTTTTACAGATAGGCTCACTAAACCAGATCCTGTCATTTGTTCCCATGTGAACCAAGGCGCTTTTCAGCCTCTGACCACACCACACAGACACACACACACACACACACACACACACACACACACACGCACACACACACACACACACACACACACACACACACACACACACACACACACACAGGCGCAAAAAAGAGAGCTGCTTTCCGTCTGCAACCACACCATACACAGAACTCCCAGAACACGGGCGACCCACATTTGTAAAGTGAGCGGCTTCCATCCTGTGACCATAAAACACACATGCATATGAGCATATTGAATGACTGGCAGCCCAAACACACACATACATAAAAAATGCTTGGAAATTACCAAAATGCACACACAAAATAGATTCACAAGAAACAGATCGCATAGAGCCATAAAAGCTCACCCAAATGCTATTCATGAAGGGACACACACACACACACACACACACACACACACACACACACACACACACACACACACACACACACACACAAACACAGCAATAGTGTAAATTACATTTGAACTGGGTGGGAGACACCTAAGAACTGCTCAAGTCATTACTCTTATAGTCTTTAACAATGAGAGAAGCATGTTCTCAATATGATTATACTCTCCATAGACAACAGTGTGATGCTTATTTTTATTTTTATTAAAAAATGAATTAATTAGTGACATAAGTGAAAACATTTGGTCAGAAAGAAAAATACAGTATATATAAACACTGTATCTTTTATCAATTTATTGCAGTTTTCTTTAATTACATAGATGACAGAGGTGCATTATCAATAGCACATTTGCATTAGTTTTTTTTATTTTCTGATTCCAGAAATATTTTCTGAACTGAGTCAGTCACAAAGAGAACATGCTTGACTGTAAACTGTGGTGATCAGTGTCTTCTTGCAGCAGTAAACATAACACTATTGGGGTACATGGAGACCTAAACTGGCTGTAAAAATCTATAAAATCTATAATTTTTTTAATTTACAGTAACATAGTTAATAAAACATGATGAGCCTTAACGGTATTCTTGCATTTTACATGCCAGTAATCAGAGGATGAAGGCATTTTACTCCCTGACAATTCTATCTGCAGCAAGGTTGTCAGCACAGATCACTCACAAGCAAATATCTATTAGTCTACATTTATCATTCTATACTAGTGATCAGTAGAAATTGTGGCTGATGTCATCTCAAACAGATCTCTACCACAATCCCCAACCCAGTGTTCCCTTTCTCTGGGATGCTGCCCTGTGAATAACCCGGACAGTAAAAACACATTTTTGGAAACAGACTATTTCTAATTATAGCAGAGATCAAAACAAATGACTAATAAAAGAGGTAATTAGAGGTAATTAAAGTGCTATTTTAAGTTGTTGCCATTTCGAAGCAGTTTGTGATGCAGTAATATCAGGTAGAAATTGTCAGAAAAAAGTTGTAAACATTCATCAGGAAGGTTTTTTTTCTGAATTACAGCAAAGGCCAGACATTGAATTTGAAAGCCAGAAGTTTCAACACATTTTGGGCTGTTCTACAAAAGGAGTTGAAAACAAGCAATTACAATTTCCCTCAGAGATTAATCTGGGTTTAAACAGCTGCTCAAAGCAAACTTCTAGATAATTCAGGCAGTGTGCTCAGGCAAATGCAAGCCTTTGTTTGAACATTTCTGACTCACAGCTACACAAGAAAGCATCACAGCTTATCAGAGTTTCATTATTAAATCTGCCTCTATGGAAGATAAAACATGATAAAGGACCCTCTAGTGCCCTTCCAGTGTAGAAAACAGGATAATGTGCCCTCTAGGGTTCACTTCCAGTTTAGTAAACAGGATAATGTGCCCTCCAGGGTGCCGTTTCAGTGGAGAAAACATGATAATGTGTCCTCTAGGGTGCACACCCAGTGGAGAAAACATGATAAAGGCCCTCTAGGCATGCAGCTGGTGCCCTTTGTATTTTATTTTCCCCTGCCCCTAGGACAGCGTGAGTCCACAACTGGTCTCAGCAATTACTTTGGAGGGTACCATGTTATTGGTGACCGATAGAGATGGTAGATGGCCATAGAGATGGCCAAAACTACAGAAATAAGGCCGACATTGTAAAAACCTGAGATAACCATTTTACTCCTTGTTGTAGGCAAAATCAAATTATCAAAATGCATCTGATGAACACTGACAACCCCCAAAAGTTTCCAATTACAAAAGCCCAGGGGGCATGCAGTACAATTTATTATTTTGGTAGAAGCATCTAAAATGCAGAACCAGCAGAGCAGCACTGCAAATTCAAATAACTCTCATATCTATTCTTTAATCTGAATAAATCTTTCTTTTTTCAGTCTCTACTCTCTCTGTCTTCAGGCAAATAATCCATGCATGGTTTCACATTCCATGTCAAAAAGAAGAAACAGGCTTTTGTTATTGTAGCAGCAACAGTGTTAATCTTGCAATTGCTCTAGCATTATCTATTTCTCTTTATCTGCCGTTTGTCACACACACAAAGACTCTCAAACACACAAATTAACAGGCTTGGCTGAAGCACTGACATTTAACAAATGCCCATCTAGGGACATCAACAAACTCCTTTTACTTTCAACACTTCTCTTTTCAGAAGTGGCTGTGGCTCTTTGGTTTCAGCCACCTGTGTTTGTTGTTTGCCTTTGTGCAACATCAAAACAGAGAAAGAGACTCAGCCAAGCTAATGTTAAATGTTAAACCAGTGCAGAGAGAACCAGCAGCGAGTGGCACTTTCTGTAGAGACTTCAGGCTGTTGACCTTCACTGATGAGTGAAGAAGAATCCCACTCTTTCGATCTTGTTTTGTCTCAGGCTTTTATCGTTTGTCTGCTTCCCCACTCTGTCTCTTTCACGTTCTGTTACTCATCTAATCTTTCTTCCTTCTTCTCTCCTTTTTATCCTTCTCTACCACCTTCCCTTACCTGCGCTACCGTGGATGTTAGATGTTGTGTGCACCACTTTCACTAAAGAATTGTGATGTTTTGACAATAGCTAATGGGGGCGGAAATGAAGTAGTTTAAAACCCAATTAAATGGCATAATGACTTCTAAATGGTTTGTGTTTTTCACAATTACTTTTTGTCAGATCTGAAATGCCAGAAAAGTTTGAGAAAATAAGCCAATCACAGCCCAAAAACAACAGCCAAATAAATCCCATACTCACACTGATTTATAAGGGACAGAAGTAGAAGATTCGGAATATTTGACTTATTGTTTCAAAAGTACTGTTACTGAGGACTCTTACTGCTGTAATAGAGTCACCTGTAGGCCATACCACAGACTCACAGATACTCAGAGAGTTGGACAGAGCCATACGGCAGAGCCTGGAAGATGAGTTTATGTTGGTTTCTGCAGTGAATAAAGGGGTTCAGTAGTTTGTGGTAATGGGGAGGGAGAGGGAAAAAACAGACAGATGAGAACAGAAGGATAATCCCTCATTTGATGCAAGACTGACAGTGGAAAAGGGAGAGGCTGCGCTGCTTGTTAGCAAAAGTAAACATGGAAGAGCAGCAGCAACACCACCACCCGTGAAGAGATTAGCATCAGAGAAGTTTCTCCTACTTGTCTGCTCATAGTGCTGCTCTCTGGCAGAGTATTCTTGCATAGGCAGAAAATAATACAAAGAAATAACCACATGCATTGACTTAGCTTCAAATGTAGATAACGTAATGGGTATTATACATGTTTAAAGGTATTTGATGCATTCAAACAAGCAGAGATACCATGTACTGCACGCTTTAGGATCAGTCTCCACGTATGGCTCTGACATCACAAACCAAAGGTCTAACAAAATAATCCAAATCAAAACATTGTCAAATATACATATGTCTGTGATTCCTAATGTGATGGCAACTAAATCACACCTGAGTCAAGTTCAATTTTGATACTGCAAGATGACAATGAGATGTGGTTAAAGAATGCACCCATTGATCACACATAGACATTTTCCATTAGCACCAGCAAGGTGCACAGATCTCACAATTTATAGTCCATGCTCACAGTTACTTCACGTGCTTTCCATTCATTGGCTGGACTGGATAAGGGGGAAAAAAAATGGCATAAATGTCAATGAAGTTAGATTTATTTTGATGCAACCCCTGGTATCATTTTGGTTTTGTGGTTTTGATTTTTTCCATTTCACCTTTTCTAAGGAAAATAATTGTACTGATAAACCATGAACGCTTAACCAGATTGGAAAAGCAGTTTCTCTGCTTGGGACCGCTGTGGAAATAGTATGTTGAAGCAGCAAGGGGCCGGGACCCCGGTGTTCCTCGGGTATTGCTTTTCCACCTGCTGAAAAGCCACATCCCTGCTCCTCCATTTGGTCCAGCCAAATAGTAGGTCAGTTCTCAGTAAGAGGACTTATGGTTATTTTGTATTTTTGAGTACTTATTTAACCTTCACGCTCAAATCTGAAATACTCTTTCAGATGTAATCTACATTAATACTTATTAATGGAATGTACAATATAAAGCGGCCAATCTTTTTAACATTAACAAATAGAGAATTTAATATTTTGTTCTGCAGTGGTTGTGGTTACTGTTCCTATCTATCAGCCTGTAACCTCTAAAAAAAACTTGCCGAAACACTCTGTATCTTACTATATATACTGTAAATACATGATTCAAGCTTTACAACAGACAACCTTTCCAAACAGCATTAATAATCCAAAAAAACTCACTAGGAAATGGAGCACCAATGGACCGACCTTAGAAAACTGCTGGCTTATTCACCAACTTATTGAGTCAAACAAGGACACTCAAGTTATCCTCTAACATGTTCCAAGCCTGCATTGGAAGTCTGTATTTCCCTTTTTTAGCAAAAAAATGAAGGTTCTTAAAAAGCTATAATGTTTGAAAAATAACAATCAAACAACTCATCTCAAATTGAGCTAATTAAGACTTGTTTACATTGGTGCAGCTTTTCAAATACTTTATTATGCCCTTCCATTAGAGTGTGATGTGTTGGAGGACAAAATCAAGAGGCTTTAGAACTAATAAGGACTCAACTCCCTGGCACAAATAACAATTTGTGTGCTCGATTTTATAGACTAGTTTGTTTCGAGAGGAAGTATGGGAGCATGTTGTGGAGGAAGGTCTGGCAATGTGAAACTAGGTTAAGGACAATTAAAGACTTGATAAGTTCAGGGAAAGATCAGTGAAAATATTGAAAAATGTTATTCATATGTATCATGTTGCTCACCATTAAAACATTATCAAGTCACTTATGACTTTGTGTAATCAGGTAACACTGAACTACGCACATTTTCAAAATTCATAAGACAGTCCAAAAATCTTAGTAAACGTGAACAACTCTACCAAATCGAAAAACTAGAGTGCTAAAACTTATTGTCATCAATGTCATCAAGTAAAGTCTGAAAATGCTCCACAGACAGTGAATTGGGAATGATGTTATAGGTGACACTGAGTATATGGGAAAACGTACAGTTTTTACAACTGAGAACACTACAATAGAATAATGCTGTCCTATGGATTGTCTATAGAGCTTTTTCAGACTTAATACTTGATGCCACCACAAGTTTAATAATTCTCTGGTGTCTGGCTTTGAGAGAAAGTAGCTCATGTCCACAAATATTGATTGAATCGTATTAGGCCATGGGAATAACATTTAAATTCTCAACGTAGGTGGTGTTCCCCTTTAATGATTGCTAACTCACAGTTCAAACATCATTAGTCACCAACATAATTTATTTGATCAGCCTCTCTTAAAACATAAAAGTTCCTATTCTCATAGAAATATGAAGCTGTTTTTTTAACTGGTAAGATGCAAACATCTTCATGTTGCTGCATGAACCAACTGATTGGGGGAGGCACGTGAATTCTGTCGTCTATCGTCGTATCTTTTCTGTTGTTGCTGAATGAAGGAGAGTGTAGCACTCCAGAATAGACATAACATACGCCAAGAGTTTGCACTCTAATTACGTGAGATCGAAAAACTTGGTATTAATGCTGTATCAGATATTTGACTCATCAATGTGAAGCTAAATGAAGCCTAGATGATTCATGCATTAATTATGCACTACTTAAGCACATCATTTGTAACCTTATCATACATTTTTTCAAATGTGTCCCGAATCAAAAGCAAAATCTTTTTCAAACTGTAACGAGCTTTGGACTACGTAAACATCACCATAGAACTTTAAAACATGCTTAATTTTACAAAAGCAGATATTGTAGGAAAAACAAATTAAATCCAGTGACAGTGAATGTTTTGCAGATATGTTCAGTGTTTCCTTGCAATGTTGATAAAAAACAATCCAAGTGGCTTTTCCTACGTTTCCTACAAAATATATTTATAAAATCTAATTAGTTCTGCAGGAAAGTCATTTTTAGGAAACGGGGTTGAACATATCATAATTAGAAACAACAAAGAGTGTGAACTTGCCCTAACACTGCTCAAAGCATGCCTGATCATGCATACGGCTCGTATTAATTGTCTGAAAAATGACAAGACAATTTCACAGGGACATGAAATGAGACGGAATAAGAAGTGACAGATTGTGTTTGCATTCACATACAAAAGAGGAGGAAATCCATTGCTAAATGGATCCTCTACATCAAAAGAAAAAAGAATAGTGACAGCCTTATCAAACAAAACGAATTATCTTCCTCTTTCATTTTGGCAATATCAAAGTGATATTTTTCCCTGAGCATAATTCTGGCATTTTAGCACCATGTGCTTTAAACAGTGTTGTTGCATCACAACAAAGGGCAAAGTTCTTTGTCTCTGAATTATGTGGACTTTTTTGCTTCATTGGAATAAACTATTAAAGCTTTTTGGATGCTTTTATATAGGCCTTAGGCCCTAATACTGTATCTGAAGTCTCTTTCCCAAAATTCAGCTTTGGTGCAGAATTACAGCCACTAGAGCCAGTCCCACAATGAGCTTTCCTTAGGATGTGCCATTTCTGTGTCTGTAGCTTTAAATGTTATTGAGGCGGAGGAGAGGGAGGTAAGGTGGAGGGTGGGGGTGTGGCCTTGACCAACTGCCATGCTTCACTTGTTTTCAAGCCATGATGTCTCTCTCTTTCTCATGGGTGGGTGGGCCAAATTCTCTGGGCGGGCAAAGCAGAGAAAGGGGAGGTAACCTTTCTCCTTACGATGTTATAAGGAGGAGATTCCAGATCTGAGCTTTCATTTTCTCAAAGGTAGAGCAGGATACCCAGAGCTTTGTTTACATCTATCGCCATTTCTAGCCACTGGGGGACCATAGGCAGGCTAGGGGAACTCACATTAATGTTAAAATGTTTCATGCCATGGGACATTTAAGATATTATTAATTGATTAATGTTGGGCATATCACATTCAAATGTTTGCTACAGGTTCATATTGTAGAAAGCACTTTTGGTTATTCTGTGGCATTTTAAGCACTTTGTTTAAAGGCTTTTTTGAGGATTATTGTTTTTATCTTTGTCCTTAATTCCTCTTCATAAAACTCATAATTAAACAAATAATTTGAGTTTAGTAGGAGTTAATTAATGCACATAAGTAGATTACTGCCCAAGGGTAAGGGTTGATCTTTCACAGGGTTGCATTAAAGGTGGAGAAGGCAAGGCAGCTTTATTTATATAGCAATAAACAACAAAAGTTAGTAGTGTCAAAATTAATGTAAATGAGGATTTGGATGTTTTTCTGTGCAGAGTGCTTTTGTTGCCTTAACCTAACAACACACAGGACTCACAACCTTTATGTCAGTACAAAACATACCTCTTTCTTCACTTAAAAAAACATAATCCAGGCAGCAATTTTCCATCATGAAGTATCTGGCAAAAAATGTGCATATACACGTGATTTCTAGGAGACACGTTTGCACAAGCATATACTGCATGTGTACAAAGTGACATGCACTATGACACAAGAAGAATTACTGACACTAAGAGTTATTGTCTGCTACTATCCCCTCAGAATCTGCTTTGAAATTGTGTTGTGGAAAAAGTAATATTTCTGGTGGCATTCTCTCTAAGGTTGTAGACACAATAGATGACTTTTTAGCCAGTTAAAATCAGATTTGACCATCTTGACAATTGCAGGCCAAATCCTGGTTGTTGGAAAACCTTATTGGGTGGTGTGAAGGATTTATAGGCTTAATCGTAACCACTCTGAGTGGCTCGGGGACTAATATGAGCTTATACCTGATGATATCGAACATATTTACAACTCTCGACAAATCCTCAAATTCCCCAAAGTGGAGATTTAGCGGAGTGGAGCCAATATCCAAAGAAGGCAAGTTTACAGTGATGTGAGAGCCAAATAACATTCTCTGTCTGGACATCAGTAACATATAGAGGGGCATAAAGATGTTTTATTTTGTGTTGAAAACCCAAAATTCTTTTTAAATCATCTATTTGTCAGTCTGGAGAAAAACAACAACACGGATTGATCATGAGATCTACAAAGAACACTGTCAGTTCAACTCTGTGCTACGCAGTACGATAAATTGATAATATTAATAATACACATGTATTATTTGCCACTGTTGATAGGTCAACTAATCCCCCTCTGCAGTCGCCCCCTGACTTTGTCGTAGCTAAACGATGCAAGTTTTGCCCAGTTCTTCCAGAACAAAATTGAAAACTGAGCGGAAACATTGAGACTTTACCATCCCACACAAAAATAATTGGTCTCTATGTTTGAGTTTATTCCAATTAATGACAGAACAGTGGATGAAATAGTGCAGCTTCTGAAGCCATCCCAGCGCTCCTTAGATATCATGCCTGCTAGTTTCTTTAATACGGTTTTTAGCTTGTTTGCAATGATTTGCTGCTTATTGTAAATGGCTCATTACTCACAGGCATTTACCCTGCATCCCTAAAAACTGCAGTTATCAGACCCCTTCTGAAAAAGAGAACACTCGATCCCTCCACACTTAATAACTACAGGCATATCTCGGATCTGCCCTTCATAAGCAAAATTATAGAGAAAGTTGCTTTTAATCAAATGAATAAGTTCCTGCAAACAAATGACATCCTCAACAGTTATCAATCCAGTTTCATGCCAACATCATAGCACCGAAACTGCTCACATAAAGATTTTAAATGACATTCACCTGAATACTGATGCTGGTAGTGTGACAGTCCTGGGGTCTTATTTATAAAACTGTGCGTAGGATCCTTACTGTAAGTGTACGTACCCCCAAAAGCCCAAAATGGCGTACGGCAAAGAAAAGTCAGATTTATAAAACCATGTGTACGCACACCTGTAAGCATCGTTCCCTTTATAAATCACAGATTACCTACAAGTGTGCGTACGTGGATCAGCCTCTTATCCCGTCCTGTACACGCCCATTTTTAACCATAAATAGTCAATGCAAAGCACCTCTTGAATGCTGATCATGATATGACATTATATGAATGACACTGGCAAAAAGTAAAAAACTTCTCAGACGTACAGGAATTGCTGCAAATTGACTTACAATGTCAGCCTGTTCTTGCACAGTGTAGGGAAACCTGATCTATAACTACATGTAATATGTCCAAATCTACAGGGATTCGGCTACGGCACTCGGGGACAGCTTTGATATACCAGACGTATAATAAGTTAATATAAGATTGTATGTAATATATATATATATATATATATATATATATATATATATATATATATATATATATATATATATATTTTTTTTTTTTTTAAAAACACTTAGCTGTCTGACATTTCCCTCTGGAAACAGCCGGTTGCCCCCAGAGTGGCGAGGACCTGTAGCCCATTTGTACCGGGATGGCACAGTTCATTGCCCTCTCTACTGGACCCAATTCACTACATATATCCAAGAGCACAGCTTTAGGGAATCTAAATCGGCATATTAGCCAGTCATCGTCATGGTCCCTAAAGTCTCTTTTTCTCCTGATTCTTCTATTAGCGTAGTACTCCTTCCTGCAGGGCCAGCAGTGTCATCATGCAGCATTACGCACAGGTTCACCGCAGTATTTATATGTTTACATCAATTTGTGATTGTTGACACCTTGCCAAAATCACAGCATCAACTAGTGGTATCCCTCACCCTGAGATACAATTTGAAGACAAAAGAAGGTGTAATAGGCAAACACACTTTTCTTCATGCAGGTTTTGTCACGAACAGTATTAAATTTATTTAAACTGTGTTCTGCCATTATCTAATGCTAGGGTATTTGATGCTCTCCATTCCATGCAGTTGTCCTCCTGCGCTTCGTAGCAGACAATGTGACGGTGAGACAGCGCCGATTAAATAAAGAACACATTTGTATTTAAGATTTGAGTTGGAGGTGTTTATGGAACAGTTATCATTGTTGCGCAAATAACACTGCTGGATTTAATCTTCATGATAAGGTGGATGATATGGAGTGAAAAAATGTGCGTGAGGCATCAATACTTAAATATTAAGAGTACTCGTTATTCCCATTTATTTTCTGCAGTCTGACTTCAGTTCACCACCTCACCATCTGTGTCGCCAATTCCTATTTTGTCTCCAAAATGTGCATACGCATGGGTCAGAGTTTGCATGGAGGACCGCACATTCTCTCGTCAAGTTTGATTTTTATAAATCCTAACCTTTGCGTGCGAAGTGGCGTATGCACATTTTCAGCCCTGTTTTGTGCGTACGCCACGTTTATAAATGAGAACCCTGGTGTTATTGGATCTTACTGCAGCTTTTAACACTGTGGATCACACAATCCTTCTGGATATATTGGAAAACTGGGTTGGGCTCGTTGGAATGGTCCTCAGGTGGTTCCGGTCGTATTTAGATGGCAGGGGATATGTAATTAGGATGTGCAATTTTGAATCTGACAGAACAACCATGACATATGCAGTTCAACAAGGGTCTGTTCTTGTGCCCCTTCTGTTCAATCTTCATGTGCTTCCCCTCTGTCACACTCTCCAACACCATAAGATCTATTATCATAGCTATGCGGATGACACCCAGATTTACATTACATTAACTAAATTTCCTCCAACTAAATAAAGATAAGACCGAAATAATTATCTTTGGCAATTAAAGAGGAAGGCTGGCACTCAGTACTTACCTTGATTCTAGAGGAATAAAAACGAATACCAAAGTCAAGAATCTTAGCGTAATCATTGATGAAGATCTAACATTTAGTCATCACATTAAAGCTGTAACAAAGTTATCATTCTGGAATCTCAAAAACATAGCGAGAATCAGAAACTTCATGTCCAAACGTTTTACTTTGTGTAGGATAGACTACTGCAATGCTTTTCTTAAGGTGTTCCCAAGAAGACCATAAAACAAATCATAAAATCATAAAAAATGCTGCTGCTAGAATTCTGACTAATACAAAGAATAGAGAGCACATTACTCCAATTCTGAAATCCTTGCACTGGCTTCCGGTTGCATTTAGAATCGATTTCAAGGCCCTTCTAATTGCCTATAAGTCTTTCAATGTCAATATGTTTATTGAGTATGAGCCGGGTAGGTCAGCTGGTGGTGCCAAGAGTTCATTAGCCATTATGTTGCCCACTGCTGGAATTGGCTTCCACTGGATCTGAGGCAAGCACCAACTGTTACCATTTTTTGGATTTTTAAATCCAAACTTTTAATTGGTCTCGTCTGACGGTAATTTTAAGTATTTTATTTTTCTTTAAAACTTTGTTGTACATTTATAAAATGTGTTTGTCTTTTCACGTATCTCAGTATATATTTGTTGTTGTTACTTTGCCTGTCAAGCACTTTGAATTACCTCTGTGTATAAGGTGCTCTGTAAATAAATTTGCCTTTGCCTTTGCCTAGTGTGAAACTTAAATCCCAAAAATATTATATTCTGTTTATAGGCAATATTATTAGGAAACACTCAATTAACTGTTACACAGACGACACCCAATTATACTTGTCAATTAAGCCAGACAAAAGCGGTCAGTTAGCTAAACTTCAAGCGTGCATTAAAGATATAAAATCCTGGATGACCCACAATTTGAAAAAAACGATGCTGAAAAACTAGTCCATGCATTCGTTACTTCCAGGCTGGACTACTGCAGTTCCTTACTATCAGGTTGCTCAATTAAGTCCCTCAAGACTCTCCAGCTGATCCAGAATGCTGCAGCACATGTTTGGACAAGACCTAAGAAAAGAGATCATATTTCTCCTGTATTAGCTTCTCTGCATTGGCTTCCTGTAAACGGTCAAGCATCATCATATCTTGAGGAGCTCTCAGTACCTTATTGTCCCACTAGAGCACTGTGCTCCCAGAACTCAGAGCTACTTGTGGTTCCTAGAGTCTCTAAAAGTAGGATGGGAGCCAGAGCCTTTAGCTACCAGGCTCCTCTCCTGTGGAGCCAGCTCCCAATTTGGGTTTGGGGGGCAGACACCATCACCACATTTAAGAATAAACTGAAAACCATCCTCTTTGATAAAGCTTATAGTTAGGGAGTGTGGAGTTGCAGCGTCTGCCTAACCCGGCCCACCTGCTTCTCTTCATAGTCGCCAAGTTAGGGAGTGAGGAGTTGCAGCATCCGCCTAACCTGGCCCACCTGCCTCTCTTCATAGTCATCAGATTTATCTATCATATAATCAATAATATAGTGAGAGTAGGGGGAGGCAGGCCAGTATAGCCCGATCCAGGAGGGGAGAGTTCTAGCCCGATCTGGCTCCTCTCTTTAGCCTGCCTCTCTTAGTTATACTATTATAACTCTAGACTGCTGGGGAAGTTCCTTCCTTCTAATGACACAATGAGCTGCTCTCTCTTCTCTCTTTTCACTTGTTTCCTTTTGTGTGCATCATTGTCCCAGGAATGCTTGTTACTAACCTAGCTCTGGGGAGTTTACTCCCTGGTGTCCCTATGTTTCTTCTTCACCCAGAATTGGATTAGGATGGCAACAAGACCTGGGTCTTGGGTGCAGCTGTCGCTGTGGACCTACTACACCCTGCTATGCTCTGCGATTCCCTGCAGTGTTCGGCTGCATCCTGTATTAGCTTCTCTGCATTGGCTTCCTGTAAACGGTCAAGCATCATCATATCTTGAGGAGCTCTCAGTACCTTATTGTCCCACTAGAGCACTGTGCTCCCAGAACTCAGAGCTCAGAGCTACCCTGCCGCATCCACCCATGCTCTGCTGTGCCACACTACACCCCATAACGCCCTGCTGTGCCCTACTATGACATGAACTACTACGACTACCATTGTAGTCACTGTTCCATTATCTTTACTATGACTATTATTGCCACTGTTCATCACAACCCCAACTGGTGCCGTCAGACACCGCCTACGAAGAGTCTGGGCCTGTCCGAGGTTTCTTCCTAAAAGGGAGTTTTTCCTTGCCACTGTCGCAATAGGTATCACAAATGCTTGCTCTTGAGGCAATCACTGTAATAGTTGGGGCTTTGTAAACTACAGAGTGTGGTCAAGACCTACTCTATCTGTAAAGTGTCTCGAGATAACTCTTGTTATGATTTGATACTATAAATAAAATTGAATTGAATTATAGGGCACTGAGTTATCTGACATGTTTTCTTTTTCATCTGCTTTGTCTTTGATGAGTTTGTAGGTGCATGCATTTTCCTTTGCAACCTTGATCATTATATCTACATGTTTCTCAAATTGAAATTGCAGCCTAACAAATGAGTAGTGACACACTTTCTCCATGGAGCGATGGTAAGACACAATGGCTCATCATCACTCATCATACCACTGTGATTTTGAAGTTAAAAAAGCATAATTTGCACATTATGCAATGGATATGAAATAGTGAACAACATTAGAATACTAATGGGGCACAAAGGTAGAGAGGCCAGAGAACAGAAGACTTAATTAAAAGTCAAAATGCTGCGGTCGGCACAGGGAGGGCTAATCAGTGGGGGAGGAAAACATACGAGGCTGCTGTAGTTTTCTTTTGGTTCCTCGTACCTCCTACTAGTCAGAATGTCATACATAATGATGTGATATGCATTCATGAAGACGAAACAAACTGCTCTGATGAATGTGAGGATGATGTTCAAAGTTTCATTTGACAAAACCATGAAGGAGAGATGCTTTAGACTCTCAGATTATTCTGCACATTCATGACTTATTTTGAAGATAACAGTCTATCCATCCTTTATCTTTCCTCATAAATTAGTATCATGTGTGAGAAATCTAAATGCAGTGTTACATGCATGCGGTATTTCAGACTGTAGCCTGGACATCAGCTTTGATTTGTGATAACAAAAACGTGCTAAGCTGCCAAATAAGGTGCCAGAGAAATGCAAAAGAAACCCTGGTATTCATGTACAGTAGCAGGATGGAATATACAATGTGGTCATGCCTTGCTTTGTGCTTTTCTTGTTTACTATGGTATGGTATTGCAACATTTTCACTCCCAACTCGTCAAATATGTCAACTTGGTTAGAACTGCTTGGCGTCACTTTTTAAACAAGTTTTTTAATATGCTAAAAGGGTGTTTTGTCATTGTTATCCGACTATGAGGGCCCCAGAGCAACCTGCCACATTTAAAAGTTGGGAGGGAGAATGGGAGGGCCATTGTGTTCACGTAAACGTGTCTCTAGATTAGCCATGGTGGGGAATACTGTAGTAATAAACCTCTTCTCTTTCAACTGTGTGTAATACAGGCATAAACATGCCTTCACTTTAAAAACACACAGGTGTGTATAAGTCCAGATGCAATTGCCAAACAAGAACGCTGATATTGGATGATTCCACAAAAGCACAAATTCAATGCCAACATTTTTTAAATTAAGATTTAAGATTAAAGATTAATTTATTAAGACAGTACACATGAATCCACATTTCCGTAAATGTGCCAGTGCTAGTCACTCAGCTAATTTTCAACTGTAGTCCTAATTACCTAAAATTAAAATTCTAAACTCATAATAGCAAGTTAATAAGATTCTTATTACTTATTTTGTAAACACATATTACAGCGAATATTTCTAATTTATATTACTCAAATCAATGATCGATCAGCTACAGAATGAATGACTTTGAATGAATTATGCTATTTTACACCCCGATGGAACGGTCAGTACACCATACAGGTTTTAGTGTTTAATGGAAGTCATTAGCCTTTAATAACATTTAGACACCCATCCCCCCCCCCACACACACACACACACACACACACACACACACACAGTGCGTTTCACTATCTTTGTGGGGACCCGTCATTGACATAATGAATTCCCTAGCCCCTTACCCTAACCATCACAACTACATACCTAACCTTAACCCTTACCCTCACCATAACCTAATTCTAACCCTAATCCTAAAACCAAGTCTTAACCCTCAAACAGCCCTTTGAAGTTGTGGGGTCCAGCATTTTGGACACAAAGCTGTCTGGATCCCACAAGTATACTGTATTCCCTGTTTTTGGACCCCACCAATATAGTTAAACAAGAACACACACACACACACACACACACACACACACACACACACACTATCCAGTTCACATATACAAAATACCAATCACGAAATATGGCATAAAATGCATGCACAATGAAAAACACACACACACACACACACACACACACACACACACACACACACACACACACACACACACACACACACACGCCTGAAAACACTCAAACACACACCATAAAACAGAGTCTCACATACTCTGTGGCAGGGAGGCATACACTTCCACAGCCCAGCTGTCAGGGTGAAGGATGGCTGGTGAGAGGTAGGTACACTCACTAAAGGGTCTAATCAGTCAACCGCAGCTACATGCACACACTGCAATGAACGGCAAACACGCAAACACACTCTTGCTGTCTCCCTTGGCCTTTCACGCACAAAACACACACAGACACTTGCTCATCTATGCACAAAAAAACCCATAATCACACAGCCACTTCCCTGCTATCATAAACGGTGAGTTCTTGCTGTTAGCCGCACGTTATCACGGAAATATTACAATCAATAAAGTCACTGACAGGAGAGGTAGATGACAGAGGACAGGGATAGGGAGTAGTAGGTGGGAGAGAAACAGAGTGGAGTGTTTTGTGTAGCAAAGGAGGGTGGTGGAGTATGAGGATGCTGGAGAAAGAGACGGATGTGTGAAGGTTTTTGAGCATGGGTCAAAAAACTAAAATATGAACTGAGCTGACACATGCCATAAAGCTAGAAAACGTACACAGCAAAACCTTTGTTAGTGTCAGCAGTTCCTGATGCTTTCCTTAAATTTGGGTTATATTTCTGCTTATCTCAGACTAAAGCCATCATTTTCCACTGCCTTGATAAAGCTCTGATTGCAGCTGATGCCAAATGAATGTTTTTAGATTTTATTTATCATATTGCATGTGTATTTTTACCAGAAAACTTGTTATTTAAATTTGATCATTTATATAATCAAATGCACACAAACCACATGTGAAAGGATGCAAAAATGTAAGTACATCAGACCCACAATACGTCATCCAGAGGAGACTTTCATAACCACGCCCCTTTCTGGAGGAGGAAATAATTTTGTGTTCCGCATAGATGGCAACAGCACAAACAGAGGAAGTAACATATCTCCAAACTTTGTAGTAGTGTAGTTGGTTGCACCAACAATACATCCAAAAACCCTGATCTCCAATTTGTTATACAAATACACAGTGCAAAGTGGAAGAGAGAGAGAGAGAGAGAGAGAGAGAGAGAGAGAGAGAGAGAGAGAGAGAGAGAGAGAGAGAGTGGACTGTATCTGGGAGAATGGCAGGTGCAAACTGTTGCATGAATTCATTCTTCACTAACCATGACTCAAGGGAAGGGAGAGACAACCAGAAAAGGGTACCAGACAGAAACAAATACTACAGGCCTTGGCAGAACCAGAATGACGTCAAGAGAGATAGTCAACATTTCTGCTATCTTGCTTTCTGCCCTGCTGTACTCAAAGGAGCACCGAAGTTTGAATGCTTCATAAATAAGGCCAAATGCAAACTTTAGAGTCTTTTGTCAAGTGTTGTTGTTGTGCTCTATAAAGTTACCACTGTTTACCATTCCCATTTAAAGTTGTATTCATATACCCTTCGTCAGTAGCTAAGCCTTACAATGAAGTTGCAGGGACGATTACCAAAACACTTTCTTTCATTTGCCAACAGTAGGCTACTCTGTGGAACAGGGCTGTCTTCTAAACACTGACTATTGCAGGTTTAGCCTCATAGATAAGGGAAAGCAACTGTAGCTGTATGACATGCAAAGAAGCTGCACATACTTATATCTCCAGCTCCATAAAACAAACAAGTTGAGCCTCTCACAATGCTTATCGGGATGCATATATGATAAGGTAAAAATGACAAGACATTTTTCTTAAAACAGCAACTTCTCTTTGCCACTGAAGGAAAACTGAGGAGAAACAAAGTTTAATCAAGAGGTATTTCAATTAATTTCCAACCTACAGTAGCCTGTGGCATTTAGCCAAGTCGATTCTTTTCAAAATTGCATTGCTCACTGCACTGTAGAGCTTTATGTACTTTCAGTTCACAGTCAATGCTTTTCTCCAGTAAACACATATTATCCAACAACTGAATCCATAAATGCATTGTTAGTATAGCTTCACAAAACAAAATCACTCAAACTGCACTGAGTGCTGCCATTGCAAGATTTCAGATTATTAATTTCCATGTGTTTATTTTGGTAAATTGTATTTGAACCAGCAGGGGGGGTATGTGATAAACTGATATCTGTTCACCAAACAGTTATATTCTCTCCTAACTAATAAACTCAACCACGACAAATACCTCTTGTATCCTAGACTGGAGGGCACTGCCTTTCGTATTTGATTCTATCCAACAGTGCCTAAACTGCCACACGTCCTTGATAGTATTAATTGATATTACTGTGGTTGTAACTGTTTTTAAGCAGCTTTTGTGATTAATAGTTTAGGGCCAGACTTTTCTCTGACACTCAGATGAGTTATGTTTTGCTAGCACTGCACATACTGTACTGTAGTTTGGAGCGGGCTAGAGCACATCTCCTGAATAAATGTTGATTAAAGCAGCGGTTATAGTCCTAAAAATAACAATAACAGCAAAGCGATACAGCATCTCTGCTGCAGTACCGACTGACAGAAAAAATGTGTGGTGCAGCCACGAAACAATCTTCCAATTGACATACATTAGTTTAAAAATTGTGCTGAGCGGCATAAAAAAACCCGGGAAAGTCGTGTCTTTGTACACAAATCAATAGATTACATTTCATAACTATTTCATGACTGCCATGAGAGTATTAGGAAGTCCGGCCCCTGCTTAGAAAAATTCTGGCCTCTGGAAAAATGTAGTTGATGACCCCTGCTCTATGGTGTAGGTGGGTAAACCTTAAACATACAGACATATTAAGAAAATCTAGTGGGTTAAACATTTCCTGGGATTATCTTCTAATGTCTTTGAGCTCTTAACGTTTAGAAGATGCTACAGACAATCACGAGCCTCCAAAACTGTGTAAATCAAATTATTTGCCAAATGCAGAACCGTGAATGTGTAGTGATTATGCCCACTCTGTCTAATGACTGTTTTTTATATCTCCTGTATGTCTTTGAAAGTCATGTTCCTGATGTCGGTCCTCAATTTTGTTTTTCTCTTGAATTAACGAATGCACTTCATTCATAACACAATGTCAGCCAATTCCTAGACTCACATTTTCCTTGTCTGCTTTATCCTGCTGCCATGTTCTAACTCATTTCAGATCCTGCCACTGACACCTTCCCTACACTAACCCCTATGTCTCAGCCATTCCCCATCACCTGACCTCCCCCCAAACCTGCACAACTGTTCCCATTCACTATCAGCTGACCTTCCCCACCCAGCTGTTCCTATTCCCCATCAGCCTCATGTGCCCCCAAGAAAACAAGGAACACACGCGCACACACGCACACACGCACACGCACACACACACACACACACACACACACAACTCAAGCAGTAAAACCCCCAAATAAACATGCAACAAAACCTTAATGAGAAAAAAATTCACACTTTAAAAAACTGATCTAAATGTGCTTTGTAGGTCAGATAACAACTGATTACTACATTATAACATATTATGATCCCATATTAAAGCAATACGCCCAGAGAGGCTGTGGTTTATCGTGATGTTAGAGCAGCTAATGGGGTGTTGTTACGGTACAACGCAGACCGGACAACTAATATGGTTACTACATATACCTGGTTACCTGGAAATGTTTTATTTAAAGGCACTGAACACGTACACAGGTGTTTTCAGTTAACCGGGCTGATTTGACCTCTTCCCAGGACTGTGTGGGTGTGTATAGACTAATTGATTGATATCTTTCTGAGTCTCTTGTTAGCTTTGTTGCACCTGTTAGGGCAGGACAATGAAGCTTTATCATTGCTATTGGTAGAAAAGATTTGTGACCTAAAAAAATCCCCCTCTAACCTCCAGCCCACCGTCAACATGAGCAGAGGTATTTATTTATTTATTTTATTTCAGGTTTATTTGTCAGAGACCATGCACACAAAAGTAAAAAATTGCCAGAATTAGCCTAGAGGCTATTGTACATCCACTGTCCCAGGACTGGTGGTAAGAGGTCACTCTAAAATGAAATAAAATAATTAAGCTATCAATAATAATGTATGTATAATCAGACAGTATAACTGAAATCACCTGTGTGTGTGTGTGTGTGTGTGTGTGTGTGTGTGTGTGTGTGTGTGTGTGTGTGTTCATATTCTTTAATAAACACGCATCAACAAAAAATGTAATAATGTAATGATCACAAATAATCATTCTTCTACCAAGCAATGTTCTTCAGAGACATTTTTCCAGAATGGTTGCCAACTAACACCCAGACGCAGCGGAAAGCATGCTATCAGGCTAGTCAATCAGTGGTTGCCTCGGTGCCGGCTGCTTAACAAATCAGTGGCAAAATGGAGCCAATTAAAATAAATTATCATGTTGCAGTTACATTATGACCACATATGTATCTACCATTGACCACTTATGCTCCCTTTCCACTAGCTGTTCTCAGTTGCCAGCAATATCATTTTTGTTACAGTGTAGCTTGGTTATACACTGTAACAAATAATATATTGATATATGAATTGACTACATAGCTGAAGAAAAGTGAGCATAAGAGGCTACAAATAAAAACATGCAAGCTAGCAAAAAGTTACATCGTTAACTTAGTTTACAATAGATCATTGGTGTAAGTATTTTGTCCGCTTCGGACAATCCGAACCCCCCCCCCCCACCCCCTTCAGAAGCTCTGCCCCCCAAATTCACGGACAGATAACTACTGGCTGGCCGGCATATTCACATGCTACCTCCCCCAACTGTTTTCCATTTACACAACCAGGGCTGTGTATTACCCTGGATTTGTTTTCAGCGCACACAGAAAATAGAGAGCTAGGTGACCGTAAGGAGATATTCACTGAATTTGACAAAAGGTGTATTGGATTAACCTCACTTACTATACCTTTAAGATGCTTGTGTAGTATGCAATATTCATTAGGTGTGTACAATCTAGCATCTAGCCGTTGACCCCCCCCTCACACTTTACGTCCCTGGCCCAATTTGGCATCGCAGCTGGTGGGATCCCATTACAAGACTGTCTCTAGTTGCCTGCTGTTTTTGTTTTCTGGACTGTTTTCTGGTTTTCTGCTCTACCTGCCTGCTCCTGATGGTGGGCTGCTCGCCTGTCCTCCTGCCTGCTGCCTCATCAGTTCTGAGGCGGCAGTTCTCAGGATCCTGTCAACAGTGCTTAGGCGCTAGAACTGATGGGAGCGCTGCGCTCTCTGCCGTCCTTAGCATCAGTCATCTGAACACTTTGCCTCAGGAAGAAAATCGATCTCTTGCCAAGCTCAGGGGAGAGCTTGAAGAGCAGGGGAGATAGGGAGAAAGAGAGGGAAACACGTCCCCACACCTGCAGCTCTTCCCAGGTATAAAACGGTGATAGATCTTCTGTCAAAGTTAAGAGAGTGTCAGTTAAACATTATAATAGATGGGGGTACTAAAAGAAAAATAAAACAGTGTGTTTATGAAGCCTAATCAGCTAAAAGCCTAAGAGGAAGTACCTGATTATGCACAGCTGTTCACAATTCCAGCCCTAATTGAAGCTGAATTTTTACAGGACTTTTGCTGTATGACCGCTGCACTGTTGCTTCATCACACAACATGACATTGCTGAAGATAAATGACTTACTTTATTATTATTATTACTAAAATTAGATTTTATTTTACATGGAAAGGAACAAATAAAAGTTGTAACCAATCCATCTTTCTTGTGCAATTTTCTGACAGTGGTTTGTAACTTTTCTTTTGCTTGTGACCCCTTAAAACAAAGCAAAATCTATTTGCAGTCCTCATCACAGGTTGCATAACCATACTTATGCAATAATTTTTTTGATTTTAATCATTTTTAGAGGCCCGTGGAGGTTATTTTTCAGCATTCCACAAGGAAAGGTATAACAAACAACAGCATTTGTTGTAGAAATATATTTTACCTGCTTTTTGTATTCTGTTGTTCACCTCACAACCCCTGAGATTTATTGGTCAAGCCCTCGGTCCGACCCCGATTTGGAACCAATGACCTAGTGCAAATGAGAACATATTTTTCAGCGGTGATGCTCTGCTGTTCCACAATGTTACCACCTAACAAATGCAGAAATCACGGCCATTTACGACAGTATTAACACCACTAGACTGCCTTACATCTTGAGTCAAGTATGGTTACGTTTAAAACGTATCATACATATTAATGTGGTCATTGTATGCCCAATCCATGTTTTAAATATGTCTTAAATGCAAATCCATGTGCCATGTACAGTATAACACCTTTGATGTTAAATCTTTCTGAGAATAAGAAACTCTGTATGAGGCAAGAGCTAAATCCAACTCTCCCATTACTGTTGCCCTTAACTGCGTAACTGTGACGCCTATCTGGCCACCAACAAAATCCTCTATGCCATGGTTCTAACTGAGCCCATATTTGGCCTACTTTCTGCTTGCCATTTGCATTTTACCCCTTGTGCATCAAATCCTCTCCCTGAAACTCAATGAAATACACTTTACACTATTTTTTCTGTAGGACTGCACTTGATTATATGGATGTGCATGTTTTTTTTAAACATAAAGCTGTCTATCTTTGTGTGTTTGTGTGTGTGTGTGTGTGTGTGTGTGTGTGTGTGTGTGTCTGTAGGTTTGTGGGAAGCAGCAATTCTGTAAGCTGAAATGAAATAATAAATATTCATTGCCATCACATGCTGGGTTTCCACAGCAATATGCTGGCTGCCAGCTGCTGTAACACTGTAATTTCCCATCAAAATCTATCTATCTATCTATCTATCTATCTATCTATCTATCTATCTATCTATCTATCTATCTATCTATCTATCTATCTATCTATCTATCCAGCCATGCCTCCATTCCAAAATTCATACGACGCAGCCTGTGTTACAGGTATGTGTTTGTGATGTGTGCCTATGCATGTGCATGCACGCAATGTTGAGAGTATATTTGTGTAGGTGTATGTACAGTTTGGGAGTGAGTATGGTTGCTAATGAGAGAATTGGAGAGAGATTGTGTGTGTGAGAGCATGAGGGGAGATGTACACTTTGCTGTGTGCATTGTCAATTTGTGCAACCTAAGATCGACATGTTAAGGGGAGCAGAAAAGACATACTTGTGTGTGACAGTAATAGTGCCTCTTTACTTTGTATTGCTCACCAGGAAACGCAGCCTGCCATCCAACTAAATGTACCAAGAGAAATATAAACATTTTGTCTTGAGACACTTGGCACTCCAACATAGACTGAAAGGAAATGTGAATGTTTAGACATGCATATTACAGGAAGATGACAAGACACAGATTTCCTTCTCTCTTTTTTGCAGAATGGTACATTAAAGCTGCGTTTGGCATCTTCACACATTGGGAGCTTCAAATGGAAAAAAGTGCTGACTTTTATCCAGAAGAACTGAAATATTAGTAAACTCTATATATTATAGTATTTATGAGCTGGGTTTGTTTCCCAAATACTGACAACAACTTTTGCCTCTTGACAGCCTGGTCTCACAGAATTCCATGAAATGATCACGAACTGTTAACACCGCATTACGTGGTAGTGGCACGGAATGTGTGAAAAATCTGTGTGGCCACCACGGAAAACAATGCCAATGTAAAGTCAATGAGAAGATGACATAGCATTAAGAGCGACTACGGTAGCGAGTAGTATGAAAGGCCGAACATCTGCATAGGGAGGTTGGTTGGGGTGGTGGATGGGTCAAACAACACAGGACTTTCACCCAGGAGACCGGGGATCGTGTCACGTTTCATAAACCCAACCATCCCGTTGTTGTCCCGCGTATCATGGAAACGTTAGCCCACCCACGACCTTTTCCTTAACTTAAGGGGCCGTGTTCTTTCTTCCATGGGCCCATCACAGAATTTTCAGCGATCCTGTTCATTTCACGGAATTTTTCCGTGGGCCCATCACGGAATTTTCGGCGATTCCGTGAAACTGCCACAGATTTTGAGTTAAGGGGCTTGTTCATTTCACGGAATTCTACGAGATCAGGTTGCTCTTGATTCATCTATGAAGTGATGGAAATACAAATATAGATTTATAGAGCTGAAGAAAAATAAATGTGGCGGTTCGGTGAGGACATTTGAGCATTCTAAAAGAATTTTCCTTTTGTCATTTGGAGAAATTTGGACTGCACTTAATTACCTTTTGCCTAATTGCTTAATTAATATTCTGAATTGCATGCTCGGCCTTCACACGTTTACCAATTTCTGACATTATACAATGAATTATATTTGAGTGACATACAACATTTTATAATGTGGATGAAAAATTTAAATAATCAGACAATAAAGGAGTGACCAAATTTACAGAGGGTGGATGGGCCGGGGCTTTTTGACCGTGTTCCTGATTTCTGCAATTGAGCGCTTGCCTCTGTCAGACTACAACTTTTATTATTAACAAACATTTTTTCCACTTATTTTGATCCTTAAGTAGCCCTCATCATTCAGTTTCAACTATATGTCTATTTCTTGTGGACTTGTTTTGTAGGTCTAAAAAAACTGTCCATTTTGTTTTGATATGGAATGACCAAACCTCAGCGGCCTTAACTGCATAGTGCTTAGATTTTTGTAGCCCCCATGAGGAATTCTAAGTAATGACAACAACACTGTCAGCATCCACATGACGCAAGCCTTTGGTGATTTCGTACAACCCCCACCCCTCCTCTACGCAGTTGATAGTAACATTTATCCCGTCAAATCAAGGAGGACAAGAAGGATTACAAAAACAGGGACTTTTCAGAAGAGGTAATTATCTTGTAATTTTTATGTTATTTTCCTCTCCAAAGCTAAACACTGCTGTTGTCCTTTCTCAGTGGTGACGTAAAACACATCACTTGGGCTTCTGCGAGTGAATGTCACTGTACAATACTTATGTCAGCCCTTTTTTTAATTATGACCAGCCATCCTTGACATTCCATTGGGTTGCAATAATAAATAATATAATAGTAAATAATTGAAGTAAAAAAATGGCTTCTCACTTACAACTAATGCACCTTGCTCAACCATTATTTGAATATGTGAAATTTGTACAAAAACCTTCAAGTGACGGATTTATCCTTATCTATTCAATTTAAGAGCCTACAGCAATAAACAGCCTCAGCAAAGCCATGACCATTCACTGTCATTTATCAGTTTACAACAATATATCAATATGCAATCATTTTACATTGCGATCTATCAAATTATAACAATAAGAAGCTGAGGAAATGAAAATGAAATAATTGCTGGATAACTCTCCTGTGGTAATCTCCCTAAACTTGCACTGTGAGGTTCACTTGATGTGTGGGACGTGTCAAAAATCAGTGAGAGAAAATTATATTAGAAATATGAAATTGCATGCTGCAAATTTGATGAAATGGGCCCCAGCTGCGTTCCTACATGGCCGGTCTAGGCTTTTACAAATGAATTATTCTGGCAGGATAAAGCACTTTGTCACAAAACACTCATCCCCTCAAAATTGTTCCAGGAACATGGCACTGACTTTAATTTACTCCAATGGCCTGCACAGTCCCCAGATACCAACCAAGTAGAGCACCTTTGAGATCAAGTGGAACAGTTTTACAGTGTAGAGGCATAGCAGACCAAATCTGTGGGAAATACCCAAGGGCGTAACTTTGGGTTCAACAATGGGGGGGTTGAGATCTCCACCCAGGGCTGTAGTCTACTTATATACACTGGCTTAGAATAAGCCTTTTTGGGGAAACCTATGAAAGTGGGGGGTAGGACATTTTCAGCATCAAACACTTCATTTTCTGCATTTTTTATGCACCAATTTATGTTGGAAATACCTTTATTTATGTAAAGAAAATAAAATGGAATATAAGGCAGTATTGGGGCTTTTACATTAGGGACCTGGGCCCGGATCCAAAAGTTAACCCCAAAGTACTGCTCACATCCATGCCCAAGTCCACTTGAAAATGGGGTCATTACATTTCAGGTGTATATTGTTTGCATCAGGTGTAAAAACCAACTGTACTAAAACACGGAAGTTGACTACAACTATCTAGGGAGGTTCCGGAATATGTATGAACAAATAGGCTGTTTCACATTAATTTTAAGAGCCAGAGCACAACAACATGCTCTACATATTGTGGTATCTGAACAGGTCATGACTTTGGATACATTTGTACTGAGGATTTTCTTGTGGGGGATTCCTTTGACCCTTGCCCTACTTTTACTGAGACATCTGGAGGCTGTTAACATGAGCAGAAGAGCCCTTTTGGACAGAAGAGTCCTTATTTGGAGATGAGCCAAAAAAGAAGGTATCATTGGTCAGTTCTGACCCAATCACGTTAGTGTAATGCACAGTATGTATACTATGTGTTAACTGCAGAACTTCAGAGCGACATATTGGAAGAATTGGGTTGGTCGTTCTCCAAACTCTCTGCAGGAGTTTGTTAAAGGGATGCTGAAAACTAGATGTAATAAACCTTTTTTATAATCAAAGATCAGTGTCAATATCTCAGCAAGTTCATCTGAATAGCATAAATCATTTATTTTGCACCACATTTGGAATGTATCAAACTCTGTCGTTCCAATATTAGTAAAATTGATATTTATCTTCAGCCAATTGATAGTAATACTGTTATTTAACTGTATTCAATGCCATACTATTCTGTAAAAACATATTGCAGCATTGTGGGCCGGTCAAATGTATATTTCCGACTTTATTTCACGGGCGTTTAACCCCCCCCCCCATATGAAAATACCAACCTGTTCTGACTTCCGACTTTCAAATACGGCAGCTTGGTCAGTGGCCCTTAACATCAGATACCAACGCACAAGGCACCCTTTAGAGGCAAACATTGCTTTCAACTGCTTGACTGCAGCGCTCTCAGATGATGAAGTATAAAGAGCGACAAAGTCACCGTAGGGAGGAGGTTGGGGTGGATGGATTGGTCAAACAAACAAGATCTTTCACCCAGGAGACCGTTGTTTGTGTCCAGGAATAGCAACGCGGATTTCGGTGCCTCATTCTGGTGCCACTGATATGTCTGCGCTTCTCTCTGATACTCTAAAACAGATGTTACAGGAAACAGAAACATTGCTGCACGTGACGCTAGTTAACACTATACTCGACAGCATCTAACGTTAGCCTACTGCTAGCTAGTAGCTGGATTAAACACGGTTACAATGCTGACAGCTAACACTAAACGGTGTAAAGTTTGTCTGTATTTCACTGTAGAGCATTCCGACACCGGGATGTAACAATCTGCAGCTGCTGTTGTCGGAAAAACACAGACGGTGCGTTCAATGAAACTGGTAATTTACAGTCTCGTGGTGCATTCAAAATGTTAAATGCCCTTTTCCCATCTGGCGGTTGTTTTTGTCATTCAACAGCTATTTACTAGTGAAATAAGTTATTGTTATAGTGATTGCATTATTATTAAACATTTAATTTTGACGATATGGCCTTAGCAATAAACAAGCCATTCTTTAATGTCGCTTACTGTTTAGTACCCTTCTTTTTTTTAACTTTCTTAAAAAGTATCGGTTCAGGCACCGTTAAGGCACCGGTACCGTTTTAAAAGTACCGCTTTAGCACCGGTATCCAAACCAAACAATACCCAATCCTAATATTGAGTCTAGATTCAAATGTGTGACTAGATTAAATATATAATAAACAAATACAAATCTTAAAATCAAGTTCATAAAGTCATTTTATTTGCATTCATTTGATTCCCAATCAAGATACACTGGTAAGAATTGCTTTCCATTGTTAATATCTACTAAAAAACAGTTCTGAAATGCAAAATAATAGAATTTTAATCATGTGATAAAACATGCAATTAATCGGGATTAACTATAGAAATTCAACGATTAATCGCGATTAAGAAAATGTAATCGTTTGACAGCCCTAATATATATATATATATATATATATATATATATATATATATATATATATATATATATATGTGAACATTGTTGTATAAAAACACCATGTAAATATGCCAGAATTAGTAAAAATAACTACTTTTCATCTGCAGTCCCTAGGCAGGTGACATAGGACTAACATAGAGACAGCCAGCAGTCATACAGCACTCATTCACTATAAATTAAAAGGTACATATAATGGTGACATATACAGTACATTCACAAAACAAACAAACAAAACAAAGCAAAAATACATGATGACAAAGACGTTATTCATCCACCTCTATACTGCATTCAATTTAACACTGAAAGTGTATGGGTGATGAAATGTCTAACAGTTAAAAGTGAGTGCATCTCTGGTTTTCTAGGAGCCACTGTTTTAAGTGAGTTTTAAAGGTGTTGAATGTAGGACACTCTTATTCGGAGTGGCAAGCTATTCCAGAGTTTGCCTCCTATTATTGACAATATGTTTTATCCAGAAGTGGTGCGTCTAAATGGGATCACACAGTCCCCTTTTACAGAGACCCGTGTACTACCGCCGCTTTCAAGTCTTTGGAAAAAGCCATGCAGCGGAGCACAACAAGCATACTTGAAATGTTTGAAATTGTCAAAGCTTGAAAATGTACAGTATGTCTCTCTAAGTTATCGCAATGGTGAAATGACAATGCCTTTTTATCAAAAGTTTTTATGGCTTTCTTAAATAGAGAATAAATGCTTTTAAGATTAGTTATGCTAGTTAATGTTTGTAAAACAATACTCAATATGTGATAAGATCATAGTATATAAGAACAACTTGGCAGCGTTGGTGTCAAGAAATGGCCTATCTTGTTTAAAATTCAGCAAATTTAAATTAACTTTATTTGCCACCTTTTTTACATTTTACATGAGCGAGGGATTGCTGTCACGCCAAAACTGAGTCTGTGGCCCTCCGTGACTTTATTTATTTAGCTAATCAGTCCCTCCAGAAAAATGCGATTATGTGATCGCATAATTCAATGCATAATCAGCTAAAGTCCGCATATTTATGCGGGGGCCACATTTTTTCAAATACGCCACACTTTTGCCGCATAAATTGCCACATCAATTGCTGATTTCCGCGCAAAATATGCAGGGCTTGCATGGTTTTATAATCCCCTCATTTTTGTTGTAAAAAGTCACATATATCTCAGCAGAAAGTTGAAAAATGTTGCGTTTACTTCACACAAGAGCAGCCGTTTTCCCCTGTTGCCATGGGAACATTATGAAGTGACATAATTACGCGACATGAACGTCATCAAAAAGCTGCAAACCCCACGATGAAGCAATGATGAAACTGCAGTTTTTGCAAGTTCCCGCAATTTTTGCAAATTCCCGCAATGTTTTAATCAAGGATTTTTGCCCTTAACAATCACAAAAAAACTCTGCATTTTTCTGGAACGACTGGCTAATAGCAGAAACACTGAATTCTATAATGACACTTAGGAAAAAAATTGTAAGTGGATCTGCTTAATAGGGTCAGGTATGGTTAAGATTAGTCAAGTAGAATTAAAGTATGCTAAAGGTTAGGTAATTAATACACCTGGTCAAGGTGAGGGAAAAAGTGTGATTATGGTTAAAAATAACTTTAATCTCCTTTACAAAAGTCCAACCTGCTACGTGTACATGCCCATCCACTCCAAGATGAACATGATTTCTAGGGTGAATGTGATGGATTTAAGGCAGTGATTAGTGCATATCTAGCAGTGGGCAATTGCAGTAGCAAGGAACATATGAATTAAAATTAATAAGGTGCAAATTTGTTTTTCTCTAAATTTATTTACACATGTAAGAAGACTGGAGGCTTTAATGAGTCCTCTACATCCACTTAAACACAGCATGTCAGACAGTAATTCTTACAATTCCCAATCCCATTTTGTATAATATTAAATCCCCCATCACAGCGGATGACAAACTAGAGACACATTTCATTCTTTCACTCCCTCACTGTCTCCCCTCTGTAATTATTTTCTTGTTTCACAGCTCAATTATTCCTACATCCATGTGCTTTGTTTCTCACCTAACTTTGGGTCTATTGTCTTTCAGAGCTAGGTAGGTATTGTTAATAAACACCTCCTGAGCTCTAGGGCTCTCCTGGGCTTGACAGATTGACCCGACGAGAGGCATTAGAGTGATTTAAGTTCCAGATAATGGCGACATAATATCAGCAAGAATGTAATGCTGCGCATTTACTGAAAATGACTTGGACATAACTGAATTGCAATAATGATTATAACTGACAAAAGCTGAAGGATTGGATATTGGCTCGCTTCCACTGTTTAATGAAACACCGTCATCCAAAAAGTCTGTTGCTGTACAACAAGAATGTTTTAAATTCACCTGACAGAGCAGGAACAGGTTAAATATAACTCCTTTTTGACAGTTGATGGTGGAAAGCATGGTTTACACTTGCCCTTTTGTAGGTTAGCAGGCTGATTTAAGAAATTTAACTTTAATTTTGATAATACTGTAAGGTTAGAAAACAAGGGAGAAGCAGAAGAATATAGTTTTATGTTCCTTCACTGCAGCCATGATATTCTCATAGTAGTCTTTATCCATGACATTCCTCTTCTGGGATTTCTCCATTGCCAGCGGAAATTCGGCCGGATTTCACTCTTTTCAACTGGAGGTCCATTACCTTTCGCTTTCTTTGTGTTAGAATTTTTAACTCCGGTGGATTTATGAGGGCTATGTTTAACTGCTCCTCAGATCTCTGCAGGGTAAATCCAGACAGCTAGCTAGACTATCTGTCCAATCTGAGTTTTCTGTTGCATGACAAAAACAACTTTTGAACGTACACACGTTCCACCAAAACAAGTTCCTTCCCGAGACTATTTTGCAGCGGCACCGTGGCTCTGTCCGGCGCTTAACGCCACCCCAAGATGATTGTGATTGGTTTAAAGAAATGGCAAAAAACCAGAGCACGTTTTTCTCCCATCCCGGAATGCTGTGTGGACTAGCCAGACCCTCCTCCACAGCGCTGTGGAGGAAGGTCTGGCAAAGCGAAACTTTACTCACAGTGACACCAAAATACAGAAAATATACACTTGTTCACATGTCCAATCATCATCTGTTGCCTCACTGGGGCTTATCCAATATGGACATCCTCACAGATGAACAGCCATACCCACCAACTCCATGGATAAACACATTCAATGCAGCTTTTATAGATCCTGGACACCTAATAGTAAAACAGATACAATATTCTTTAGTACTATTATTCCTATCTAATAAATGTATATATGTATGTAATTTACAATGAAGTGTTCCAAGTCTTCTGATTAATATATATTGTTAAAGGGCAGTTAGCATATCGTTAATCTAAAAGAAAGGTACACAACATTTTCCTTTGCCTTTCTTTCAAAAAGCAATCATAGAGTCACCAAGTTGTTAAACATCATTATGCTGTGTGTAGTTTTCAGATGAGGTGCAACATGATTTCTGAAGTTTGAACATGAAAGTGTTCAAACACTCTCCCCTCACTGTTTTCTACAATACAAACATGAGGTTGCCTAGTGCCAAAGATATTGCTTTTCCTACGTTTAAAAGTGCCACTGTGTATGGTAGTGGGGGTTTGAAGCAGCGCACACATTGAAGTGACAGGAAGGAGACATATCAGGTAGGCAAGTTTAAATCCATTCTGGCAAGCAACAGTGACTGACATCTAACAGATAACTAGCATTGGAGGATAACAGTTGTCATGCAGAGACCTGAGGCTAGATGCATAAATGTGCAGATTTACACCAAGCTATCTGTAGTCCCTGCCCTAGATTCATAAAGAAATACTGTGGATGCATTGTTCCATGCTTAAAATTCACATCTTAGTCATTGTGAAAATGTGCATAAATGCACAAGCTTGCTGCCGACTCTCACAGTTAGACATTTGCAATGTTCCACGGCAATGCCGAAGGACGCATGTATCATTACACAAATCTATTACACACTTATATAACGAGAGTGGCATTATAACAGCCTGCTGACTCATCATGCCTACTTTATGATCCACGTTCAGTTTGTACGAAATTCCATAGACGTGTTCACTCACACAAATATATACAATTATATTTGTGAAGAGAAGACTGTTGCATTATTGTTACATACATTTATTTTATATTGAAAACATCAAGGCTGCAATCCTCCCGAAATCCCCCCCTTTCACAAATTATTATGTGGCCAGAGACTTGAGCATTTTGGAATTTTGTATTTTTGAGCCTACATCATTTGACGTCTGGGCTCTGTTGTGTAAAGAGAGTGAAACAAGGGTTTTGGGATGAGATCATTTCAGTCTGGGCAGTCACAAAAGCACATGCTTATTAATAAATATAAGACAAAAGCTTTGACATTGATCCTCTCTCAGGAATAATTTAATGTGTAAAAGCCTATAAATAAATATTCACTCAAAATAATTGACTTTCTCACTATCATATTCCAGTGAAGTTACAAAACCCGGAGATATGAGAATAATGTTTGAACAATTTGGTCATGAATTGTCAAATTGGTCGTGGATTAAAAATAGGTTTAAGATCAAATAGTTCAATATCCACTGAATACATTCAACTCTTTTAATAAAAGAAAGTAAATCATAGCCAGATCCAAAACCATTCCATGTAGGCAACCCAAGAAACAAGTAGCCTGCTGTAGGGCATAACCCCTCACCAGCTTCCCACCTGCAAACACTGCCAAATGTGTTCTTTGAAGGTACCACAGCTGGGACTCAAACCCAGTGGCAAGTATTTTACCCCATGCAACATGTTGTCTCCCAACCCTTTGGTATATTTAGTTTGATTGTTACTTCTCAATGACTTTGAATAATGTTAATATGCATTACATGCATTCAAATAAATGTACATTCTACTTTAACAAGTCTACAGCTTTGAATTTGAAAGAGAAGCTGTCTGCACCCAGAACTGGAAAAGAAGGACGAGCAGGCTCAGACTTGCAGGGCTTGGAACATTTTAATTCAAGCTTTGAAAAAAAAAAAGCTTTTGCAGCAGTTAGATTTGACAACTAGGGTGGCAAATTATGTAATGGAATCAACTAAATCTCAGTTAGTGTAGCTGATGTGTGGTAGTCATATTTAAAAGTAATGAGTCTTAATGGGAAAGCAGTAGTGCTTAATATCACCCACATACTGTACATGTTGGGAGTTTTGCTGGCTTGTCTCCCATTCAAGCTAATATATCTGAACTGACATGAGTAGCATTCTCTTCACCAAAAAAAAAAAAAAAAAAAAACCTACACGATCCAATTGTGCTTTTTATTTTATTTTTATTTTGCTAAACGGACATGCCAGATGGTTTGTTACACAGAACCATTTGAGATACTATCATTGGAAACTGTTTGAAGATACCTTGCTGGTTATTGGATGGACCATCTATCTATCTATCCAGCCACCATTGTTGTGTTGACCGAACTATAAAATTTATCAACATGTTGGTTGAAGAGGAGTGCTTTTTTGTGCAGGTTGTGGTAAAATGAAATTCATTCCCAGAGATATACATCTATACTGGTCAGCCTAAAAACATGTTTTTTATTGGAACATTGTGAGTTTAATGTACTATCTATAATAAACCTTTAAAGACTGGTGATTTGTGTACGATGTGGATCAGAAACTTTTAAAGTGCTGACTTTAACTCTAAAAGGGTATTTTAGAGGCAGCTGTCTTTGCTGTGTTGTTGCCTAGACAGGAAGAGACAGTGATGATCGGTCAACGATAGACCACAGAATGTGAGAAAAGGAAAAACAAAGTGAGGTATTTTAACAAGGGATGTAGTTAAAATCGACAGACGGGTGGACTAAAAAGGCAAGCAAAGAGCACAGACTGAAGTTGACCAATTAGAATGAGCAGTTAAAGCAAGCTATGACAGTCAGGTAGATGAACATTGACAGGTTGAGTAGAATGAGAGGGACAGATTTATCGAATCATTAGAGAGACTGACTGGCTTATAATAACCGTCACTCCTAATGAGGGTTGGAAATCATTATAGGTCCTTACCAAGCTGTATGAAGTCACATTGAACACAGTATCTGCATTTTTTTCTCCTATTTTCCACTTGGTCCTAACAAAGCTGTAAAAAGTCATGTCACACACACACACACACACACACACACACACACACACACACACACACACACACACACACACACACACACACACACACACACACACACACACACACCTGTTCCAGAGCAGATGACAGTTGAAGACCAACCCAACTGGCAGGATGCCGAGATAATCAGCGAATACTGAAAAGGCGGCTAATTAACAGCCACTGCAAGCTGATAGTTTGGGCAGATTAGCAGCTTTCTGGAGAGTTGAGAAGACAAAGATATGCCTGTCACGATCCATCCATTTGAGCAATAAGGTGTGTGTGTGTTTGTGTGTTTCTGTATGTCTCTATACACACATGCATATGTCTGTCTTTCTGTGTTTCTTTGTGTGTCTTGCGAAAGTAAAGGCAGAATAAATGTGTCACTGTGTTTTCTAAAAGGAACAAAGCAATTTGAACTGATTTCCAGCTTAAATGATCCCTGATCACCTGCTGCAAGAATATGCAGTTGGAACAGTTTGAAACCTCCTGCAGCAAGCACAGCTCATAATGTGCATCTGGTAATACACAAAGAACAGAAAATGCAAATGGTTTTCACCTGCTTATTGATGTTTTAATCAGATTTGTACTTATTAATTCCCAAAATATCTAGGGAAAATGTTCAATAATAAACAGACCTACACAGTGAAAATACATTTCTGATATATATAATTTAGATGATCTATTTGAAAGATTCATACCAAATACAAAGGTAAATGGAAAAATTACAACTATTGGCTTTTCCATATGTTGTTAGTGTTGAGTATTTTATACTAGCTGTGGCCAATCACTCTCCCAACACTTGTTTTGTGCTTTTCTCTCTCCATCACAGATACCATACAATAGTAGGTTGAAGATGGAGCTACATTGAATTAAAAGTGAATAGACAGCAACAAAAAAACAATTCTACTGCCTGCACTCAGCACTGCATGTGGAGCCTTCAGAATCCTGCCAAATTGTTTTGGCCTGTGCTGTTTTCAAGGATTTTCCATTGGAGGAGGTAATAAGCAATATGCAGGATAATTAAAAAAATGAAAAGAAAGCAGCTTTGTTTCTGCTTTTCCTAACTGACTCAATTTACATGTTTACTATCATTACTTAACTAAATATTAATTGCAGAATTTGTAAATTAAGTGCCATAGATACATAGATAGATAGATGAAACAAAATCTTGTCAAAATACAGAATGTATAAATAGGGTGAAAAGAGGGTAGTGGAATGGATTCTTATGGCAAGAATAATACAAATGTGCACAGAAACAGAGATATTCTTACAAATATGTTACATACCAAGCAGAAGAAGAAAGTAAGAGAATGGATGTCAAATGAAATAAAAGAGACAGTGATATATCTTCAGAAACATCCCAGTAAAGGGGAGAGAGTGAAAGAAACAGAGTGAAAATGACAGGCCTGAATAGAGGAAGCTGTGACACAATAACAGTGCCAGACAGCTGTAGAGCCAAAGACTGAGAGAGCAATGACAACCTGGGTGATCTTTTGGGCAATATACTTGACACAGAAAAATGTATTGGGGATCTCAGCAGGGACAGCAAAACAGAGCCTTTCCCTCATTTTGAAGCCTGTGTGATTAGAAAAATTTAAGGATATATCCAGAAGCAAAGTTACAGATAACTTTCTGGAATGAATCATCATTTTGTGTGATTTTTGTGTGGTTTACAAATGGGGAGTTGTCCCATTACTGCAGGAAGAAGTGGTCTTCAATAAGCATATTGTCTTTACTCGTGATATTTTTTGCTTTACTATGCTCGCCCGTTCAGCTCCTATAGCAAGTCCAGTAACACAAATGACAAACCAGAGCTGAAAGAGCCCCCTATGTTACGTAGATCGATCATTTGCGAGTGTTGTAGATTCCTAGTAAGTTAGCATCACTTAACAAAAAGTGGTCGATCAGATGTATACTCTGCCATGACTTAAATCAATTTAAGTTTGGCAGTGTCATGTCTCACAAAAAAAATCAAACATCCTCATGCAGAAATAATCAACTACACCTGCAGTTGCTTTCAACCACCAAGGGTGGACATCCAATGCTACAGAGAGATACTTAACAGAGTAACATCTTGAATGATGAGATGATCGGTACCACTCATGTCTGTTTGGTAAAAATGAAGCTACCGGCAGCAGCTGGAAAGCTAAGCTTAGTACAAAGACTGGAACAGGGGGAGGCAGCTAGCTTGGCTCTCTCCTGTGGTAACAAAATCAGCCTGGCAATACGTTTAAATCTCACAGATGATTTTTATATTATATTTAGTACAAAAAGGGACGTAAAAATGGCACTTTCAGCACATCTATGTTGTCATTTGACTGTTGGTCCATGGTTTATGGCAGCTTCATATTTATTCTAAAACTAGTTATTTAAACTGCACTGCTGGCTATAATGCTTGATTTAAGTTAATCATAAATATGCTACATGTTTTGAGCGACTCTTTTTATTCTATATACTTTATATTAGAGAATTACTAGGATAATGAGTATTGCTGGCAAATTAGTCTGGCTTTGCCAGACCTTCCTCTACCACAGCGCTGCGGAGGAGGGTCTTGCTAGTCCACACAGCATTCCGGGATGGGAGAAAAACGTGCTCTGGTTGATTGGTATTTCTTTAAACCAATCACTGGTACTAAGCACCGGGAAAAGATGCTGTGCCGCTGAAAAATAGCCTCGAGATGGAACTTATTTTGGTGCAACGTGTACGTTCAAAAGTTGTTTTAGTCGTGCGACAGAAAACTCAGATTGGACAGATAGTCTAGCTAGCTGTCTGGATTTACCCTGCAGAGATCCGAGGAGCAGTTAACCATAGTCCTCATGAATCCACCTGAGTTTAAAATGCCAACAAAAAAGAAGCCCAAGGCAACGGATATCCGGCCTAAATGAATGAATATCCAGCCTAAATGAGTGAAATCCGGTGGAATTTCTGTCTGCAACGGAGCAATCCCGAAAGTGATATAGACTACTGGCAAATTGACATTTCAGTTGCCAGTGCAAACATGGAATTCAATTTAATTTGATGCTGCCATAAAACCTGGGTTGGGATTTAAGTTTTTGTAAAGTTTTGGGATATAGTGTTCTATTCCTTTTCATCCCAATAACAAAATCAACTCAGCCTGAATGATGAAGAAAAAACAACCTCAACACATAAAACCAGGTTTCCCTCACCCTGGTCCACTTTTACTACCATTATACCAGCGTCTTTTATGCAGGCTGCTTTATTAACTTAAAATCAATTCAAGGGGTAAGCTCTTGAGGGAATTATGTGAGTGGGAAAAGATTTTACTGTACTGGCCGCAGAACTAGAAAGTACTCCAAATGAGAGAGGACACTTAAAATAGATTCAGACATTACAGTACGACGTTTGGCCAGAATGGCTGTCAGACCAAACTCTGGAGGAGATTAGCAAAGGTGATCTTGAAGTTTGGCTGAGACTGTGGGGAGGTGAAGGACTCAACCCTGAACACTTCTGATCCACAGTGTGTCCATTTTGGAATGTCCAGATAATACAAAATTGATTGGTAATGACCAAGTGTGTGGATTTTTGAGACAATTGTTTCTTAATTAAGGTCCTTCAGTTCAAGAAACTAATTTTTATAAAAGCAGCAATTGTGTTAGAAGTCTTTTTAGGTTTGTTCTCTCTGTAGAAAATAAATTCTGTGCTCAAACGAATAATTTTGGGAAGTCCAGGCCGTTTTTTTTCCTTTCGATTCTCATAGTCCATTGGTTGATCAGTTGATTTTTACACAACATAAGAATAGGTCACCATAATGCAACTGTAAAAGAAAGGTATCACAGAATTAGTGCATTGAGCTAACAATGCAATTAAACCCTGCAGCACCTGAAGGCATCCAAAGATATTTTAAAAACAGTGTCTTCAACTGTGCTTTTGGACAACAATAATGTAACTTTGACTGAATGAGTACATACTGTACATACATGGCTGTAACTACACCCAACTGAATGTTCACTTTGATGGATTACAGACATGCAGCAAGTTCCAAGTCTCTGCAGGAACATTTCAATATGATACTGACATGACCCGGAACCAGTGGCTGCCTGGTAGGTTGGAAAAACGACTGCATCAAACTCTAACACAGCATGGGATGCTTTGGAAAATGTCATAATGTAAAGTACAGGTGACATGTAGTAAATGGGCTAAAACATGCAAAACAAAAGGATCATGTTGTCATGATCCTTTTGAAGTCTGTTACTAGAGCTCAGTAGGCCGGGGCATTACCACACCACTTGTTCTCTACGTCCCGCAGTGTGACCTCAAGTACTACCATGGGTATGAGTGTGTGTGTGTGTGTGTGTGTGTGTGTGTGTGTGTGTGTTTTGTACACTTTTTATGTCCTGGTGCTGGATGCCAGATGCCAGCTCCCCTCACACACTCACAGTCTAGAGACAGAGCCTTTAAGTGTGTTTATTACCTCCAGTCTTTGGACAGTAAAGAACAGGAAATGTTTTCCTCCTCCTCTCACCTTCGCGCACACACACACACACACACACACACACACACACACACACACACACACACACACACACACACACACACACACACACACACACACACACACACACACCAGTCACTCCCTTGCCCTTTCTGCTTGTGGCCGTCCACATCCTCTCTGGGCACCAAACTAGGCTTGAGGAATTTATAAAGCGATGTTAAGGAAGTCGAAGAAAGGCTTTCCCTCTTTTTTAGTAACACACAAGCAAAGTCATCTTCACTACAAACCATCTGCTCATCGCTGATTGCTACTCTCTACGAATGAATGAACAGAAACACTGTGGTTATTTGGGAGTATTCTCCTATTCAGTAACGAGAGACGGTGAAATAGAAGTTAACTGTGTAACTCCTGTTATATAAGTATGTGCATGGTCCACAACTGCTCTATGCCACTGAATGAATCAATCAATAGAAGAGGCATAGGTATGTGTTTTTTAACAGTGTTAAGGGATGTTATGTCATTTCTCCTATGTGTGTGTATAGCCAGATGTGTTTAGCATCAAAGGTTTATTAGTGGGCAACTTTTAAATAAAACTCATATCTGCTGAAACTGTGACTATATCATACATGAGACAGATAACCTGTTAAAAAGTCAGGTTTCTCTGGCTCTATCGCACTAGCTAGCTTGGGCTGGCTTGTTAGATTATCCGTCTCCGAAGCTGCCGTCCGCTCTTCTCCTTCCGAAGTAGTCCTGCCAGCGATGGGGAGTGAGGCGGAGGGACCGCTGGACCCACTGCTGCCGCTGGCTAGTTGGTGCAACTAACGATTATTTTCACTGACGATTAATCTGACGATTATTTGCTCAATTAATCAATGAAATGTTTGATCTATAAATTGTCAGAAAATTGTGAAAAATGTCCATCAGTATTTTCCAAAGCCCAAGATGATGTCCTCAAATGTCTTGTTTTGTCAACTTTTGAACGTACACATGTTCCACCAAAACAAGTTCCTTCCCGAGACTATTTTGCAGCGGCACCGTGGCTCTGCTCGGCGCTAAACATTGCCCAAGACGATTGTGATTAGTTTAAAGAAATGCCAATAAGCCAGAGCACGTTTGTCTCCCGTCCCAGAATGCTGGGTGGAGTAGCCAGACCCTCCTTCGCAGCTCTGTGGAGGAATGTCTGGCAAAGCGAGACCAAGTTTACTGTCACAAAACTAGGGAATGTTATCATTTAAGAAGCTGGAATGAGAGTAATTTTTTTCTATAAAAAATGACTCAAAACGATTAATCGATTATCAAAATAGTTGGCGATTAATTTTTATAACTGACAACTAATCAATTAATCTTTGCAGCTCTACCGCTGGCCACCATCTGCTGTTCGGCTCATTTTCTGTAACCAGTGTAGGATGAAAGCATGGTGGAATTAGCAAGCTAGTTAGTTAACTAGCCAGCCACTACCATGAGTACAATTTTAAACCTAATTTCCATTTCTTCAACAAAGGACTATTGGCTGCTGGTATGATCATAAACAGACTATTATCACATAATCTAGGGAGTCTCTTTGATGTGTCTGACATCTCAGTTAGTAATGAGGAAATTTGCAGCTCTGAGCAAGGACTGCTGATTTTCAAGTGTTACGAGGGGGGTTTATTTCTAGAAATAGTTCATTCGTGTCAACTACCTCCCAGCTGAGTGCTAAATGGATTGGAGACCAGATATCACCATTTGCATTCAAAATGGCATTTCCTTTGCAAGAGACCACACCACAACAGAGCACAACACATTGTGTTACTGAGAGTTTAAGTGCTACAAATAATAAATAGTTGTTAAATGGTTTAAAGATTAAAGAGGATGAAAGCAATGCATAATAATTCCCACTGCTTGTTCAACATCAAGGTACTGACACTGACTGGGTTTACATGATCCAATCAAACAGATCATGTGCTGGAAAAATATTAAAATAGCCAAGTACACAGGTCTAATTGTACACAGGTCTAATTTACTCATTCAGACTGAAAGGTTGCAGACCACTATCACACAGGGGAGGGGGCATATATTATTGTGAGATCTGATGACAGTTTGGCTGTACACCGTTTGTATTTAATGCAGTGGTAAGAAGGCAAATAGGTCTCTGGCAGTGGTATGCTTTTCAATTTGTTCTCAAGCAATAACCACAGTAGAGAATTCATTGTCATGGTTGCAAGACATTTTGTTACTTTTGTTGTTGAGGTGAAAAAGTAATTTCACCTCCGAGTGTTACAGGAGAGAGATGTGTTCACATCTTAAGCACTCACAATGGAAACCTTAATATGATGTAAGTTTTACAACACAGCGTTGCATATTGCTGAGCTCAATACTTTTTCAATTTCTCATTTTTAGATGCTCAGAACTTATGGTAAATCATAGTGTGTCCAAACTATTTTCAATTTAACTGCTCTCACACGAACAAGTAACAGTCTGCGGCACACATACTCAGATATATTTGCCAATGAATATTATTGTCTTCGAGAAAGCAGTGGCCTTCTCATTAATTGAAGAGTTCAATTAACCCAAATAACAAACACAAACACAAACACACACACACACACACACACACACACACACACACACACACACACCTACCTCAATAAAAAAAAACATTCTTTCTCACGTACCTCTAGTTTTGTCCAGCTATGCAGAGAGTTTTGGTTTTACAAATTTGAAAAATGGACATGGTTTTCTGTTGACTTTATCAAATGTAATTTTTCTCAAAGCATTGAGCAGCATAAACTGCACAAGACAACACAAGCTTCAGAGGGCAGTATCTCAAAACCTTGGCACAGTTAGATACAATGTGGGGCAAGTGGTAACTGCGTTTTTTTGTGTGGTGATTTATGTAAACCAAGCCTATGCAAATTATTGAGCTGGCTTATATTTGCATATATTCCCTTGATTTGTTGTGCTATTTGACAAATGCCTTTACTTTGGTTAAATATTGCTCATAAATCGTGATTGTTTTTTACATGACCATATCTGACAGTAGAATATGCCATTTGTAATGGTGTTCTGTAAGGACTCAGGACTCAAGTATTTATGGTACTACTTAGAGAAGCACGATTACAATTTTTAGGTCGATTTCCGATTTTTCATTGAGTTTGACCATCCGATAACGATTTTAGCCAATCCCGAATAAATTTTTTTCTAACCACTTTACAGCACACACAAATATTTATTTTCTATCTTTTCTTTAATAGAAAATTTACCATTTTCATAGAACATAGAACATTTTTTGAATAGATAATCGATCACTATAAAATACAATAGAAAATTACTAGTGGTGGGGGAAATTCACACACAAGTGCAATATTATGGAAGAACCATTTCCTTCTTTTCACATCCAATATCCAACTAAAAACATGTGATATATTTAGCAAACTAAACTTCTGTATGTATGAAAACAGGTAAAGGCAATAAAATAATATATAAATAACAAATAAAATAAATATAGCCTTCTAGTATAAAGATATTTCTCAAAACACACACAGGCCTGTTTGAACGTCAACAGTAACGTTACCTGAAAACAGCGTGTAGTTCCTTTTTTAGCAAGTTTGCTTTATTTGTCATTGTGCATAAATATGAACAATACCGTTGCTGTCAACAGGCTTATCTGCTGCTAACATTAGCTACTGGCGGTAGGTTTTTAATGTTGGTTTTGGAAAGTGTTTTAAACAGTAACGTTAATACAGCTTGTCGGAAGAATACAGCGTCTTTTTTTTTTTTTTTTTTTTTTAACACGGCGGCCAACGGGCGTCAGAGGCAGAGGGACCGCAGCGTTCGCTAACGTTAGCTTCTTGTCTCATCTGGGGTCTGATAAACAGTAAATTCATCAAAGTCATTGTGCCCAACACTATTTTCCGATAAACTGTAGCTGTCGTATTTCACGGGACCTGCGTGAGTGCGGTTGTCATGTTCCAGTTTTTCAGCCTCAGAGGGGAGAGAGTGAGAGCGGCTGACTGTTCGCCTGAGATCAGTAGAGCAGACGGCTCTGCAGAGCCGTGTATAATTACGACTTTATGACATTTCATAAACAGCTACTGCTACATGGATATAGCGGAAACTCTGCATGTACACGTGTGGTGCTGATGTTGCGCGATGTAAATCATGCGCCTCCCGAGTGAATTTGACCAGCATAAAATCGGCATATGTCAGACTGACCGGCAGGGCGGCGGTCATGGCCGATGACGTGAAAATCGTCCAATTCCGGTCACCAGCCGGTCAATCGGTGCATCTCTAGTACTAATAGTCCAACACTACTGTTGCTGCACATTCTTCTGCACAGATGCTGTGCAAATTACTAGTGCACAAAGTCACAGTGGCAATCAGCTGCGACATTTCTCTTCAAATGTGGCATAGAGGTGATAATTATGAGCTGGAAAAGAAGGAAGATTGAGAAAAATGCCTGAGAGAAGGACCAAGAATATGGATAAGAAAGAAGCAATTTGGCTCTGCTAGCTTAATGTGCACCTGGGTCTGAATTGGCCAAGCTCTCCTCTACCTCATCCAGATTCAAATGTGTGTGTGTGTGTGTGTGTGTAAGACACACACACACACACACACACCGTAACTATTCACATCAGTCATGAATTTCACATGGTCAATTTAGATGGAGCAGATTGCTTGCCAATGGTTCACTCATGACTGAATATCTCATGAGAGTGCACAGGCTGTAGCTGAGAATTATTCCCTTTATTTTTCTATGTTGTGAGTGGCCTGGGGATTACACAATGTCTCTTGACATGCCCACCATCTGAAATTAAGATTATGTCCCTTCTGCATGCTTTTGCTTGCTGAAAACAGTGCACTGCATCTTACAGCAAAGGGCTTTGTCCAGTCATTGTTGGGTGGTGGAGACACTTACACGCCCTGGGAGATACAGCAGAAGTGTAAGCCTGCTGCTGGCTGGAAAGCAGGGCTTGTAAGAAGGCATTAAAAGGACTGACACCTAATCCTAACCTTATCCAACCAGCTGGAAGCCATGCAAAACAAAACATTGCGTTTCATTTGTGTCTCTTAACTGACACATTATTGCCATTATCCAGTATGTAAATTATGGCAGTGAAACAAGTAAAAAAAGCTCCTACTTCTATCTGACATTTGAAATGTCCTCTCTTTTGTCCACTCTTGCTGAAAACAAAAATGTGGCTGAAACTAGTACCCGTATTCTTTAAATAGAAGTGACACATGTCAGAAATATAAGGTAGCAAGTGCTGGTGTTGAGAAACATCTAATTCAAAAAGTTATGACAACTTGGCCAAGGTCTTTCTGAGCTGTGAGTAGGAGTAGTGGTTACATTGTCTTGCTCAAGGATAGACCCTGGACACATTTTTTTATTTAAAAAAAGGACAACTTGTTATATTCATGTTAGATGGAGAGACACTCGATAGTAAGAATAGCTACCTTTATGTTAGTCTCGCATTGCCAGACCTTCCTCAACAGCGCTACGGAGGAGGATTTTGGCTAGTCCACACATCATTGGCGATGGGAGAAAAACATGCTCTAGTTGATTGGCATTTCTTTAAACCAATCACAATTGTGAGGCGCAACACATCGCACAAGACACGCCAAGAGTCCCGACCAAGCGCGTCTAAATATGACGCCAAAGGGCTAGACGCTAAAGGAGACTCTATGTGTCAAAGGCGCCTAGCCAAGCATCGCTTTTTGACATGCTGGGAGTGAGAATGTGTTGAAATAGATTGTACAGGTGTACCTAATAAAGTGGCGACTTATTGAAAATCATAACAGGGAAATTCACTTTCCTCACTCCATAGCTGCCAGAATGCTGCTCTGTTGCTCAGCATCATTCCGACATTCACTGTCTTGCCCAAAGACACTTTAACTGGACAGGTATTTGCAAAAAGCAACGTAAGTCGAGATGTTCCAGTTAAACAATGGCATCCCTAATCACGTTTCCACTGTTCTCCTCAACTGCATTTGCCATTTCTCATCTCCCATAAATTCCCCAAAGCGTACTATAGCCAAACTGTCAAAAATAATTCTTCAACACAATGCTGTGTTGGACGGAGCAGCCCAAGAGAAAGTCTGCCAAACTGACAAATGCTCAACTGACAATGACGACAAGAATTCTTATGTGCCAACTGTGAGGAAGACAATCTCCGGCAAACCAACCAGTTCAATTATTCATCTCCATCAAGAGGCAGCAGATCATCAACCTGCTGTCACTTCCTCCTCTCACAGCCCATATGCAGATGGATGCTTGACAAGAAGCATGCGCATGATTGTTATAGGCGGAATCAAAGTTTGTGGCTATGCATCATGTTGCCCCCCCCGCCCCTTTATCTCTGCGAGACAATCCAGTAAAGCAGAAAAAAAACACAATCTACTGATTTTAAAGTACTGGGGCAGGATAAACTCATCTGTAGACAATAAGAATATGGCAGGCTGATTTTCTGCACACTGCTGCAAGAGCCAAATGGCTTTAAACTGGGATTATGTTCTACAGTATGTCAGAAGTTGCATATTTTTTCATTGTTAACTGAAGCAGAATAATTAAATACTGTATTAGAAAAGGCTGCTTGTCCAAAATGAAAATCCAGCTTTCCACATTGACAAATGTTCATGTTCTGTAATGTCCTGGCCAAAGACTTTAGAAGCAGAACATAATATTAGAAAGAGATTTTTGTGGCAAACCAACTGTGTGCTCATTTGCATCAAGTTGCAGAGCTATTCATCTGCCAGCTAATCAACTTGCTGGCATTCTCTCTCTCTCATGAAAATAATCCTATGGTTAGTTTGAAATTTCAGTTAGTCAAAATTAGTTTCTAGCCACAGCAGCGGCAAAACACTCTGGATTGCAGTGTCAGTCAGTCCACTGCTTTGGTCCAGACTGAAAAATCTCAACAAGTGATGGATTGCCATAAAGATTGGTACACACATTCAAGTTCCCTAGAGGATGGATTATACTAAGATTAAAGATATCCTTTAACATTTCATCTACCACCATCATCAGGTACCTTGTGTTTTGTGCTATTAGCATGCTAACAATCTTGACTAAGATGGCAAACATGGTATACATTATACCTGCTAAACACCAGCATTGCATGGCATGTTGACTTTAACATTTGGCACAAAGCAGGGCTGTGCATCACTGAGCCATTTTGTAATGTTCATATACTGCTTATAAATGCTAAATAGGGGGGCTTCAGTAAAGTAAATTGTTACCGTATCTTCTTAAGCTTAACTTTGAATGACCTTCTGTTTGAAAGCGAATTTTGAACCTTAATTATGAAGAAGATAATGACATTGGCATCCCCTCTTTCTTTCTGATAACAACAAAGCTTTAATTCTGTAACCATAATTATTACAATTACAATGGCAGACTGTTCTCATGAATCATTCGTATATATGGCTACGAAAATTAATGCACTGTATATTGTATGTATTCCAAGAATGTATTACTGTAAGCGCAACATTGACTGCCACTGTACAAGACTAACCCTAGCCCTAACCGGCTCACAGTTACCTTTTGTCGGCTAAAGTTCTACTAAACTATCACATGACCAGTCGCCGGTGGTCATAATTTCGTAATTTCATACTGTAAGATATACGAAATGTTGTGCATACATTTTCATACATGTGAATGCATTGACAATGGTCATATAGTCAAGACAGTCCTTCCAGAAAGTTTTTTTGTAATTGTTGCAGGCAAAAATCCTTGATTATGCAGCATTTTTTATTAAAAAATGAGATAGAATATGCAGGATATTTATGCAATTTTATGTGATGAAATTGCGGGAATTTGCTAAAATTTTTCAACTTTCTGCTAAGATATATTTGATTTTTTTGCAACAAAAATGCGGGGATTATGAAATCATGCAATTTCTGCGGCGAAAGTGCGGTGTATTTGAAAAAATGCAGCCCCTGCATAAATATGCGGACTTTGGCTGATTATGCATTGAATTATGCAATCGCATAATCACGTTTTTCTGGAGGGACTGTCAAGATGTCTGGGGAGGATGGACTAATTCAATTCAGTTCAATTTTATTTGTGTCAATTCATAACATGAGTTATCTCAGGACACTTTACAGATAGAGTAGGTCTAGACCACACTCTTTAAAAAAGAAATACAAATAAACCCTCAGGATCTTAGCCTCAGCATCAATGTTCTCAGGTTAAACGGCCAACATAACACAGGCCTCTGTCTCTTTATCCAAATCATTTTCTTCTTTGGACAGTAGATTATGTGCAAATGGCTGTAGAGCCAAAAGCAATAACTAGGGAACAAAAGGAAGCTTTTCATTTAACAAAATACTGACAAAATATCCAAGAAAAACTTGTTTTTTTCACACCAGTTTATGAAATACTTTTATGGGAGACAGAAACAAACAAACAAAAAGACCGCTAAAAACAGCAAGAACATTCTTTTGTGTGTTGCAGCTTTTAGGAATTAAAATTTGTAAATCATGTTTGGCTTTTGCAGTGCAGTCAGAGAAAAAAAAAGAAAAAGAGTTACTCATTTAACTGTCAATCTGCCTTTATTATTTTTGTCTCCCTCCATTCATCCATCCCTAAAAACCACCATTCATTGCTCTATTCATTCATACATCCGTCAATCAGCACACTCATCGGCTCATATATTTTTTACTCTGAAGTCTTTGTATATTTTTTTTACATTTCACCAATTCTTCTCAGTCCTCTCTATCCACATTTACATTTGTATTCATCTTTCTTTACAAACCCAAACATTGGAACTTAGGTTTGTCTCCTATCACCCTATCTATTCGTGCAACATTTTTTCTATACATGTCCTCCCGCTCCAAGGAACGATTCTCGAAAAGCAGCACTGATTTTTCCTTTGAGGGTGACTGTGCAGTGACTGAAAGCAGCCCAATCAAACTGCATCGTCTGCGCCACTTGTGCATTGGCACTCCAAAAGCAACACTTTCAATCATCAGCCTGATTCATAGCCAGGGAATGTCTTCTGGTTGTTCAATCAAAATGTTCTTTCATGTTTTAAAAAATGTCCAAGTACGTGTGTGTATGGTTGTCTCTGCACGTCTGTGTGCTGGCGAAAGTGCAAAGAAGAGAGAGTGAGAGAGAGTCATAGTTTATCTACTTGTTTTGCACTGTCAACTCCTTTTACAGACTGAGACTCTTGCTCCAGTGTGAGTGGATATCACACAGTTCCATATGCCTACACACACACACACACACACACACACACACACACACACACACACACACACACACAAAGGATATTACTCACAGGTGCAGAATCCCTCGGAGAGAGGAGCCATCGTAAATCAGGCACGATTGAGATGTAAAACCGATGTTCTCCCTCTTTTACAACCCGGAGTAATTGAAATGCAACACGGCTGAGTTTGTATGTTTTTCTAAGAGACTCAGGAAGTGTAAAAAAATAGCCTCATGTGGAGAATAAGTAAATCCTTTTTGGAATTTACTCAAAGATTTTCACGATCATCATGTGCCGAGGAAGTTTTATTTCAGCTTCGATGATATACAGCTGACGAGAGATGTTAAACGTCTTAACACTTGTTTCATTTTACACTGAAGTCATGCTGTGTGCTTTTACATTTAATTCAAGTCTCAGTCAGTGTAAAGTTTTTATCACTATTTTACAGATTTTTTAAATATAATATCAACACCTTTGTAAACTGAATGTACATTAGTCCTCAAGCAGTCTCGTATTGCCAGACCTATCTCCACAGCGCTGGAGTATGGTCTGGCTACACCGCTTATCTATGCTGGGATAGGGGGAAAAAAAACTGCACTGGCTTATTTATATTTCTTCAAAACAATCACAACCGTCCTGGGCAGACCTCGCCCCTGGATACAGCAATGGTGTCCTTGCAAAATAGATAGCGGAGATAGAAGGGGAAGACACATGCTGGATGTCATGCTTTATCCAAGCAATGATCATCCATTGAGCCAGACTAGTTTTCTCAAACGAATTGCCCTCAAACGCAGTCCGTTGGAGCACTCAAGGGTTAATTCATTAATTAATTAATTAATTAAAGGTATTGCAACAGAATCTGCAGAGGATTTCTCCTCACAAAGTAATCAATTTGTCTGTATTGTTAGGGCTATCGTTGGTTTTTGTATACTGCTGCCAGATGAAAGCATGCCCTTCTGGTAGAATCACCCTTACCTCAATGTGATACAATTCATCATGTGTTTGTATTTTTAAAAAGAACAAAGTGGCTGTATTTTCAATAATCCCTTCTTTTTTTTGTGGATGAGGTAATACCATGCTGCTAAAAACATCCTTATATCAACTCCGAGACATTCAGAGGATACACCAGCATCAGCATGTGTTTGTGTGTGAGGTGTGTATTGAAGGGACCAAAATAAGTTCATACAGCCGCATTGTGGGGACTCACTTTGCATTTGGGGACAAAAAATTAAGTCCCCGCAAGGTTTGCCATTCATTTTAGGATTAAAATTGTGTTTATGTTTTGACAACTAGAAACTATGACTGAAGGTACTTTATGCCATGTTTCCATTGTATTGTACGGCTCTCCTAAAATCAAATCAGTTTTTTAGTACCAGTACTTTTCTCTTATCGTTTTCCACTGTGGATAGAGGTGGGATTCTCACCTGATCACCATAGCGATGCCGCGTGAAACTGTCATGACATCATCGCACGTGCTTACCAGCAAGTGTGTCTGTGTGCACATAAATCATTGCAGCATAGGAGATATGGATGGCTGCCTTCTGTCTTCACAGTTCTGGACTCCAACACTCACTCACATTACTAAACATGTAGCTCTCTAACCAACTGTGAAAGTCACCCTACGATAGTTTTAGGGCCTTCCCTTTTTCCAAGCATATAAGACTTATATTACGTGACTTATGTTACTGCTACAGGGGTTGTTAGCTGTGGGAAGATTACATAGCCACAATAAAGAGGAGTTGGTAAGTAAGAGAAGCTCTACTCTCCCTCAATAACTGCAGCTCAAGTCCCTCATCTATTTAAAAGTAGGACGAAAGTTTGTAAGGTTAAGTTAACGGAGGGGTTACTAATTTCCAGTGATTTACAGTTGTCGGTTAGCTAATTTGAAAGCCAACCGTTGTAACTTTACTAAATCCTGATCATCTTGGTTTGAACAGCTTTAATTATCAGATTGCCACAATCAAGAGGGACTAAGCATTGTTTTTCTCTTGCTGCCATTTGCTAAACACAAATGTAACAGACCAACTACTAGGAATTGAGATACTGCCAATACCAAGAATTCATGTTCCTCTCTATAAAAAAACAACAACGAATGTACCAGATACAAGATGACAAATGCTTGTCTTTTGTCCCTGCATCGGCAGCTGCTGCTGGGTAGCTACACGCTACTGTCCTGTACTTCCAAAAAACAATCCTTGGATCATGCTAAGAGAGTACACATGAGCTCCAGGTGTAACAAAAAGAGTCCATTCTAATTATTTGTTACTAATTAAAGTTACATGTTACATATTGCTCTTATTATCTCACATGCCTTACTTGGAAATAACTCTTGCTCTATGGTTGAAAAGTCCTGCATGAATAAAAGTGACTGATTATTTCTTCACCTCCAGCAATACAGTCAACACTGCTGATTTAATGTGTACAACGGACACAGGTTTGTACAATATTTTGTGGTTATGGTGCTGAAAAATCCTGGGAATGAGGTTAAACCTCTCCCCTCTGTCCCCTTGATGTCTTTCTTCCCACTCCCTTCCCCATCCCTCTTGAATCCTCCCATCTCACCTTCTCCCTGCCTCTCTTTTGTCCTCCTGCGTGATGTGTTGCTCCTCAGGGTAAAGTTTTGGTGTAGATTGATAGTGTTAAAGCCTGTCTCTGGTCAACAGGGCTCTGATCCTTCCCATATTTCTTCCCCATCTCCCCTCTCATCCTCTGTGCAATAATTCCTACTCCATACCTCCTTTCCTTCATGCTTCCCTACTGTCCCGCAAGTTTTGCCATGTTGAAACTTGCAACTACGTTCTAACTTCCGACTTTCACGTTTTTTTGTAGCTGGATATTTGCGTCAAAATATGAATGTGGATAATGTCAGTGATAGTGAGATTGTAACAGAAAAGAAATGGATTATGGATAATTTTATTTCTGTAGTTTGTGGCTGACTTTACAAGCTGACTTCTATATTGGCTGTTGAAACAGGTGACATCCCTTACGTTTTCAAACCAGCCATTGGCGACTCCATCAGCTAGCTTGAGTCGAGCTGAGACGGGCCCGTTCAGACCTAAAAACCTAAAACGGTTTCGTCTTGTCACGAATATTTAGTCTGAACTGGACTAAACTCGATGGAGGTAACTTCTCTTATTCCCCTTGTCCTTGCATTCTTTTTCCTCCCTCCCTCTCTCTGTTCAGCCATTTCTCTATCCTCCCTTCCTCGGCCTAGACAGATTAATAGTCTTCCTGTCCTACAGAAAACCCTACAAAGACCTGTCCCTCCCTTGACAACACTAAACAAAGCCTCTCTCACTCTCCTTCACACCCAGTGACCTGTGCTTCCTTTGAGCACACTATACTAGACCTCCATACCGTTCACGCTCGTTTCCTTCTGTTAAGACATCTAACTGTTACCACTCTTTTTTTCTTCTCCTCTCTAACTCCAATACACAGACTTATGAAAACTCTGAAAACTCTGTCACCTGGATGTAAAAAGTGATTCAATGTGGCCAATCAGAGAGACAACATAGAGGGGCATTTGTATTACTTATTTAAGTGTTGTGTGTATAGCAGTCATGACTTAACCCTTGTGTTGACCTCGGGTCACATTGGCCCGTTTTCAATTTTTGTTTTATATCAGAAAATATTGGACATAGAAATAAGCGCTGAAAATGTGTAGAAGAAAAATTTTAAAATTTAAAACGTTGGAAAAAGCAAAAACAAATTGTGAAAAAAGGCGTCACAAATGTCAGAAAAAAAAAGTGTTTTTTTCAAGGTTGAAACGAAGACAACACAAGGGTTAATCTCGGAATTTGTTCAGGTTTATGTTCAATATAGAGAACATAGTGTCAGAATATTTTCCAAGTAGTTCAAGTTTTAGTAATGAAAATAATAACGTCCTCCATCTTGGTGTAGGCGTAGGAAACATATGCATTTGTATTACAAGATACTGCATATATTATTGTGTACTAAAAGTGACAAAAGATCACTCTCTATACAAAGTCACTATGGAGATGCAAGTTGACGTAGGTATCTTGTCTTACTGTCTTTATGTAAAGCACATTTAATTGCCTTTTGTTAAAGGGGCTATATGAATAAATTTGCTTTGCCTTGGAAGGACAGAAATTGGTAGGCAGAGACGCGTCTGTAAGCATGGGCGTAAATCTGATCTAACAGTAGGGGGGGACAATAAACATTACATTTCTGAAGAGCAATTTTTGAAGGGGACACAAATGATACAGCCACAATTATACTCGTAGAGGACATGTGTACACAAGCCACAAAAATACCTTAAAACATAATGACTTATACAAATACAATACTTTTGTGCACTTGTTAAATTAGCTGATCATAATGTAAATTAGTGAGCCACTAATATGAATTAGGTTCATAGGTTCACCACGCCATCCTAAATATTAGGGTTCGTCTGGGACAGAGGATATATATTTAACTGCAGCAAAACCACTGATCACACACAACATTAGGCTTATCGCCGTGGTAACGTTAGTTGTAGCGTGTGCATTTCTATCCAACAAGCTATTAAACAAGCTAGCTAACGTTATATTATATTACATTAACATAGCAAACTTTTTGTCATAACTAATTCATTAATTACTCAGCATCACTTCATCCGATGTTTAATGTGAATAAAATAGCTTTGAACCGCCTACTTATTACATTCCTGTCACTACCCGATGTGACTGTGACTCGAGTGCAGATCCTAACGTACAGCATGCAGTGGACCAAACCACTGTGAGACAAGGGAGGGGGGACTCAAAATGTTTCTAAACTTAAAAATTTTTTTGGGGGGTTTGTATTGTTTTACTACTTACACAGATATTTTAAGTATACATCATTATGTTATTTACAATACACAGCATTGTTTTAATGATATTTCAAGGGGGGGGGGGGGGGGGGGCAACCCTTAGAAGGGGGGGGGGGGGGTCCTGACCCCCCTGGGATTTATGCCGTTGTCTGTTTGTCTGTAAGAAGCTGGATTTTCTGGTGAGATCTGAGATTAGTCAGATCTGATGGTCAGGACTACTCAGTGACATATAGGCTACTGACCGACCATGCAAACTTTGTGTCATTTCTGTGGCTGAATCCATATGTCTCCCCTATGGCACACCTCTGTAACAGATTTCTGTCATACGTACTATGATGTGCTCACTGTCATTGCGTCAGGTCCGACAGGGAACTGGGCACTGAATACGATAAAATGCGCTATGATATGGGGGTTAAACGGGACCTCCACTAATTTTTCACATCAAAGTCTGTTTAAAGGTTTTGGGGATTGGGGGTTGGGGGGAGTTACTGCTTCTTCAGCTCCAACAGATGCTGACTCAAATGGTGTCACTTGATGCAGCGTTAGTTAGAGCTGAAGAAGTTTGAAAATGGAAAAAATAACGTGGCAACAATGTGTGGAGTTAGAGAGAAGTGCTTTTGGCAGATCACTGTAGCAGGCTGATCATTTCTGTTTGAGTCAGTTGGTGACTGAGTGACAATGTAGGCATCAGGTTTTGACAGGGAAAATGAATGCATGGAATAAAAAAAGACGATATCGCTGGTTCTGCTGCATCATTTTTGTCCTTTTTGTTAAACTGTCCATCGTGAGTCATGTTATAGGAGTGGAATGCTAAATTGGTGGAGTATTGTTTTAAGACCACTTGTTTCCATGGAGATTAACTTAAGCTCCTGATCCTGTAACCCATCTCAATGTTCTTAACATTACTGGCTTTGGCAATTTACGCAAGATATGTGTGCAGGATTTACCTCGTCACATAGTATAACAGAGTTAGATATATTGTGCACAGTAAAACATTTTACCTTTATGTATGCTGCTGAACACTGCTTATTATATGCATACACATATTGCATTATTATTACACATACTATTATTATTTTCTTTTAAATCATCACATCTATACTGTTATACATTTTATGGCTTATATGGGATTGTCACTAGTCTTCCGAGCCAAGTCTGGTGAAGGTTGCACCCCAAGTACTCTATGGAAGTCTGCAGAAAATCAGCTTGAGGCCCCTTATGGACATCACGAGTTGTGGATTTTGGAAGCACTCACTGACTTCCCAATAACATACGTGTTAAGAGTCTGCCAGTCTGGGCAAGTGTGGACATGTGGATTTAGCCGTGTGTTTGTGTTTGTGCCTCTGTCCCTGTTTTGTCGCCATCCTTTCACTGACCTTCTGTTTTAGTATAAGAAGAGGTGGAAATACAATAATCCAAGGTTTAATCCCGGGGAACAGGATTCCCCTGAATACACATCCAAATGATTTCCTGTTTCTTGAGAAATAGAATACAGGGAAAAATAGTTATGTTCTAGACGTAAAACAAATATGCTGATACGTACAAAATAGATGTATCACTACAGAAATATATACAATAAACAATATACAAAAAGTATTTTGTATATATATTGCTTATTCTTATTTAAGTTTACTATGTTTATTTGTACTGTATGTATGCACCCAATAACCAGGCCAAATTCCATGTAGTTCCACTACTGTAACAATAAACTGCTCTTTGATTTCTGATACATAAGTCCTTTTAGCGTGGGCGTGATAAAACTGGGCCTGAACACACCGCACCTCCCCCCGGTGGAATCCAGGTCGGCTCGCAACAGCAGCCTCTGAACTCTAAGAGAACATTGACTTTGTCTCAGCTTAATAGAATTGAAACCGCCAAATGATTTGCTTTAACAAATTGTGTTTGTTTATACAATAACAAATTGTCAAATATCACTTCCATGAGGTTATTCTCAGCAGACAGATCACAGGCTATGAACTATGAGCATTTCATATTCCTCGCAGCGAAGTTCAAGTTGCATGCAAAGTTTCTTATGTTAATTCTAATATTAACATAAAAAGTGTTTTTTTTTTTGCCTTAATAATTATAAATACCATCAAATCATATTCCTAAGCTGCTAGGTTTATGTATAATATATCCTTGTTGCATTTAGTGATCCTTGAAATATGATCAATGCGTTTTGACTGTAGCTGAAGTTTTACCTTAAAACCAATTCTACTTCTCGGCATCCAGGATAGTTTTCTTCTGCTCTTGGGACAGAAAATAGCTAATTTTTTTGTAAAATATGAATCCCTACCATAGAAAGTGGAAGAGGAGAAGGAGTTGACCGTAAGAGAGGGGGAGGTTGAGACTGATACCACATGTCGAGGGGGAAAAAGTGATAAAGAAAAATAGGAAGGGACGGATGGAGAAGTAGCGAGAGGAGGAAGAGGAGGGTTACAGCTGGGTCAAGTCTGTCTCCTGTCCCCGCAGGCTTACGTGACTTACAAGCAGTGCAAGTTAAGCGAAGTTCAAGGTTGGATTGGCTTGTATTTGAGGATAAAAGTCAAACTGAGCTTACTCAGTGATATGGTACTCTTTGGCAGCACATGGGTTTACTCAAAAGGTCATGGGAACAATAAACAGACTATAATCACTATTATAACATAACATTGATATACTTTCTGTATTCCATTGCATGGTGGTGAATGCAATACCCAAAATACAGTTGGAGAAATGACACAAGGGTGATATTGTATGCTTCTCGTCCTAGCTCAGCAAGAGCAAGAAAGAGCAAGAAATGTTTGAAAGAGTCTTCCTCTTTAAACGTTTAAAAATGTTTAGGTCCACTGATGATAGTTGCTAACAGATCGCAATCTGCAGGATGTACAAATACATTTTACTTACTTTGTATATTTCCTTCATTTATTGAGTATATGTGTTTCAAATGCATTGTAGGTACAGTCAGTGCCATCAACAAAATGAGAAACAAAAAAGGGCTAGTAGAGTTTTATTTAAACCACAGCAGTAGAGAATTTAAATGGAAAAAGAGAAAGATACTTGTGTATTTATATATGACTGTCTGCTAAATGCTACCTGCAACCCATATTTAAAGAAAACAGTCAACTTTCTTGAAGAATAAATTATTGTTTTCCTTTTCTACTGAAAACAATCTCTGGATTGTGTTTAAGTAGACTTGCATTCATAATGGGACAGGTAATTTTCTTACTTTCCTTAACTATTGCTTGTTCCGATGCTCAATTTGTGAAATGATGAAAAGAAAAACAGCCTATTAATTGGAAACAGTCCTCCTCTTTTCTGTGCCAAATGGTGTGTGTTCAATAAATTTAAGTAATTGGAATACAACTTAGTGTTGGTAGTTTGCTAGAGCTTCCTCTGCACTGCGGAGGAGGGTCTGGCTAGTCCACACAGCCAGCAGCGGTTCTATATTGAATTACACCCTTGGCGAGACCCTCTTCCAGCGGCCTGGGGATTAAAGTATCGATTTTTTATTTTTCAAGTCAGTCTTAAAACTATTTGTAGTAAATGAATGCACCTTGACTTACGTATTTACATGCACTGTAGCTACCTATAGTATGTACAGTATGACCTGTGTACTACTAGCTAATCACTTCCTAACAACATGCTGCTCATTGATGTGTTTTTAACAAGATGTTGCTCACTGATGTGTTTTTGGAGGAAGATTTTTAGGCTGTGGTTTGGGTCTTTAATGGGATTTTTGATTATAAAATACAGACTATCACCAACCTTAACCTTTAATCGATTAGTAGTTTTTTAAAGACAGAAAATACAGATTACTTTGTTGTTGCATTATAACATAACTATCACTATATTTGACTACAATATCCTTAAAAGTATGTTTTGTGTGTATTTATATCAATATAGGTATAATACTCAGGTGTCCACTTGTATATAAATTATGTGAAAATGTACCCCAGCACACACAGTAATGCTATGCGACGTCCCATACTGGACACATCTGAGAGTAACATTTTTCGTGTAAAATGTGAATATTTCAATGGATATTCCAAATATATTTAAGACTTATCCTATATTGAACCGTGTGTGGAGCTAATTCTCTGCTTAGGTAGGACAGGCGCTCACACTGACACACACACACTGACACACTGACACACACACACACACACACACACACACACACACGGCCCACGGCCGCATGCGCCACACCTCCTTATGAATCCTAAATAGCGTGTTGAGCCGCAGAGCTGGATGGCATAGCAGGGTGTCCGGTAGCGCGGATACAACTGCTCACCGACCTGGGATTGCACCAACCCTTTATCACTATTAAATCACTGTTCTTTAATATCAACGTTTTATTCCTTTAAAGACATTTGGCAAAGCAGCATTATCTTTTTTTTTACCAAGTTGGATTGCTTTCGTGAACTTCTACTATCTAGCCTACTTTTAGTTCTCAACAGAGTCCTTTCTCCTTCTCACACAGCTTCTGTGCTTCGCAAGCTTTTTTTTTTTAGTGCTCCCCGGGCGGCTGCCCGCTTCGCCCGTGCCAAAAACTGCTACTGCACACAGCATTCCGGGATGGGAGGAAAACATGCTGTGGTTCATTGGCATTTCTTTAAACCAATCACAATCATCTTTGGCAGGGCTAAGCTCCGCATGGAGCCACTGTGCCGCTGCAAAATAGCCTTGGGAAGAAACTTGTTTTGGTGGAACATGTGTCCGTTCAAAAGTTGTTTTAGTCTTGCAACAGAAAACCCAGATTGGACAGACTGAAAAGACATGCATCCGACAGAATTTCTGGCTGCACCGGCGCAATCCCGGAAGTGGAACGTGATTTTCTCTAAGTCTACACAGGAACACCAGCAACACGTGAGGTTAGTGCTTCAAAGACTGTTGGAAAACAAGTTATTTGTCAAAGCAGAGAAGTGTGATTTTCATTCAGAATCTGAGTTTTCTAGGATTCATTGTGGAAAAGGGTCAGCTGAGACCTGACCCAGCCAAGGTGAAAGCGGTGGTGGAATGGCCTAAGCCGGAGGGCAGAAAGCAGCTCCAGCGGTGTCTTGGGTTCACCAACTTTTACTGGAGATTCATCAAGGATTACAGTAAGGTGGCCGCCCCTCTCACTTCTCTCACGTCCCTTGCTAAGCCATTCACTTGGCGCCCTGAGGCTGAACAAGCTTTCACCAGGTTAAAGACACTGTTCACTAGTGCCCCCATTTTGACACATCCAGAGACATCCTTACAGTTTGTGGTTGAATATGGATGCCTCAGACTCCAGGGTAGGAGCTGTTCTATCTCAGCGATCCTCCAAAGATAACAAAGTGCACCCCTGTGCATTTTTTTCCTGTCTCCAGAAGAGCAAAACTATGATGTTGGGAATTGGGAACTCCTGGCGGTGGTTCTGGCACTGGAGGAATGGCATCACTGGCTGGAAGGATCTCAACATCCCTTTCTGGTATGGACTGACCACAAAAACCTCGCCTACCTCCAGTCCGCCAAGAGGTTGAACTCTCGCCAGGCAAGGTGGTCCTTGTTTCTGGGGAGGTTTAACTTCACCTTAACCTTTCGACCTTTTCGCTCTGTCCCGTCAGAGTGATAAGGACACACCCAGCACCGCACCGGAGCCCATTCTTCCTGTGTCTTGCATTGTTGCTGCTGCGGTCTGGGACATTGAGACTCTGGTGAAAGCAGCACAGTCTACGCAGCCTATCCCAGGTAACATGCCCACTAACCATCTGTTTGTTCCTGACTCTATGAAATCCCAGGTTCTCCAGTGGGGACACTCCTTCAAACTCACCTGTCATACAGGAATTCAGCGCACTTTGTCTTTCATCAGACAGCGATTCTGGTGGCCCACCATCACCAAGGACACTCAGGATTTTGTGCCTGCCTGTTCGATCTTCTCATCAGCCCCCAGCGGGACTCCTGTGCCCCTTACCCGTTCCAAGTCGTCCCTGGTCCCACATCGCTGTGGACTTCGTTACTGGTCTGCCACCCTCGGAAGTTAACACTGCCATACTGACCATTGTAGATCGTTTCTCTAAGGCTGTTCATTTTGTCCCCCTTCCTAAGTTACCTTCCGCCATGGATACTGCCAATCGTGCTGGTCCAGCACGTTTTCCGCCTTCACGGCATTCCCAGAGACATTGTTTCTGCGCCCGTTGAGGGGGGGGTACTGTCACAGCCCAGTCTGTGACCTATGGATTCCCCTGTGTTTTCTGTTTGTTTCCCTGTCTGTCTTTCCCTGTGTCTCCCTGTGTGGTGTGTGCTCATCAGCAGGGCCATGGCTCTACAGGCATTACCATGCACACCTGACTTCCATTTACAAGCTCAGTACAAGAAATCCGGCTCTCCACTCACTCATTGCCAGGTGCGCTGTGACGTGCATTGTGTGGATCCACAAACGGAATATGGACAAGAGGTTGATTTTGGCCATCAGCGATCTCCCAGAGTTGTACGACAAAACTTTGAGGTCATACAGAGACCTTGGATGCAAAACTGTACTGTGGAAGCATATTTCCACCATAATAGGCATGCCAGGTGTGTAGCTTATTGTAGCATCTTAACTTAAATCATTCAGGTTTGTGTTAGCTATGTGAAATCAACATGGACATCTCTTCACTGAAATACAATCATAACTATGTTACATTTTTTCTCAGTTACTTTTGTGCGTTTTTAAAATAATAATTTGCATTTGCACAGTGAGTGCATTTCTTAAAACAATTGGTGTAAACTTCACCGCATAGGCCTATATCTTGCTGGAAATCTTTTGTTTATGTGTCCAACGCAAGTATTTATGCAAATGACACAATCAAACTGTCCTCAAAAAAAAAGTCCTCACGCCATCATTCATACCAATACAGTGAAACTGCTTTATATTGTTGTCCATATGTAACAGTTCACTCTGTAAGTATAGTCTGATGAACAATGCACATGAAAGGGAGCACCATTCCCTATGTGACAAAGTTACACATTATTGTCATCTCTGATCTGAGAAATGCGCTAACCAAGTGAGAAGAACTATACTGTTGTGAGCTGCGAAAACCAAATACAAAGTTGATTATACAGCTCCATACAGGTATTTGTAGGATATATTTGTATTTGTATGTTTATATTATGGTAAATATGTTTGGACCGATTGACACAAGTCATGTTCGTTTTCAAGTTCACATGTAGGTAGTTAGGTATATGGCCTTTACACAGAATTACTATCCATTTCCAAGTGTGTAAACTCCGGTTTTGGAGGAGTTAATTGCACATATCCATTATACAAAGTGTTTTCCAGATTATGAATTAATGATGATGAATGTATGAATTTAGGCTCATAGCTTAGCTTTATTATACCCAACTGCAATGACTGCAGACCTCTTACTTATGTATGTAAACATGCAATGACACAGTGTTTTAATGCAACATTTTATTTAGAAATGATAATTATCCACACATCTATTTAGAGGAGGAGTGTAAGAAAAGGTGGAAGAACCTAAGGGACAGGTACTTAAAGGAGAGTAGGCAACAGAGAGAAAAAAGTGGTGCAGGTGTAGACCAAAGAAGTACTTGGAAGTACTTTTCTAGACTGTCTTTTCTGGAGCCACATGTCAGGGAGAGAGCGACAACATCCAACCTCTCCCAGCCTCTGTCCCAGCCCCAGTCCCAGCCCCTGTTCCCACAGCCCCTGTCCCAGTCCCCGTCCCCATAGGAGGGGTGCTCCAGCTACACTCTGTGCCTCCAAGACATGCAGCTAGAAGGTTGGCAGATTGTGGATGATACACCGCAGGTGCCTTTGCACCCTGTAGAGCGCAGGGAGCCCCCAGCAACCCTGCAGCCTCCTCCAGCAACACCCCAGTCTTGGCAGGGCTCTGGCAAGAGACGGAAGAAACAGGGGGATGAGTTTGAGGAAAGTGTTCTCAATGTGCTACAGCAAAAAAACAGATGACACAGAGCTGTTTCTGTTGAGCTTAGCCCCACGGCTCCGAAACCTGCCTGAGGAGTGAGGTGCAGATGGAATTTCTCACAACTCTGCATAGGGCAGAGTTTTCTCGACATGCCCCGTACACTACTACACACTACCTCTATTTCTTTATATGTTTACACTCACAACTACTTACATTCGTATGCTCCACATGTTTTCCACATCAGCTGCACTCACATAACAGGTCTGCAAATGACATATAGTAGAGAATTAATTCCATTTATTTTTATAGATCTGGTAACCATTAGTTAACTTTTCTGTTATTTATGTTACAAAATAAACTTCACATAAGTGACTGCATATGATGTGTGTATATTCTGGGGGTGGATAAGTGAGTGAGATATGATGATTGAAGTAATGTGTCCTTGTTATTATATCAGATCATGTCATTTAATATGGACACTTTGGAAACAGATTTTTAAAGAATAAGAGAGTGTCTCTTAAAAGAGCCTTTGTGTTCTTCCGTAGAAGTGAAGCAGGAATGTTGTTCGCATCCGGGAAATCGTAGGCCCGACTCTCGTCAGCAGACTGTCAAATTGCTCCCTGTTGAGCCGAAAGTACCCTTGGAACCGATCACAGTGAAAGCGGAGCTCCTTCACCAGCCGGAATTCCCCCAACTGCTCTCTGGACCTGTCTCATGCACCCACACCCTTCTTGCTGCTGCTGCTGCTGCGGGTGCCTTAATCTGTCTTCTCCTCACAACCAGGGCAAGTGCCAAGGCTTTCTTTTGTTTCAAAGACAGAACCATCTTCGCCACCAAATCACTACTGTGTATCCTACACAATGTCACATGTACTGCACGTCTGATGCACCGAACACCGGATGCAGACGGGACGTGCATTCAAATATAGGCGCATGTATGCTGTAAATTTGTGCTGAACTCGGCGGCAAGCACAACAAATATATTTGGGAATAAGACAACCAAGCAGCGAACGCAACGCATGCCACAAAAAATGTGAATGGCCCATCAGTCTCTAGCACCTGCCAGAACTGAGCCTGCCTTCCTGCTGATCCTCTGCCACCAATTCCTCACCACCAGACACCATCTGCTTTCACCGGGATTGTCTCCTCTCCACCTTGATTAACTCTCTCTTACTTGCAAGTTCTGAGATTAAATAAAACGTATAACTACAATCCATTGTGCCTTTGTCTGAATCTGCTACTGGGGTCCAAACTGGGAGCAAATCGTAACAGCAACCTTACTTTTTGGTTGCTGACAGGGTAAACCACAACATTGTTTATTCAGATTCCCTGAGATTAATTCGACATGAATATGTACAGTATGTGTGTACTCACCTGTGGAAATAAATGCAGACATTCAACATTAATATCTGCTGTAGGCTATTGCTGCCTTTTTCTTTGTTACATTGCTTGCAAATAGCATTTGTATGTTTGCATTTGTTTACCCCGTGTGGGACTGCATGCCTATTAACAGCTGAATAATAAAGCATATGACTGTGTTCATTTCTAATACACAGTAGGCGTTAAGAATAAATACATGTCAACAATCTTGTGAACATGGCTAATAAGACATTAGAGACGCCATGGTCGTCAGAATAAATATGCATGAAGGGATACATAAATCAATTTGTGTGTGTGTGTACATGTATATGGACAGATGTAAAAAAAAATATAACCAGCATCAAAAACAAAAGAGAAAATTGTCTTAGCATAATTTTTCCTTCAGATTCCCATTCATGTAATTAACAGGCTGCCTGTGACAACAAAGATAACAATAGCAGTTAATTTCCTTGGCAGGCACTCTGAGCCGGAGCAACCTCATTGCATTTGAGTGTTGGGCATGGTCACTGTGAACAACAAAAAACTATTTACACCGCAGTAAAGAGTCCAGCGCACATTTCCCAGTTTGACTAAACAAAATGAAACCCTGAAAGTGTTGTTGCTCAACCTGTTCACACTCTCCTTCTCCCAAATTGCTATTTCTCACTACTGATTACACACAAATATCTGGGCAGCAGAGTGTCATAGGGAGTAAGTGAATGTCCTGTGTAAGTGTAGTCCAGCAAGATGCTGAATTTTTACCAGCTTTAGGATTCCTGCAGAGGATCTTGACCTCCTCTGTGAATAGCTGATACTCACAAAGGGGTTTATTCAGTTTCTTCCAAAGCCCACAAATGTCCCATAGAGCAGCCGGGAGCATATATATACTGTACTGTCCAATCTTGTCGAATCAAGTAAAATGATAGTGCCAGTTTACCTTCATGAGTCCACTCAGCTAAATTCTTTAACTCGTTTATTTGCCGCATTTTATTCCTAAACGTTTATCTGCAACTTTTGCTGAGTTTGTCAGAGGTCTAATGTTGTGATCAAACACGTTGGGAAAGCTTTGAGCTTCAAGAGCCACAAATGACATGACCATAGTAACGGACAGAACTCCTCAAGCACCACAATATTAATTGCAAGCAAGCAAGTTAATATACTAAAATACAGTATTTTAGGTAAAGCTATTTTCTTAATATTTTGGTTTGTTTAAGGTTGCTTTCACCCCTTAGCTGTTGGACCATTTTAACCTCGCCCTGAAGCATTAGGTCAGATAGTCTGGTTTATTTGGGGTAGTGTGAAAGCTCATTCAAACTTTGGTGCAGACCAATCAACCGAACTCTGGTCCTCTTGAAAATGGGGGTCTCGGTTCTCTTCCAAATGAACTAGAGTCTGGTTCACTTTAGGTGAGCATGCAATCCGACCCAAATATAGGAAGTGAAGCAAAAACTGTGCATGTACTCTGCAATTTCAACCTTTCACACAATTTAGGGACAAATCCATAACCTATTGTGACCATACAGCGCTTGTCTGTGTGACAACACATCATCATCTCTCTCTCATCAGGGCCACCCTCTTCTTCACTCGCTGTCGGTCAACTGCTCATATTGGTCGCCTTCTTGTAAAATATTAGAAACACCAAAGTAAATCCAAAAAATCCAAAATATGATAAATTTGGTGTCGGCGAGTTTCACTTTGATATTATGTCCAATAGACCAGCAACAGAACCGTGTGACCTTTGTTTAGACGTTTGGTGTGCTTGACAAATTGCAGTGTGAATGCTAACCGAACCAAATGAAAAATGCAACAATGTTGCAACTTCTCCCCCCGACATACAGAGTCTACCGAACTATAGGCGCAGAAACGACCTCACTAACAGTCACAGCTAAACAGAGTGTTTGGGGTATTTTTGCTCTCTTTCCAGGAGCTACAATGAGTATGATGCAGAGAGGGTGGAAATGTTTATATCAACCATCAGTTGTGCCTGCAGTCCTTCTGTCAACCTCCAATAACAAGATGAGGGTGATACTGCTTGCTATTATTGCTCTGAGTGCACAATGATAACTGAGGGCAATTCAGGGCGTTTTCACACAGACAGCCTTTAGTTCGGTTGAATCGAACTAGAGTTTGTTTGCCTCGCTGGTGCGGTTCGTTTGGGCAGGTGAGAACATGGCAATCGAACTCTGGTGCGCACCAAAAGCGGACCAAACAAGTGTACCGAGTCCTGCTTGAAGAGGTGGTCTTGGTACGCTTTCAATCGAACTTTGGAGCGGTTCGTTTGTGGTGAGAACGTGATCCGTACTCTAACCGCACCAACTACAGTATGTGTACTCCGCAAGTCTGAGCTAATGTCTCCTGTAGTCAGGTGTGTTTAGCAATCTGCGATGCAGCAGAGCAGCAAACTGTAGCAGCTTACAGTGTTTCTATGACAGAAATAGACTGCAGTCAAGCTTCCCATCCATCACTCGTATCTCTGTGGTCAAACCAGCTACCACTAAAATTGGAGACAGACGCCGGCAGAGCATGCGAAGTCTCAGTGACCAGAGCAGATGTAGTAACGTCTTTTGCGAAACGATGTCTGATCATTTTAATGCAATAAGCCGGTTTGACCACTAGACCAGAACACAGGACCTTCTTTCTGTATTTACTTTCTTGCTCCCGCCCCCAGACATATCCGACCAATAAGAGGGCTGGACGTTCTTGCCTGATTTGTAATGACGCATTTTGGTACGCTTGGATTTTTCCAGGTGTGAAACCAAATCAAACCGACCAAGGGCAAATTGCTCCAAGTTTTCTGACTCACCAACTGATTCAGACCAAAGCAAACAAACTACAGATGTGAAAACACCCTCAGACAGCTCCTCTCAGCTGACACTTTAGTATAAAAGTGAGGGGGCAGAAAATAGGATTTTCAAAAAGTGAGGGGCACGTTACCCTCCATCCCCAGTAAAAATGGGTTAGGGCTAGAGTTGAAAAGAATGCCAACAGGGAAACACAAGCTTCTTTTTAGAAGTCCTCTTCAGTTCATAGATCAATAGATTCAGAACACAACAGCATGGAGCTGCTGCAGTCATGCAGAATCGATGCAGGGCTGATGGATAATGGGATACATCAACAATGTTTACCAGTGTAAAGTAAATACCAGGAAGTGTGTTAGGGCCTTTGTGGAACAGTTAGAATTGTTTACAGGTGTTCATATTTGAATCTAGTATGGATTTATTGTTGGGTATCTGGTCATGAAATAGCCTTGGCAGTACAGCTGCTTTACCCATCTGCTACACTGGGCCTTGCTCACACACACGCACGCACACACATACAAAAATGTGCACACCGGTATTCAATAAATGTACTATTAATGGATTAATATTATTCTATGTACTATATTAATTGATGTTATGCTTTATTGTGTAGTGTCATTCATAGAAACTGTAAACGTAGTGGTGGCCTAAAGGTTAGAGAAGCAAGCTTGTGACCGGAATGTTGCTCCAGTGGAGCTGCTCAGTGGCCAGCAGATCAGACTGTGGTTGGACTGGACAGTTTCCAGTGTGAATGTGTAACTGTGTGAATGTGATCTCTGGAAAAGAGAGCATTTGCTCTCAGTGAAACTGCACCCTGAATACATAAAGGTAAAAAAAAAAAAAATGTGTGTGTGTGTGTGCATGTGTGTGTGTTTCAACTAGTTCATGTGTGAAGTTTGTGGTCCTTGAGTCAAGACAGCAAATCAAAGATTCATCGTGTTGTAACGTGCACACTCAAGAAAAATCCCATTTTCACACACACACACACACACACACACACACACACACACACCCACGTATAACCTTACTCACACCTACACACACACACACACACACACACACACACACACACACACACACACACAAACTCATCTACAAGATCTCACACTTCAATCAAATGTTATAAACATCAGCCCCACGGCCACACACACACATACACACACACACACACACACACACACACACACACACACAGAGTAAAAAACTGTACTCGAGCCCTCTTTCATGTACAATATCATGCTCCACTAAGCTTGAGAAATGTTGGCTGTCTCTGCAAGGCTACCTTTATGTAGCACATGCAATTAAATCTAACCATAAATATTGTATAAATTATATTTTTTTCTCACTTTTGAGTTACTTCTCTTAATAACAAAATTTAATAACAAAACAAAATAACATGATGACTAATGACTATATTATTAGCAGATGGAGAGTGTGACCTCAGATACAGCGAGTGCTTTTTTATGTCCTCTCCCTTACAAACACTTGCATCTCCGTCGTCGTCATCTCTCACTCTCCCCCTTTATCCTCTGTTTCTCTCTCATACATATTGATCCATTCGGTGACCCCTTTCTCTTACTCTCACCCTCTCCTGATCCAATCTAAGTACTGCCAGCATCATGATAGCATTGTTTACAACATGACTTGAGGGCAATCAGGAGGGACTGTGTGTGTGTGTGTGTGTGTGTGTGTGTGTGTGTGTGTGTGTGTGTGTGTGTGTGTGTGTGTGTGAGAGAGAGAGAGAGATACTTGACATGTATTCTGGTGTAATTAAATAACCCTCAGGGCTTCTGCTTATTTAAAAAAAAAAAAAAAAATTGAAAAAGGTAATTGCCTCGTATATTACACCTGCTTCGTGGTCACTCTCTTTCTGCTGTCCTTGTGACCAGTGATCAGTTTGTATCTGTAGTAGTGTCTATATTTGTCTACCTTTATCTTAAAATGTTGCCTTGTTTTTAATGTCTTTAATCTCTCTTTCACTTCTTGTCTCCTTTTTATTTCTCAATTGAGAGCTTTGTCTCTCCAAAGACAGTCTTTCTCTACCTGTCTTTCCCTTTTGTATCAATTTCACTCGGCTCTATTTGACGCAAATAACAACACATCATTGCCAAAGCAGAAGAATGAGTGTCTCTCGCTGTTTCTCTATTTTTGTCTCTCTAGCTCCCCTTTTTCCTCAATAACTTAATTGGAAATTTTATTTTAGAGTATGCTTTACATTAATTGTTGGTAGTCATTGTTGCCACAGCAATTAGATGATGAACAATACCAATTATTTTGTAAGGACACAATCATTGAAGCATGACAGTGACTTGTAGTCACTGTCACATTATCTTTATTGTGACTATTATTGCCACTTTTCATCGCACCCCCAACCGGCACCGTCAGACAGCGCCTACCAAGAGCCTGGGTCTGTCTGAGGTTTCTTCCTAAATGTGAGTTTTCCTCTCCACTGTCGCACTAAATGCTTGCTTTTGGGAGGGGGGGGGTTACTGGAATTGTTGGGTCTTTGTAAATTATAGAGTGTGGTCTATACCTACTCTCTCTGTAAAGTGTCTTGAGATAACTCTTGTTATGATTTGATACTATAAATAAAATTCAATTGAATTGACTGGATGGATGGATGAATGAATGGACAGATGTGCTGTATCCTATTTCCATAATACAACCTAAGTATTGAATGTACAGTGTACATACCAGTGTAATATACAAGCTTAATTCAAAACTACTGTAGCAGTTGGTTGGAAAAAAAGCATTTTTCGGAGTTGAGAAGCTCCATAAAGTGACGCGACAGCCAGCTAGTGCCTGCCAGGGCCGGTAGCTCGTCGCTCGGACAGTCACGCTCGAGACCCTGCTGTGAGCTGGAGGTCTCTCAGACCGGTCTCGTAAATAAGAGGCTTTTATTTTGCTGTTGACAGATCGCTTGTTGAAATATCACAACACATGTCCATTTTAAGATTAATGGGAATCTATGGTTAACTGCCTTTTCGGAGTTAAACTCCATAAACGCCTGCGGGCCTAACAACCTAGCTGGCCGGCAGTCTCACACTCACTCACTCACACACACACACACACACACACACACACACACACACACACGGGAGAGAGATACTGGTTTCTTTTTGGGAGACTTGTTTAAATTATGACAGGCTATATATATTAGATTTAAGTATTTATTCATACTTTTTAGTTCATAACAGTTGTACATAAAGTGGTAACATGCTATGGCATGTTATGTAGACTAAAGGAGAGACACCAACGTTTCTAATTTCTATTGCTAATTTCCAACTTTTGTCCCTGGGCATATACAGTGCACTACCATAATATAGAAATTATAATTCCACATAACATTAATAGGACACACCGGTGCATAGGCCTACCCATTCAGAGAGGCATGCTTATTTTTTTATTTTTTATTTAAACTGACTAAAACTAATACACTAATAATAGTATGGATCGCGTTCCACTCTTTTGAATAAGTAAGGGGCATTTGAGCTAAACCATAAACAAAAAAATGTAACCTCAATAAGTTCTATTTTTCAATATTATTGCAATCGTAACGTTATGAGGTTTTCTTGTCCAGAGATTGTTTAAATATAAAGTGGTTATATTGTTGTGGTTTTTATTTCTAGATGTTATTTTGGAGCACTGCAGGTAGCCTCTGTGCTGGGGGTTTTGCACAATAACAGCAAGAACGCATCGTCTCAAATTGTTAACAGCGTTTTCTGTGCTCACGAACTTGTGAGTTCATTCTTCCAAGAACAACCAGCAAGAATGTTTTACCCAAGAACACAACTCCGTTCTTTGCATTCTTGAGCTTGAGAAACAACTACAGTCTCCTGTAGGCTCCAAAACAACATACTTAATTTCTTACAGATGCCCGCATTGTGTCCGGCTTGATTTTTGTCTAACATAAAAAAGACAACTGCATAGTTCATAGTAAGAAGTGATAAAAATACAGCCACTGCCAGGGCCAATCACCGAGCACCAGCTGCGCTGACTCGGGCATGCCATTAGCATGCCTCAAGATAGGCTGCCTTTTTGGGTCCCGTCTAACTAATTTACATAATGACAGCGGTCATCATGAGTGTAGTTGAAAAAGAAAACACATCTGAGGACATAACACAACTGTTGACTGTAACACCCAATGGCATCACTGCCTGAAAAGGACTTTGAGGCTTCAGAAGGAGAAGGCAGCCAAAGACATTGGATATGACACAGGAGTAACATAACCTGGGGCTGCAAGATAGAAAAGTGGGAGAGTGTGTCCGTCTAGCCTGAAGTGTTAAGTATCTGCCCTACTGATGTGCAAGGCAGTACCCTCAATGTACAACCATGAGGAAATGTGTGAAATGTGTGTTCATACATACACAGTTATAATTGTCCAAGATACTTGGATTAAATATCCTGATGTTTTGTGTGATGATATCAGTGTACATATACGGTATATCAGGGAATATGCCAATCTATGTATAAGTATGCATACGGGTGTCTCTTTGTAGGGTTGAGAGAGACAGATAGGGAGCAAGGAAGCATTTTGTTGATTTGTTCAAGTCTGTCTGTGAATGTGTAATGTTCAAATTAAAAACATTAATTAAGAAATTAAGACAGTGGCTAGTCATGTGAGAAGCAATTGAATTTGTAACACAGCCACACAGGGCTGAGAGAAGAAGAGAGGGAATGAATTCTGCAGTGATTTTACTTACACCATCACATCTCATATGACATTTAGTAATGATTCAATGTCTAAGCAGCATTTATTTTTTTAGGAAAATACTGCATAGTATACCTTTAACTACTTCATGTACTGTTGGGTAACCCTAACCCTGCAGGTAGTAATGGAAAACCTTTGGAAGAGGTTTTAATTCCCCATTGAAAGGCAGGCACGGTCATTGGAGAAAACAACATTAAAAGAGCACTTCTGTCTGGATGCTGGTGACATACAGTCCCAGGATACAAGGACAGACTGAGGGTCCTCTGTGTGATGGGCCAGTCATCAAGAGTCCTAGAAAGTTTGGCAGTTTCCTAATGTGTGCAGTCTCTGGATGGCATAGTAAGTAGCAGAACAAAGGTTCAAGCCTTTATTGGCAAATATCCAACCTGTTGGAGTGTCCTTGAGCAAGACACTTACTCCCCACCAGTGCTATAGGTGCAGAACCTGTCGCTTCTGCAACCTTATATTGAGTCTAAAGTTATTTGCAATTATAAATGCACTTCTCATTGTCCTTGGCAAATTTATCAATCCGTCTGCCAATTGTAAACCATACAGCATAGGAAGTGTGGCCTCTGCATCTGCCTCAACCTGCCTCAGCTTTTCTGACCCTAAGTGGGTTTCCCTGCCCTGCACATCTGTTGCTCATGCCCTCATCAGCCCTTGGGACCTGATTCCTGCCTTCCCCAGCTGCACCTCATAACCTAATTAGTGTTTGTGAACCAATGGACCTTTTTCACAGCAGACATTTTGACTTGTCATAGTAGGAAAAGCAGCTGAAATTGATAACCTTAACGATGGCTCAATTCCATCAAGTGTCCCAGTAAGCTATTTCAGTGAGTCAGCATGCAAAATACCAGGGCCTCTCCTAAGTGGAATGCAGCCATCATTCATGGTTTTGAATACACCTGTGCTTTTCCTACTATGACATGTCAACATGTCTGCCATGAAAAAGGTCTATAGGGTCCTTCTGACTGCTCTTAAATTGCATCCCCAGCTCCTCCACATGCCACCCTTTCTTTCCTGGCGTCTTAGTCCGAGACAGCACGAGAGAGACAGAGGAAATCATGGGGATGAGAGAGGGATTATGTTGAGGGATGAGACAATGAGAAGCATCATGTAAATTCGTCAGCTGTACATGCTAAGTTAGCAAAGGCTTTCAGCTGCACGACTTCCGGGAAGGCATCTCTCGTGTATCCTCGCTCATACAGTAGCTCCTCGGATATCCCTCCCTAATGCTCACTCCTCGCTCCTCGGGGCAGGAATAACAGCTGTGTAATGGCCTTTGCGAAGGAGGGCCTGAACAACTTCCGGTTCAGCGGAGAACCGATGCAGCCATAGAGCGCGTTCTCGTCTGTCAATGATTTCTCTAAAATGTGTAGCATTATGTTCAAAAGTCTTATTTGTGGGTTACGTGGAGGCCATTATATGAGTAGCACCAAACGCTGCTGCTTCCACACTAAATAAAACATTCTTTTGAGAAATCAATGTGGTGATAATGTTTTAAGATTAGCGGGGGAATGAATGGACCGTAATTAAAGAATGGCTTGCCTAATTAAAAATAGTTTAGTTTGATGTAGATATCAAGCTACCTTTTGGGTGTTGTTGCTTAGCTATAGGGATCCAAAGTCAGTTTTTAGTGTTAAAGCCCTTATCTCTCCAACTGCAACCATAGTGAATGTAATTTTCCATCATGATCAAAGACACTGACTTTACTTACAGATTTCCTATTTGGATTGTTGCTTTAGCTGTCATTCCACTTCCCTTTCATCATCTGGTTTGCTGCTGTGCCATCTTTCTCCTGATCTCTGTGTCCATCTGCCGCCAACCCCCCCCCCCCCCCCCCCCGTGTCCCACCCTCTCACTTTACCACAAAAGTGTTTCATTCTCTCCACCCTGCTGTTTTGGTTCTTTTCGGTTTTTATAGCATTTCTTGTTGTTGTTTTTGGTCTCTCGCTGTTGCATCCCGAGTGTGAAACAAAGTTTGATAACACAAAAAATTGCATGCTCTCTCCTTTTTGAACACCAACAGATGGCTTCCAGGACTCCTTCAACACAGGAGAATTAAAAATCTTTTATTTGGTACTTAAAAAGACCAAAGCGATAGGAGATGGCACACTGGAGGCTTTCTCTGGCTCAAAAATTTATATACACAAAAATACACACAGTATCATGTGTATCCAAATCTTAATTTAGCTTGTTTCTTTCATCCCTCTATCCATTTGACGCTTTTTCATCTGTTTACTCACCTCTTCATGCATCTCTCCTCCCCAAATGTCTACCTAATCATCCCTCCATCCCTCCCTTTTATTAATTACTTTTGACTTTCATTTTTCAAAGCATTCTTTAGCTTACCATCACATAACTGGTTTCACTTCAACGGAATATCCATCGGCGTGTTAAAACTGAATTGTTTTGAACAATAAAAAGCACCCTCAACAAACCACATCTGTATGGAACATGTTAGTCATCCTTGACTTTTACAAGGTTGAAATATGGGCTCAATTACTACAAGACAACTGGCTCTCATCTGTCGGTAATGTTTTCTTGCTTCTCTGTGTGTTTCTTTGTTTATGTGCTTGTTAGTGTACCGCGTGTGTCCGTTACTGCTGATTTCATCTGCTCTGATCTTATATTTTATTGGAGCAGGAGTACAAAATGTCCATGTTGTTGCTGCTGCTTGCTTTGCACCCACATTTTGCCACGTCCGGGTTCCAAGTCCGGTCCAACCATGTTAATGAGATCAAAGTTGAGGTGTGTTACCATCATCTCAACACTATATCACTTCATCCTCCCACCTCTCCATCCTTCGCAACATGTCCATCTGTGTTTTATCACCCCTGTGATTGTCAACTCTCTTTTCCTTCCTTGTTCCGTCTCGCCATTCTTTCCCTTCGCTTCATTCCCTCCATCTGTCTCTCATTATCTGCTACTTTTGTCACTCTTGTCCTCTGAATCTTACACCTCCTGTGTTCTCACAAACTTTCCTTGCCCCTAGTGTTTTTCTTTTTTTTCCACCTCTTCTCTGTCCTTTTTAGTGTCATTATCCCTCTCTCCTCCATACTTCTGTCACTCTCTTATCACTTACCTCCATGCTTCTCTCCAAACTTCTTATCACCCACCTTTACTCCTTTGTCCTTCATTCCCTCCATTTGGGCTCATTACTCATTTTTCACCCTTGCTCTCTCATCAGCTTCCAGCTATTCGCTACCCCTCCTCTTCATCCCCTCTGCGGTCGTGATTTCCTTGGCATTTGACCTTTTTGACATTAATAAGTGGTGCAAGGGTGTAGAAGAATAATTGAAAAAATTCAGTCAGAAGCGGTGCGCACAAAGCAAAAGGCTGTTGTCCTTCTGCACGTGGTTTCTACTTCATTTACAATCCTCTCGTCATAATGTTTTTCTGCCACAAACGCACACAGCCTCTGCCTTCACAGCGCTGTAGAGGAGGGTCTGACTAGTCCACACAGCATTCCATGATGGGAGAAAAACATGCTCTGGTTTATTGGAATGTCTTTAAGCGAATCACAACAGTCTTGGGCAGGGCTAAGTGCTGGACAGAGCACCCCTGCCGCTGCAAAATAGCCTCGGGAAGGAACTTGTTTTGGTGGAACACGTGTACGTTCAAAAGTTGTTGTAGTCATGCAAAAGAAAACTCAGATTAGACAGATAGTCTAGCTAGCTGTCTGGATTTACCCTGCAGAGATCTGAGGAGCAGTTAACCATAGTCCTAACAAATCCACCGAGTTTAGAATGCCAACACAGAAAGCAGAAGGTAACAGACATCCGGCCGAAAAGAGGGCCTCTGGCGGAATTTCCAGCTACAATGGACCAATCCCGGAAGTGGAACGTCGTTTATATAGACTACCTGGCATATAACACAGCGGCTTGCTGGTCTAGTGCGTGGGATTTGGTGATCATCGGGGCGGACAGATCATGCCGTGGGCTGAGCATTGGATCACGGCTGTGCTCCTGTGTCTGGCGGTGCAACAGTGGCACAGTGGCCATTCCAGCGATCAGGATTACAATAATATGTCCATCCACTACAATTATCAATGTTAACAAGCACATTTTCAGCTCTGTTTTCTCAGCGTTAAGCTGTTATGTGAGAGATGCATTTACGCAGGTTTTTTTTAGGGGTGTGTACAACGCAGGAGGTGGCGGTACGCAGTAAAAAGTGAGGGTACTTATGTGGACAACACAACTTGCATCTTATTTTTTTGGGATACTCTTTTACTATTTCAAAGTGCAACCCACACTTTAGATGTTCTTTTCTTTATTGTTCAAAATTATGATAAATAGAAATAATTTCTGCAAAAAAAAACACTTTACAAGTTATTTACTTAAACATAAGTCCCTCATCTCAGGTCAGAGTGCTGGTTCCTTATGTAGTGTAGGCAGCAGAAACATGGTCATTGTGGGTGGGTGAGTCAAAGGAGCTGCTGATCACTTTTCTATTTCTGAAGTTCCTTACTTTTGACTTACTTCTGTCTTGCTGACCTTCTGATAAGCCTTTAAACACAGTAATCTGTTACTCCAAATTGATGGCATTTCATTGTCTTACCTGTACCTGGATTGATGGACACCTGTGTCCACATCTTCAGCACCTGTGCAACACCAGTATTGCATGTGATGCCATATAGTCAGTCCAACTGCCAGGCAGGCTATGAGTTGCATTAAGTAAAACAATATTACAGCTGGACTAAGGCAACTCAGCACAACCCATTCCGTTGCAGAGCATATTTTTCCAAACAAAGGCCGCCTTCTGCAATTGAATTAAAATGGCCATAAAAGGTCACATAGTTCAGGCATTTTAAAACATCTCTGAGAAAGTATGCAGCTCAGAATGACAGAGAACTTATGAGACAGAAGTGGAAAGGTTGTGTTTTTGCATAGAAAATTAGATACAGGGGTCGGGAAGAGAGTGCGAAATAGATGAATTGAGAGAGGGGAAAAAATTGTAAGAAAGAGGTAAGAATAGGCAATGAAAGGGAGAGACAGACATAAGCAAGTAAAGCAATAGAGAAATCAGTTTTTCTCCTCGTATTACTCCCTGAGATATCCCTAAAATTAATCAGCGCGGTATACCTTGCCAACAATGCACTTACTGCTCTGTTCATAAACAATGCTTTTATGGCTTCTCACTAGATTAACTTACTTAGCTGGAGAACCTGAAGGAGCGAAATGCAAACTTGTAAGAATGTTGAGTACGGATGGAGGGAGGGGTGAAAAAGATGAAGACACCTTATAAGAGTAAAGCAAGGGAAAGGAAGGCACGGAGGGAGGAGAAGGCAAAATGCTTGAATGTGGAAAGAGATTGGAATAGATGCATTGTACAATTGTAATCATACAACATTGGTAATAAAAGCAACTTCTATGGAGGCACATTAAACCTAAATGAAGGCAGTGAAGGACCACATTCAAAGGCAAAGTGGGTACTATAACGAAAATATATCATAATATCACAGCTTCTTGCATTCATGATTTTGATTCGTCAACATCATTAATCTAATATGATGTGCATTAACTTAATATATTTAATGGGTTATTTTATGTAGTCTTAAGGTGCCCACACATTATTTATAGTGTTTGGTTTCTGTTATTATTCCAGTTGAAGGACCACGAGGCAATTCCTATTTAACTGTGAAGGGAAAAAAGGTATAAGCTATATTATTTATTAAAGTTAACATTTTACCTTATTTATATTCTGTATTTATGATGATTGTACTGCAGCTATCTGACCACTCGGCTCTTAAAGATCCACCTTGCCGAATACTCAGAGATCATTGGAGACTCAAATAAAATATAAAATATGCCAAACATTAGACAACATGGAATTCATGTTTTAGTTAAAAGTCAGGAGTGCTTACTCCATGAGTTCACATGTTTTGGTAAGCCCCATACATAACTGCTACACTGCCTGTCAGAAAACAGTGGAAGTGGGGGGAAAAAAACTGTTGCAGAGGAGAAAATGTCCATTAACCAGAAACAGATTTCCCATAAAATCTTGTTTTCACCTTGGCTTGACAGCCCCAGCCATGTCCCTGACTCCTACAGTGAAATCCAGTCTCTCTCTGGTCCACATGCACATACTCACTGTAAAACTTGAGGGCTGCACAGTTGCAGAGAAATGGTGGGAAACATGTGACTTTTGACCCCCTGGTCAGGGTCACAGCCAGGCCAACGGAGACCTCAGAGAGAAGGAACATCATGAAGATGATCAGATGTGACAGCCCACTTCCTCCCCAGACAGGAAGTCAGGTGGATAACTGCTCCAGACCGACATTATCACCTGCCTTTAAACGCACAGTAGGAGCTGGACAAGATTATAGAGCTTCACATGAGCTGTTTAAGGGATCAGATTCCACATGAAAAGAAAATAAAGGTACTGGTGTCTGGTATTGGTTAGATGTCAAAGTTGTTGGTTAAAAGGCATTATATGACCATGTTCCTGGTCTTTATCTGCATCTTTATTGCATGTGGAGATGTGATTTTAGTTAAGAAGAAGCCTCTGTCTTTTGTTGATGAACGGCTAAGCTTTAAATGCTGGATCTTTTATTTTTATGTTGTGTTCATAGTATTTTAAGATGCACCAAAGCCTTTGAGGCATTTACTCAACTTTGTTAATTGTATTTCTATATATACTTTTACAGTGGATGATGATGTACATGTATGTCTTTATTATTCAGTTAAATGCAGAGTACTCTCTTATGTTTAATTGATTGTTGTTTACTAGCTTTTTGGTGGTGGTGATATCAGCAACCTGTGTTTCTGTTATTTTTTATTATTTTAATGTATTTATTTTTAGTAAGTCTGCCTCATCATGAGCGTATGAGACTGATGACTAGTGATGGTTTGGTGCAGTTGTTTTTGTATATTAGACACCTAAATCTGCTTTACTGCTTTCACTTTTGCCTATATTTGTGTCACAAGTTGCATTGAGGAAGTCTGCAACCTCTGAGTCTATTATGCTCTGCTGTAGCAATACCATTGATAATGGATGTATATCTGGCTTAAGGCTAAATCGACTTCGACAATATACTGCTATCTGCTGTAGCAGACTGTGTAGAAAGTCTGCAGTACATATTAGTGATTTACTAGGCTATTTGCAATGCTCCCACAGCCCCCCATCCCTCACATTGTAACTCAAAACTACATTACAGGTTCAGCCGCCTGCTTATCTGAAGTCATAACGGAAGTTTTGGGTTCCCTCTATTTAGATGGACTATCAATTCTCTCCAAGAAAAACAACTTTAGTTTGCTCTAAGAAATGTTTTTTTTAAATGAATGATGATACGGAGTTAAGCTGTATGATGAATGAGACAGCTTGCTGCCAACTGAACACAGACATACACATGAGAGGCCAAATATAAAATCATTATGTTAGATGTGAGGGGACATTTTCATATCATATCAGTGTGCAGTAACTCAAAGTGCGTGCTTAACCTCAGCCCTGACCTTAAAAACACAATCTGGGATCCAAATATAAGCTCACTGTCACACTACCACAGAGTCAAGACAGGATTGTTTATTTCATGGTACATTCTGTACATCTTATCGGAGTTGCTCCAAATGAGTCTGTTTTGTTGTATCACGCCTTCTTTAAACAGCTCAAAGAGGACAGAGACAGGACATAATTAGAGAGAGTAGTGGAATAGCATGCTGAAAAGCTTTTAAGCCTGATTCAAACCCAGGACATACCTGTGATGTGAATGTGATTTGCATTTGTGAACCAGCATTACAGGCAAGGCACATTCATTTATAAAGCACATTTAATACTAAAAGGCAACCCAATGTGCTTTACATATTACACAAGTAAAATCAAAGAAACAAGAAACATATGATTAAAACTATAAAAGCAAGCAACAGCACATAGAATAAAGAAAAGCAAACAAAACAAAAAAAACAATTGAATGCACACAGAATAAAAACATAGAAGATGAGTTAAAAGCAATGGTAAAAAGGTGGGTCTTTAGCTTAGATTTGAAAGTAATCAGCATTCTCTCAAGTTTAGCTCTTCTGGCAATTTGTTCTACATTTGAGAAGGTACCTGAACAAGTTGCTTCCATAGACGCAAACCTAAACGTAATTCCAAACTAACCTAACCTAACTTAAACAAAGTCCTAATCGTCACACATCCATTGAGGAGGTGAGGACCGGCCAAAATGTCCTCACTTTCCAAAAGTGTCCTCATACTCAACATCCAAAACACATATTGGTCCTCACAAAGACAGAAGTTCAAGAACACACACACATTTCCAGACAGGTTGGGAGGCTCTCGTCCTACCGTGTGTTTATCTCCACAGACACCATTCATGTTTTACTAGCCTCAGGGGAGTTGATTTTGGAAGTAAAACACAGTATCATACATACGCCCACGCACATGCAAAAATACCACTCAGACATGTACACAGTAACTCACAAAATAAATTACAAAATACATAAAGAAACACTAAAACACATAATATACCCAGAGCCAAAAAACACATTTGAGCATGCATGAACACAGAGACACTAAGTCTATCAGTGACAGTCAAAACAACCGGAAGAGAGATACTCTCACACTAGTTTCCAGGTAGATGGATATGCAGTAGGCCGTGCCAAATGGCCTCTTTGATATGATTTGACAGTGTGGAATAAAATTTGACATACACTCAATTTAACTTTTCACTAAACCTGAAAAAGTTCAAAACAATTTAAGCAATATCAAGGCAAGTCAAATGGGCTTCTGTGTTGCTTGTTATACATACTAATAGGAACACTGTCCTAATACAGACTTGCAGCAGTCAGTGTGTTCAGTCCATGTTTTGATTATCCAAGGTTAAGAGTTTTCTCTGTGTATTGTGAAATTTAACAGATGAAATCATTAAACACTTGGACCACAATGGAGCCACAATCGGGCCCCCAGGAAATGTGCTGAGCTTGGAAGACAATTTGACATAGCGGCCATGTAATTACAACTTCTGTGTCCGTCATGTGATGCCAAGAGGCCCAAAAATACTTTTGACTTACATTGCGAAAGAGACGTCTGTAAATCATTTGATACGTTTAGAGTGTCACACCCCCTGCGACATGACTCATTGCACTATCATCATTTGATCTATCTGGTCCGATAACATTGGGAAAGTCTAGAAATCATTTAATAGTCGGCCAGCAGAGATCTCTAGTGCACATGCTCCATGGGCCCCATATTGCGGAAGCAGCACAGATCATCCGGGTAATTTGGTACGCTGAAGTTGAACTTTTTTGGCTTAATGCGCCACTGATCATCACTCAAAGGAATGAACGGGGCTCCGCCTCGAATGCTGTATCATCTAGGTTTTATTATACATCCATGGCCACAATGGCTTCATAATGTATTTATCCTAAATTACTATAACTCTTGCTGGTTAGAGTTATGGTGTATTGTTAATCATCAAAGAAATAAGTGATCTGTCTGCTGGAGGAATGGAGGAGGTCAGATGCAAAATAGATTTTTCACTTTTTTCCTTTTTAATAATAATAATAATAATAATAATAATAATAACTGCGAGTAATCTCAGCGCACAGGAAGTCCACTGAAAAAGCTACAATTGTTAAACATTACATCACCCTCACCCTGTATATTGGTGGTTTAGCAGTTAATATGGCATTCCTTTTCAATTAGATTTATTTGTACTTGTAAGAATGAATGGTCTGTATGGTGGTTTCCTGCTGAACTTCTATATTTCTCAGCCAAAAAGGGTTTACTAACTCCCAAATCTAAACAAAATCTGAAACATCAAAGAACCTTTTGGAGCAACTTCCTGAGTTTGAGGCTAGTGAAGGAGGCAGAGAAGAAGCAGGTAGATTTACAGAACTTGGTTTACTGGTGCAGACACAGGTGTGTGTGATTCAGTATAAAGCATTCCTGCCGAAGGCATCCTCCTCTGCACATGCATACACATGTTCATGTGTTTATAGCGGCATGCAACCAAAAGAGCACACACTTACGGATGTAAATATACAAACACACACATGCAGGTGCGCGCACACACACACACACACGCAGGTGCGCGTGCGCACACACACACACACACACACACACACACACACACACACACAAAATGCTTGGCACTATCTTTGTGGGGACCTGCCATTGACATAATGCATTCCCTAGGCCCTTACCCTAACCTTGACCATCACAACTAAATACCTAACCTTAACCCTTACCCTCACCCTAACCATAACCTAATTATATCCCTAATCATGAAACCAAGTCTTAACCCTCAAACAGCCCTTTAAAGTTGTAGGGTCCAGCATTTTGGCCCCACAAAGCTGTCCGGACCCCACAAGTATACTGTATTCCCGGTTTTTGGACCCCACAAATATAGTTAAACAAGAACACGCACACACACGCAAGACATACCAAGATGCATTCGTAGGGACGAACGCTCAGCCACTCACATACGCACATGCTCAGTATCTCCACTGCCATGCCAAACAGACAGCTCATTCCCTTGTGCTCCTGAGAGAGTCCATGAGAGTAAAAACAAGATCTGTATCAGGGCATTTAAATCAGAAACAGGTGCAGGCATGCTGTCTCTTGGTCTCCCTCTGAAAGACACACACACACACACACACACACACACACACACACAAATATACATCTTAATTTTCAGTGTGACATTATCTTGCAAATCTGTAAATTGTATTTAAGGAGAATTAGATTATCTGTGAACTCTGACCTCTATGTAGATGTTCTTGCCAGACAGGAAATTGCTCTATAACAATTACATGGCCTTCAAGTCAGGCCAGGGCTAAGTGAGATACAGTGTTTCAAATTAGTCTCACTTATCTTTTTTTTTTTTATTTTGTTTTTAACCTTGTAAAGGGCTCTGCTTAAAATGTCCTTATTCTTTTCAGGTATGTTAATTGCCTTGGGATGATAATGAATATATAGAGATAATAGGTTTAGAGATAATAAGCTTCATACTAAACATGTCAGTCAGTTATAGAGCAGAGCAGGAGAAAGAAAGGAAGGATGGAAGAAAAGAGTTGCATGTGTTAGGGGAAGAACCCAGTCATGAAGTCAGGTTGAGGCCGAAACTGTGAGCAGACATAGGCCAGAGATGAGTTACTGCACCAGGTTAAGCTCCATCCCAGAGGGAGATGCTCACATCTGAAACAAACATATCCTCGGACCTGGGAGAGCCATGAAGATGGATGAAAGAAAATAATAATTTTCTTTCTTTCCATTTGCTCCTCAATCCCTTTTTACCACATCTGTCGGAGCAGGAATACTTAATTCTAAACCATTTAATTCAGTGTAATTAGTCATGTTAGGCAGCTACTCTGGAATCTATTTCATTTGAGTACCATTAAATTAGGATTAGGGAACAGAAACAATGCTAAATGTATGTTTATGTGGTTCAGTAACAAGGTAAAAAAAAAAATTATTTTGAGGAAGAAAATAGCTTCGTAAATTGCCAGTCTTTGTCACTATGCATGGTGTAAAAGTACTGACAGCACACACTGCCCACTGTTGGCCTGGGGAGGGAAAGGAGAGCCACAAACGCCCCGACCTACCACAGGCAAACACATTGTTATTGACCTCCACTATACATGGCAGCTTCTTTATTTTCCCAGACACCAATAACTACTCTCGAAACAATTTGATTAATCAATCATTCATTTTTAATTGATTGCTTTCTTTGGTTTTTATATACCAAACATATTTAACTGGTTCCAGCTTCACAAATGTGAATATTTGCTAGTTTTCTTTGTTTCCTATGATGGTTAAACCAATGTCATTGGGTTTTGGACTGTTGTTCAGATAAATTAAGTGATCTGAATATGTTGGAACTTAATTCTTTCCTAATTTCTGACATGTTTATGCACTCAAAATAAATGATAACTATTATTGATTTGATTTTCTCTTATGAACAATATTCACAAGACAATAACAATCGAATGACAACAATTTTATTAAACTAGACTGGCACTCAGAGAGCACTAATCAAGGCCAATGGTGCATTCATGTGCTCCTTCGATGGTCCCATTTCCCGAGTTAGCAAGTTGTTCTGACTTCTGTGTTCATGAGCTTTAAGCTTCAATGTGGAAACAACATGGATGCTACAAAGAAGATGTTGTGTTTGATTGCTCAGAGCGTTTAAACAACACGTCAATAGCTGTTTCTACTATTTGTGTGTGACAACAAAGAGTATAGGAAACAGATGAGCTGTGAACAGGTGAGCCATGAAATATGATCCGGAAGAAATGTTTCCAATTATTCTGAGATGAATGCAGCACAAATGCCCTATCTCACAATTTCTAAAGGGAAAAAATAAAAAAAATCTACTCCAAGTAAAAGAGTGCTTCCTTGGCCCATGCTACACACTTCCATCAGGTTTTATGAAAATTGGGCCAATTGTTTTTCTTTTATCCTGCAGACAGACAAACAAACAGACTATAAATAGATGTCACACTTCCTCACTTTGCATAAAACTGAAGCATGACACAGATTAAATGGATCTGCTGATTTGGTCTAGAAAATAAAAGTAAACAAATATAAGTTTGAGAATGTCACTAACTTTTTGCATGAATGAAAGAATGAATTAATGTGTTACGTTGCTTGTTACTTAACTTATTGGAATACACTAATGCATTATCACTGCAGCACATTCTTCAATATTTTTTCCATTTCTACCTCTCTTGTCTTCCTCGGCTATAAGTGTTGTCAGGTAATCTAAAGCACATAAAGTACGGTGCTTCTGACATTAAACTACAAAGCATAATAGAGCTACAGAACATCTTCCATCTGGAATGTTTAACTAATTTCCTTTTTAGTGATGAAATAAGAGGATGAGAGTGAGGAAGATGAGAAGACCTACGTCTTTCTTCTCCCCATCTGCTTATCATAACGTATGTCCCACTCATCCATATAGATCTCGCCGCCTCTTTCCTTGAATCCCACTTTCTCATCCAGTCACTCATTCTCATTTTTCAAATAGCTTTCTTCTTTATGCCTCTTATACACTTCCTATTCGGATTTACTTGAAAAACAAGTTTTGCCACAGCTTTATCGCCCTCTTGAAAATCTTTCCACCTCAAACCCTATCCTCATACCAGTTCAAATCTAAATGCTAATGACAGTAAATTCCTTGACCCTCCCCTTCTGTGAGCTTCCTCACTGCTGAATTCTGTATGATGGAAGAAAAAAGGAAGAGAAGAGAACAAAGTTTATTGAGGAGAGGTTAAAGGGTACTGGCCCTCATTGTAAAGATCTGGCAGAGGGAGAAAAGGAAAATGAGACAAGTGACAGATAAATGGAGAAAAAAAGGCAATCTTTGAGATTAAAAATACATATATATTGCTTTTAAATTAAAATGCCTGGGGTTATGCAGGCATAGGAGCTTAGGTGTGTGCTTGAATCCATGGCCTTTCATTTGTTTGTGGACCCTTCTTATATCACATAACAAGTCTTAAACTCATGCATGGACTGACAGTTAGGTGAACTTTCTTCATATTTAAGTCTGCAGATAATAGAATCATTTTAAGGGCTAAATATTGAAAGCCAGATAGGCAGGAAGGTGATTGACAGCAGACATTTAGAGTTATTGAAGTGCGTTTTGTGTCGGTGTGTTCATGCAGTGTGTATGTGTGCTCACATGGGCGTTCAAAGTATTTTAGTGTGTATGTGTGAGTGTATTTGTGTCAGGTATTGAGCTGAATACTCTTTAAGCTGCTGACCTTCAGAAGCAGCTAAATGACAGGTGGGATCACAGCCCTTTGGTTTAATAATGAACCAGCTGACATTTGAAGATAAGATCAGCAGCTGCATCACCATCAGAACTCAAGAGTAACTGATTGCATTCACATTTGCGGTTTAGATCCAAGGCTCTCACTTTTATCTCCAGCTATCTATAACAAGTAGGCAGTGGTGCAAGAAGTATTTAGTTCCTTTACTTAAGTAAAAGTACTAATACCACACAGTAAAACAAACTCTGTTACAAGTAAAAGTCCTGCATTGAAAGTGTTACTTAAGTAAACGTATGTAAGTATCATCAGGAAAATGTACTTGAAGTATTAAAAGTAAAAGTACTCAATACAGAAAAATCCTCACATTTCAGAAACTGGAAACTATCCAAATAGTTCTGTCAATCAACTAAGTGTTTAATCGATTAATCATTTAAGCTGTACTTGTAGGCCTATAGGCTATATGTTTTGTTGGATACTTTATAATAAAATATTGTCTCTTATAAACTACATGTGTTTTGTGTGCAAACATCTTAAAGGAACACGCCGACTTATTGGGACTTTGTTTACATGTTGTGATTTGTATAGTCACAGGGTGTACAAATAACAAGGTCACTATGCTTTTACTATCTAGTAATTGTTGACTCTATTACTCCAACTCTGAGTGAACTCCAGGCGAACTATCTGCTCCTCACCATAGGGCTTCAGGTGCTGCTAGCAAATCACTCCACCCAAGTAGCAGAAGTAGCAGTGCTTCGCCTTTCTGAGAATATAGTTCCCAGTTTGTAACATGTAGGAACATGTTGGCGTTATTTTGTCACTTATTCAGAGCAGTAGGCTAGTTGGAACCGGTTACCTCCAGGATCTGTGCTAGGCTTAGCTAGCTTAGCTAACGCGCACAGAGATGAGAAGGCGTCGACGTGTCTAACTCTGGGGGTTACTGTGAATAAGCTAAAGTCTCAATAAGTCGGCATGTTCCTTTAACCTGTAAAGTGACTAGTAATTAAAGAGGTCATATTAATGTAGTGGAGTAAAAAGTGCAATAATACCCTCTAAAATGCAGCGGAGCAGAAGTAGAAAGTGGCATGAAAGGAAAAGACGCAAGTAAAGTACAGGTACCTACAATTTGTAACAAAGTACAGTACTTGAGTAAATGTACTTAATAACATTCCACCACTGAAAGTAGGAATTTGACTAGACAATGGCAGTAGGGAGTGTGTGTCACGACTACAGCGTCCTGCTAATGGATGCCATACAATTAGCTTCAGTATTGATTTGTAGATTTGATATTCTTTAAAATAAAAGTCACTGTGAAAAAAACAAATTGTTGTTTTGTAGACTAATGTGTAGATCATGCAGTAGCATTGGAGATATCAAGTTTAAAGGATTTGATTTTTATTGAAGCCATTTGGAGCTCCTAATGAGATTAACCAAATGACTATATAATCGAATGCAAGTAAGCCGGAAGTAAAACGCAGTGTGAGAGTGTGGAGGGGAGAAAAGACTGACGGAGGAAAATAGTGTTATTTCGAGATAAATGTTGTACTATTTGCTTAGTTTTTTGTTTATTTTAGCCCCCTGGTAGCCCTTATTCTCTAGAAAGAGCCAGCATCTACGCAAATATACGCATGTGTGTGTGGAAGACCGCACTTGTTCTACGAGTAGTAGCTAGCTAAACATTAGCTTCAGGCTAACACCAGCCCCATGGCTACCTCCACACCTTGCGAGCCCCCACCTCCCTACAGGATTTCCTCGTTGCTTGAAAATGCAAACAAAGAAATCGATGACCTTAGGGAAGAAGTTTGCCGGCTCTCCGAGGACTTGAAAACCAAAGATGCCCTGTTGACCTCCTACTTGGACGTTGCTCAAAACCAGTCGCTTCGCATCACAACTCTCTCGGCGGCACTCCAGGATACTGTAATTTGGGACACATCCGCCTGTCCACACCCATCTTCTAGTTCGACACCGACCACCAGTGCATCCTGGACTGAAGTGGTCTGTGGCCAAAAGAGAGCCTCGGGTAGGGCTCCCTCGCCTCCTGCCCTCAGCCTCTCCAGTCGCTTCGATGCCCTGACGAAGCCGAATGTTCCCACGGTAACGGCCGACGTGGTTACCCGCTTCAAAACCGACAGACCTGCAGGCGTCAACGAGGAGCACCACTGCCTCGCGACGACAATTTTTGAGGGATGCGGTAGTCAGACGGTCCAGTGGCCTCCCTTGCCTGAACCAGCCAAATGACAACGTTCCTCAAAAACAATCTCCACCACCGAATGAAGGTAAGCAATATTCCTCTTCTTTTCCTTGTCCATCTGAATCCAATACTGGCTGTTTTGTTCCTACCACCGGCCATTCACGCCCCCCCCACTCCTCGTCCGCTCTTCACCCCAACCACAATAATTATCGGCGGGATATACGTTTATACCCGGGATATACGTTTTTTTAATGCTGTCACACACTGCTTTCCTGGAGCCAAAGTTGCAGACATCCTGGCTAAAGCTGTGGACCTGATACCCTCACTCCCGACCTCTATTAAACGCATCGTGGTCCATTACGTAACGACATGTCCTATCAGCAGAGTGAGCGCACAAAGAAAGGCTTTGGCACCCTCATTGAAGCTTTAATAAGCACTGGGAAGTCAGTTTTTATTTCAGGCCCACTTCCATCTCGAGGTCGCGGAGTAGGCCTTTTTAGCAGACTACTCATCCTCAACACCTGGCTCCAGCATGCATGCAGCATTCACAAGATAGGATTTATTGACAATTTTAATCTGTTTTGGAAACGTGACTCCCTGTTCAGCAGGGATAGGATTCATCCCAATAGACGCGGCAGCCAGGTGCTATGTGAGAACTTGCGACACGCCATGCAGACCCAGACCTGGGTGCAGACTCGGACCTTAGATTGACTGTTTACACCCCGTAAAGACACGCACAGGCGCACCTCCCAATCACACTCTCCCATAAGCTCTCACTCCTTTACAAATAACTCTGCTAACCCACAGACCAGCTATATCATTCCAGTAAGAGTCAGTAATAACATTACTCAAAGGTACAGCGCTACAAGCTCCACTGTGCACCAACAAGGTGCTATACTTAACATCCTAATTGGAATTAAAACAACCACTGCAACGATAGAACAGAATAGGAGAATCAAATGTGGACTATTAAATATCAGATCTCTGTCTTCTAAAGCATTACTGGTAAACGATTTGATATCAGATAATCAAATTGATTTATTCTGTCTTACTAAAACCTGGCTGGGCCATGAAGAATATGTCCGTCTAAATGAAGCCACTCCTCCCAGTCATATTAATACTCAAATTCCTAGAGGCTCAGGCCGAGGAGGAGTTGCAGACATATTTGACTCAAATCTGTTAATTAATCCTAAACCAAATTATAACTCGTTTGAAAGTCTTGTTCTTAATTTTCAACATCCAACATGAAAATCATTAAAGCCAATCATATTTGTTGTTTTTTACCAAGCGCCAAGCCCATATTCTGAATTTTTATCTGAATTCTCAGAGTTTTTGTCATGTATTGTCCTAAAATCAGATAAAATAATTATTGTGGGTGATTTTAATATCCATGTGGACGTTAACAGTAATAGCCTTAATACTGCCTTCAACTCACTACTAGATTCAATTGGTTTCAGTCAGAGTATGCATAAGGCCACACACTGTTTTAACCACACCCTCAACCTTGTGCTGTCATATGGCATCAAAATTGAAGATTTAATAGTATTTCCACAGAATTCTTTATTATTAGACCATTTTTTAATAACTTTCGAATTCTTACTACCAGACTATATGAAATTAAATAAAACCTTCTACGTTAGATGCCTATCTGACAGTGCTATAGCTAAATTTAACTGAGGACCTTTGTGCTAATTTTAGTCCCTCCCAAATTGATAATTTTGTAGACAGTGCTACGACCTGCCTACGGACGACTTTAGACTCTGTTGCTCCTCTCAAAAAGAAGATGATGAAGCAAAGGAAACTAGTACCTTGGTATAACTCGCAAATTAAAACAAATCTCACAAAAACTTGAAACTAAATGGCGTTCCTCCAAACTGGAAGAATCTCGTTTAGATTGGCAAGACAGTTTAAAAACCTATAGGAGGGCCCTCAGAAATGCCAGATCAGACTATTACTCATCATTAATAGAATAAAATAAGAACAACCCAAGGTTTCTTTTCAGCACTGTAGCCAGGCTGACAGAGAGCCACAGCTCTACTGAGCCATCTTTTCCCCTAGCTCTTAGTAGTGACGACTTCATGAGTTTCAATTAGGGATGGAATTCATCACCTTTTGCCCTCAACTTCTAAGGGTTCACCTTTTGATTCAGGAGTGCTAGAAAGAACAACAAGACCTGACATATACTTTGAATCCTTTTTTCCTATAGACCTTCAACAATTAATGCTAAAGGTCTCTTCAGCAAAGCCTTCTACCTGTCTCTTAGACCCCATCCCAACGAGGCTACTTAAAGAAGCGTTACCCGTGGTTAACACTTCATTACTAGATATGATCAATATGTCTTTATTAACAGGTTATGTACCGCAGTCATTTTAAATAGCTGTGATAAAACCTCTTCTGAAAAAAACCCACCCTCGATTCTGAGATCTTAGCCAACTATAGACCTATATCGAACCTTCCCTTTCTCTCCAAGATCCTTGAGAAGGTAGTCGCTAATCAGTTATGTGACTTTTTACATAGGTATAGTCTATTTGAGGACTTTCAGTCAGGATTTAGAAAGCATCATAGCACAGAGACTGCACTGGTGAAAATTACAAATGACTTTCTAACTGCTGCTGACAAAGGACTTGTCTTCATACTTGTGTTATTAGATCTTAGTGCTGCATTTGACACTATTGACCATAAAATCATTTTACAGAGACTGGAACACTTAGTTGGCATTAAAGGAATCACACTAAGCTGTTTTAAGTCCTATTTCTCTGATCAATCTCAATTTGTTAATATCAACGATAAATCCTCCAGGTACGCTAAAGTTAGCCATGGGGTTCCTCAAGGCTCAGTGCTTGGACCAATTCTATTCTCCTTATGTATGCTTCCTCTAGGCAATATTATTAGGAAACACTCAATTAACTTTCACTGTTATGCGGATGACACCCAATTATACTTATCAATCAAGCCAAATGAAACCAGTCAGTTAGCTAAACTGCAAGTGTGCATTGAAGATATAAAATCATGGATGACCAACAATTTCCTGAAGTTGAACTCGAACAAAACTGAGGTTATTGTGCTGGGCGCTAAACACCTCCGAACTTCATTATCCGAAGATATAATTACTCTGGACGGCATTGTCATGGCTTCCAGCAATACTGTCAGAAATCTAGGAGTTATTTTTGATCAGGATTTATCCTTTAACGCACACTTAAAACAAACCTTAAGAACAGCTTTTTTTCACCTTCGTAATATTGCCAAAATTAGGAACATCCTGTCTCAAAACGATGCTGAAAAACTAGTCCATGCATTCGTTACTTCCAGGCTGGACTACTGTAATTCCCTATTATCAGGATGCTCAAATAAAACTCTTAAGACTCTCCAGCTGATCCAGAATGCTGCAGCGCGTGTTCTGACAAGAACTAAGAAAAGAGATCATATTTCTCCTGTATTAGTTTCTCTGCATTGGCTTCCAGTAAAATCCAGGATTGAATTTAAAATCCTTCTCCTGACCTACAAAGCTCTAAATGGTCAAGCACCTACATATCTTGAAGAGCTCTTAGTACCTTATTGTACCACTAGAGCACTACGCTCCCAGAATGCAGAGTTACTTGTGGTTCCCAGAGTCTCTAAAAGTAGAATTGGAGCCAGAGCCTTCAGCTATCAGGCTCCTCTCCTGTGGAACCAGCTCCCAGTCTGGGTTCAGGAGGCAGACACCGTCACCACTTTTAAGAGTAAACTTAAAATTGTCCTCTTCGATAAAGCTTATAGTTAGGAAGTTAGGAGTTGCAGCATTCGCCTGGACCGGCGGGGGAAGGTGTGTAGACACAGTCATGACGCACCTCCTCCATATCTCTGCTTCTCTTCATAGAAAGCTTACTATATTTAGGGTATGAGGAGTTGCAGCGTGCGCCTAGACCGGCGGGGGTGGGTGTGTAGCCTCAGTCATGGCGCACCCCCATCCTATCACTGCTTCTCCCCTCATAGAAAGCTTACGCATACTTAGGGAGTAAGGTGTCGCAGCGTTAGCCTAGACCGGCGGGGGAAGGTGTGTAGCCACAATCGTCGAACACAGCCTCCCTATGCGGTTATAGTTCTAGACTACCGTGGTACCTCCTTTGACACACTGAGCTCCTCTCTCCTCTCTTTCCATCTGTGTGTATTCATGTTCCAGAAATGCTTGTCATTAACATAGGGGAGCTTCCCAGGGGAGCTTCCCCGGAGTCCGTATATTCTTTGTCCCCCCAGCACCATCATCTTGGATCATGATGGCACCTACATCATGGTGGCAGCTGCTGTGCCCCATTACACCCTGCAATGCCCGGCGTTGACTTGCTATGTCCGGCCAACGCCCTGTTACGCCCTGCTGTGCTCTACGACACCATGAACTATTACAACTACTCTAGTCATTATCTTAATTGTGACTTTTTTATTGCCATTGTTCATCAAACCCCCAACCGGCATCGTCAGACACCGCCTACCAAGAGCCTGGGTCTGTCCGAGGTTTCTTCCTAAAAGGGAGTTTTTCCTTGCCACTGTCGCACTTACACATCCATGCATGCTCTTGGGAATCACTGGAATTGTTGGGTCCTTGAAAATTACAAAGTGTGGTCTAGACCTACACTCTATCTGTAAAGTGTCTTGAGATAATTCCTGTTATGATTTGACACTATAAATAAAATTGAATTGAATTAGTTACCTCAGTAAAACAATTACATATATGTTTGTGGGCATATAAAAATGGTCTGAAGATCAAATTTCATCTTCAGTAATGACATGATCAGAAAAAACACAATCCATCCATCAGCTGTAACCACTTATCATTTACAGGGGCCGCGGGGGGATAGAGCAGATCCTAGCTGAAATATCGGACGAAAGGGCTGACACATAGAGACAGACAACCATTTATACTTACATTCACACAGGTGCAATTTAGACTCTAATTAACCTAACCTGCATGTACTTGAACTTTGGGAGGAAGCCACACCTAACACAGGGAGAACCAGAAGGGCACAATGGCTGGCCAGCCTGTTTGAACCCAGAACCCTGTTGCTGTGAGGCGACAGTAATAACGGAATGGAATTTAATGTCCACCACTCTGTGTGCAGAGTGAGGGGACAAGCTGCTTATTAAAAGAAAACATCTATGTAGAACTTAATTGTCATAGTTAATTTTTACTTGCAGGCAAGACGAATTAACAGTTAAATCCAATATGTTTCCTGTTAAAAAAAAACAAAGTGAGAGCTGCTGTTAATTATGTACCAAATTTGAAAACAGTAGCTCTGCCATGGCTGCTCTCTTTTTATTTGGCAGACTTCTTTGTCAGTTGTGCATTAATTAGAACGAATTGAGACTTGAAAAACTGAGTGAAGAGAAGCTTCTAAGCTGCTTCACCTTTTGGGAAATGTTTTGTTGGAATTATGAGCTGATTTGCCTCCTGATGAAGGACTGGCTAGCTGTACTTATATCAGTCAAAGCACTCCCCACTGATAGCCAAGCTAAGGATAATTTGAGATTCATACTTATCAGGTGCTTAAGATCCTGCCAAAAAAGAGCTTAAACTTTTTCTTATGAATCAAACTTCTGTGTGGCAAATGAGCTTATGAATAATGCAAGAGTGCAATAAATGAGAACATGGCTAATGCAATCTTCTCTTGACCTTGGTTACTAAGGGTCTCTAAATCAATACTTAGTATTGTGAAACTTGTTATTTCCCTTACTTTGTCTCATAAGCAGTTTTGCCAGCGCTTCAAATCACCTCTCTAAAAACTAAGTCTAAAGTATAGAAATAAAATAGATAACAACGCCATTGAACTGTTTCCCGTGGTCATTTGAATGGTACACAACAATATGGCGAGGGCCGTAAACTGTGTCGCAGCTCGCTGGGGGTAGAGCCGCCTGACGCAGCTCGGGAGATGTTCTCAGAGTTGCAGGGAGTGAGGAGGGACTGTTAGACCCAGCGGCAGTAGGTCAGCGGACCGCTAACATTAGACCCAGCCCGCTGTTCAGCTCATTCTCTGTAACCGATGCCAGCCTGTTAATTAAATTAATTGGACTCATTTAGCGGCTGGCTCTCTACCTTGTAACGTTACTACTCTACTGCTTGTTTGTCCATTACTGCAAAACCTCAGCTCCGCGACTTGCCGGAAGTCGGCTTATTATTGGAAGTGTATACGTTACCATGGCAATGGTACACATAAAAATGGCTGCTGCTCTGACTGCTCTGTTATGTTGATTTGAATGGAAATGGCCTTTCTATCCATTTTATTTCTATGGTCTAAAGTCTCAAAGTTTCAAAGTGTGTTGTCCTGGTCAGTGTGAAGCTGCCAGTATGCTTCATTAGAAGTGCTCGTCTGACTTTCTGAAACTGACATTCCAATATTCCTGCCCACTTCATGTAAACAACTGAGTGCAACATGAATGCCTTCCAGGAGAGACTGTCTGGAAATGTTTTCCGTTATCTTAAAGATATTGCATCTTGTCCTTTTCTCTGACAGCTGGCGTTTAACCTCGGCTTTGAGTGTAGATGTTCAGAACAGCCATAAACACTTTTGATTTTCCTTACACTACACCAAATGTAGTGTTTGCTATACATTACAGCATAATGTACAGTCTGTGTAATGTGCAGTCTGCAAATCAAAGGCTGTCCATTTAGAAAGCAAGTTCAATTATTTATGTGGAACAAGTAAATATAATACCAAGACATTAATATTAATATAATATAAATCTAACCATAGTTCACACTGTCTGAATGTACTGATAAATAGCTAAAATTGTGAAGTAATATGTTGGATCCCTAAACATCAATGTTGTATGTGCTAAAAAAGCTTGTTTTGTTTATAAATTTCAAAATCAGGTCCCTACCTTGTCACCATGGTGCATTCCCTTTATTGAACTGTGTGAATTCAAATCTTGTTATTTTTATTTTAATTCACTGGTTACATCACTCAATCATCTACAGTACAGTCGTAAACAATGATTTTAAGCTGATCTCTTTTTTTTTTTTTTTACTGGTGGAAAATCAATTTAACTGATTGAAAATGTAGTCATGGTCTACAGGCTCTTGTCAGCAATAATTAAGAACAATTACAGTCCACAGAGCATGAAATGGTTCCATAATAACATATGCAAGTTGACTACCTAATCTTACATTAATAACTTGTCTATTAAATAATGTAATTCTCACTGAGGAGATCAACAATATTAATGCCAGTACAATAAGAGCCTCCCCAATAATATTCTACACTCCAGTCAGAGGTACAATTATATGTCATTCAACTCCATCTGCCTGCAATATTAACAACTAGTTTTATTAAGCAAATGCTCTGAGTTCATGATGTTTAATGAATGCCATTGATTGATATTGTAATCAATTTGACTAATCGTTTCTTGGCACCTACATCCTGCCGCCAGCTACAGCTTCCATCTCCATTTCATGTAATCAAGGTAAAATTATGCAAATTGCTATGGTAATCAGAGAGCCGGAGGGTTGTGAGAGCAAAATCTTGAAGACGCTAACCTAATAATGTGGCTGTTGTTCTGTCAACAAAGTGTTTGCTAATGGATGGGCAGCACAGAGATAAACATACAAGTGACAAACATCAACAACGCGGATGTTAATATATTCATTTTGCAATATGTTATGTATTATGTGTTAGTCTCAGTGTGGGGGAATTTCAGTAGTTGTAAATTGGTTCAAAGGAGCAATATTATACCCATTTATTTATTTATATATATATATATATATATTTATTGTGTGTGTGTGTGTGTGTGTGTGTGTGTGTGTGTGTGTGTGTGTGTGTGTGAGTGACTGAGAGATGCTAATGTATTTGTATAGTTTTCCCTTGCCTGGAATTGATGTGTGTCTGCTTGCATTTTGACACTTGTTTAGCAAAGATTTTGGCAATTATTACGTGTGTGGGGAGGGCTATGGAAAGTAAGAATAAATCCAGAAGAACAGCAAAATTACTATAGAAGGAAGTATGAGCTGCAATTAATCTTGATTTATTTTCCTTCTTGGGTTTAACTAGAGTCCGTTGTAAAATATGTAATGATGTAATTGCATTTTCCAGCCATTTGCCAAACAAAATGTTGATATTGGAAGATTCTGTGAAAGCCAAGATTACAATCAGTTACGATACTGTACATTCAACGCCAAACGTTTTAGTTAATTATTCCTACAGTATAGCTATTATATAGTATAGAAGTCTAAAACTATATAATTAAGATAAGCAAAGTCCAACATGTCACACACCCATATATCACTCTGCTCCACACACATACTTTCTGCTGTGCTATAAGACACACTTCCTTTAAAGGATTTAAAACGTGCTGCAGAGTAATTCAACATGAAGAAAGCTTATTTTCTGTGCACCTGTGTGTCTGTGTCCGCATTGATAGTGTATATTTACAAAAGCATTACTTGTGTATGTATAACAATGCACCCGTTTGTATTTGTTTCCTTGGTCAGTCATTTTGTTTGTCAAAAAAAATTATATGTAAAATATTTAAAAGTTGCCGGTTAGGCCTTAAGGAATGAAATAATGATCTAACATCTCATCCTCTGTGGTATATTTTTCATGCAGTCTCCCCTCCAGGCTATGGAAAGGTTGATCCCTGCTTAGCTTTTTCACAAATCTTGCGTTAAGCTACTCTTCCCAAATCAAGTCAAGCATAGGGATTAGGGTGAGGTTGAAGTCAGGTATGTAGGTTGATGTTCGTTGAATGCTCTATGGACCAATACATCTTTTGGATTTTTGTTCCTTGTAAGGCAGAGATCGCACATTTCCATCCAGGTCAGCACATTTGGCCTCTATAGTTGTCCAAAATGGGTTTTAAGGTCTGATTTTAGACCATTTAGACTTTTAGAATGTGTGACCACCAAGGGGTTGGGAGAAAAAACCTTTTCTATAACCCCCCCGCCCCCTGCCTTAATTTCCCTCAGGAAGCGCCTGGAATATAAATGACGAAAAACTCTGATTCAGATTTGTCCTAAAGTTATCATCAATGTATTGGTATACAAGGGTATGGCAAGGGTTAGGTATAGGGTTTTGGAGGTTTTGCTGTCAGATTCAAAACCATTGAGGGTTAGGGTTAGGGGGTTATTTCTAATAATTGTAGGACTGTCAGCATCCGGGGGGTCTTTAAAGGCATCGCTGACCTCTTGTAAAGCCAGCTTGGTGTAAATGTTGGTGTACAGTGAATCAATGTCAACTGAACAAAAAACTCGTAGCAGGATGGTTTTAGTGGTGTTGGGTGAGGGATGGTAATCTCCCTATCTTAACTACATGGGGCTTCTTAGCCAATCACTGCCACAGGGCACGCTATGAAGACAGGGAAAAGTCCTCTTGGCTCTGTCTTCTCGTGGGGACGGAGGTACGTATGCTTCCAGGTCACCTCGCTCCATGTGTGTGCACCCACTGCTGTGTTAAGATCCCATGGTTATGGGTCTACTTCCAACGTGGGCCGGTTGTGGATCGCTTCCGGCAGGATACAGTCTTCTGGACACTCCAATGTTTGGTTTGGCATGTGTGGGTGGCAACCAGCGTTCCATTGTAAATAATGGGCGTGCCGTATTTGATGCAGGCTTTCCTCTCTGATCGCCATGAATTCTGCTTGATCGGAACTGGGCTGGGTCAGCTGGAGATCTGCACAGCTGCGTACCTTACACGCCACTGGCTGCTGTTTTTGTCTATTGTGATTTAATTGAGACATTTATTTCCTGCATCAAATAATTTTTCTTTCTGCATTTGTGAACGTTTATGTTGAAATATAATTTGGCCTTGTTAATTTGGGTTATTTTTGTTTTCTGTCTAGAAATAGTATTTTGTTTTCCTTGGTTTATTGTTAAGTTGTTCCATGTGAAGCTTCTTTATTTGGTGTGCAATTTGAGTATTTTCATTTTCTTTGAATTTCTTTGGAAATTGCTTTTATTTGTGTTACGCTGCCTCTCAGTTACAACTGGTGTTTCTGGCAGGTTATATTGTTTATTTTGTTCATTTAGTTTTGAATCAACTTATTTTCCAGTCTGTTTTGATTCATAATCATTTATCAGTTGTCTTTATTTTTGTTGTGGTTGAACTCATTTGATGATTTCCATTTGTCCCTGTTTTCAGTTGCTGAGAGCCGCAGGTGGTGCTGGTGTCCGGGTAGTGGTATCCCCTTCCAGTGTTCTGTGCTGTCTATCCCATTTTTCTTTTGCTTTGTTCACTTTTGTGTGTGTGTGTGTGTGTGTGTGTGTGTGTGTGTGTGTGTGTTCTCGTTTAACTGTATTCGTGGTTCAGTATACTTGTGGGGTCCGACCAGCCTTGTGGGGCCAAAATGCTGGACCCCACAAGGTTAAAGGGCCATTTTTTGGGTTAAGACTTGGTTTTAGGATTAGGGTTAGAATTAGGTTATGGTTAGGGTGAGGGTAAGGGTTAAGGTTAGGCATTTAGTTGTGATGGTTAAGGATAGGGTAAGGGGCTAGGGAATGCATTATGTCAATGACGGGGCCCCACAAAGATAGTGAGACGCACTATGTGTGTGTGTGTGTGTGTGTGTGTGTGTGTGTGTGTGTGTTTTCACAGGTGACTCTCCCTCGGATCCCTCACTACCCTCGTGACCCCCTTTTCCCCCATTGGTAAGCCTCAGAAATTATGATAATTTCCCCTTTCCCTCCTGTAGGTTTGAATATGTTCTAAATAGTTTTTTTTATGTTGTTGAAATAAAATATACTTGTCTTTTTTTAAACTGAACCACGTCTCTCACTAATTGTATATGAACCAGTGTGTCCTTAATTGTATTCATAAAATTGCTGTTAAGAGGTGGAATTATTCCCTGGGTGAATTCCCAGGGTGGCGTTGTCGGTGTTTTTCACCTAGACAAACACATTCTGCCTCCCATCACGTAAATTACGGGCGCTTGGCCACGTGACTTTGGCATTGTTATTGACGCTAAAAGTCTCATTTAGTGTCATGTCTAAATGTCTATCTAAATGCGCTTGGTCGGGACTATTCGCGTCACTTTGGACGCTCTGGGTTGGGACATATGTTTAACTGCCAGGCGGCACAAGGCACAAGAATGGGACGGTTATGTTTAGGGAAAGATCGTGGGTGGGCTTATAAAAGATACGTTTCTGTGACACACGGGACAAGAATGGGACAGTTGGGTTTAGGAAAAGAAGAACGGGACAGTTGGGTTTAGGAAAAGATCGTGGGTGTGGTTATAAAATGAACGTTTCTGTGACACGTGGGACAAGAATGGGACACGAATCCCGGTCTCTTGGGTGAAAGTGTCCTGTGTTGTTTGACCCAACCAGCCTCTGTATGCGGAATTTCGGGCTTCCATACTACTCGCTATACCGTTGTCGCTCTTAATACTATGTCATCTTAAAGCGCCGCTGTTCTGTGTTACACGCATGTGGCACCCTAAGCACGCGCACGCCACCCTCTCTTGGCGCCACATGCTGGTTAGTGAATGTGCGCCTAGTGATTATGGTAAATAACTTGAGTCGATGCAATGTCCTTCTAAAGGCCCAAAACAATGTGTGTATGGAAAGAGGTTCACTTCACCATTGATACCCATACTGACACTCTATAATGCATTTATGTTCAAACATAGTAAAACTATAAGTGAAATGTTTAAATGATTAAAGTTAAACCTTGCTTTTTCTGTTTTGAAAAATCTTAACACGTCTGCCTTTTTATATTTGTGGATTTGTAAATCAAAGCTCCTTTTATGATGTGTGTGCCAACATTAACATATATCTGTCTGCACCACGCTGCAGGCAGGGTCCTAACCAAGGCCTTCTAACTTCCATGTGTTCCCTATATACTCAAATATTTGCATCAGCTTAAATGCACCATTAATTTACACTGAGATCTACAGTGGCTGCAGATGGTTTTTACTGTGTTTTGGTCGATGATAAAACATTTTGCTAGGGGAAAGAAAACATGGGCCAAGCCCTTTAGTTTATTTCTTTCGCTCTTGAGCTCATTCTCAGCATGTTTGCGCACACCAGTTATAAATTACACGGATAATTATCTACTATCAGGAAACTCCCTCATAGAGGTCAACCATGGTGTTTGTGAGTGTATCCATCTGTTTTTGTGTGGTTACTTGAGTGTGTGTGATGCTCTGTAAGGGGGAACTACCCAGTATAATCCCTGCTGTCAGATTAAAGATTGATTGAGGTAAACCAGAGATAGTCTGGTATTACATCATGACATCATAGGGGTTTCTAAAATGCAAAGAGAGGAGGACGGAAGAAGAGAAGAGAAACTAAAGAAGAAAGAAAATGATGAAGAATAAGCATTGGGGGAAGAGAAGATAAGCACTTAATTGCTGAAATGTGATTGCTCTCTTGTAGTTAAATCATTTTTATGACATACACGTTTATAATGGTGCTTTATAACTAACTATAAGTTGACAGATATTGCATTTGTATCCCCACAAGGTTACAGGTTCCACAAAGAGATAACTACTTCATTCTTAAAATCCCAGACAGAATGGCTTGATGACATATCACGTTAGAGCGTAGATCTTCTTTCATCTCAAAGGTGTAAAGTCATTGAGTTTTTTTGTTTCGTTGTGGATTTTTACTGAGTTTTAGGGTGTCTGTCTATGTTTTACTGAGTTTAAAGTGTGGTAGGTCCATGTGTTAAATTGGTATATGACTCATTACCAGAAACGTGGTTTGTGGTTTCAGCCATAATGGGTTCCATTTGAAATTTTAACAGGTTTTCTAATCGGCTTTCTAAAAGAGTGGTGTGATGAAGTAGTAGTTTAACACACATGGTGACGTGTTCCAAGAGAACTGCCATGCTGCCGCCAGACTATTGCCAGACACACAAACGAGATATACATCACACACACACACACACACACACACACACACACACACACACACACACACACACACACACACACACACACAATTTATTTATGTCCACTGAGAAAAATAATCTGCACAAGGACACACATACTAAAAGGTGCTGTAGAATACATACATTCACATAATCACAGACCAGTGACATATATCTTCACAATACAAAAGATGATAAGCATACTCAGTTCTAAAGGATATAAGTAGCAGCCATATGTGGCAATAATAGCAGAGACAGCACAGTGCTTTTCAAGCAGTTTAGCCCCGTTTTTCGGCACCCCAAGTTGTTGAAGCCTGCTCCTTTCCCGGTAGATGTTCATGTAGGGGATCATGAGGTAGCCGTGGCTGTTGGTAGATTCCCCCGGGGAGTATTACTTGTTTGTATGCAAACATATAGTTAAAATGGACCCAATAACTCCAATAAAACAGGTTTAGATAACTTCATTAACTCAATCTTAGTGCTGTGTTCTCCACTGTAATCAGTTTTCACCACTGTTTAATATTGGCCTTGGTGTAGTTTCATGTCATTTTTATATGACAAAACATTTTTGTCCAGTGATCGTGTTTCTTCTTCTGTCAGACAAATTTTTAGCTCTTCCCAGATCTAAGCCATTAAGGTGGTGCAATCCTATTACTATTGAGAGAAATGTTTACCAAAATTATCTACGTATATGAATGCAAATGTATACACAATACATTAAATACAAACATATAAATCATAACCTATCATCTATTATTGCAGACCTAAACAGATTATGTAAATGCTATTTAATCAATTAGAGCTGATCAGCCGCAGCTGAGTCTAATTAGTGTGGATGGTTACTGCACCTGTAACACATGAAGTCAATTAAAGAAGTAGCTTATCTTTTTGCATCGTTTTTGTATTTGCAGCGCGTTTGTGTATTTGGTTGTGTTGTGTGTTTTTGCAGCGTGTTTGCTAAATACTGCGCATGTGTTGTCAAATTAATGAAGAGGTTTTCTGAAATCGCTTGTGTTTTGTCTATTTGCATGTGTTTCATAAAGTTTCACCGTACAATCGTCATGGCCAGTGTTAAGCACTGGGAAAAGCAAGGGTCCAGAATAGCCTCAGGAAGGAGCTTGTACGTTCAAACATTGTTTTACAATTTGATTACAACAGAAAACTCGGACAGATAGTCCAGCTAGCTGTGTCGATTTACCCTACAGAGATCTGAGGAGCAGTTAACAATAGTACTCATAAATCAGAGTTTAAAAATCCAATACAAACAAAACGGAAGGTAACGGACATCTGGCTGAAAAGAGTGACATCCGGCGGAATTTCCGACGGCAATGTAGCAATCCCGGAAGTGGAACATTGTGGATATAGACTATGGTTGAAATGAACGTTAACAAATGTTGCATTCATGTTGCGTTATATTTTAAACCATGAAATAACATTATATAACTGGCACTTACACCTCTCCACCTTCCCATTCAAATTTGCCCAGCTGTGTGGGCGGAATTAATCTTGGCTTTAATCTGCACAGCCTTCAGAAAGGCTGCTCTCGTGTATTCTCGCTCCTCAGGATAGGAATACGAGCACAGGTGTAAATTAACGATAGCTGAATTCCATTCAGCCGCTGTGATTTCAGGTTCCTGGTACCGTGCATGCTTGCTCGCTGTCACCGGAACACTTGGTTAGAACAGAGCCATCATTAGTGTTATTAGTAACACCTGTGCTTTTCTACTATTATAAGTCAAAGGTCTATTGTCCCTATAGATTGTGTTGTTCCCTATCATATCAAGACTATCTCTCCACAGAGTTACATATTCCATATGTACGGGGGACTGACCCACTGGGGCTGTTGACGTGGATATCACTTTAAGACACACCACTATGTGGCCCATGCTTGAGCAAAAAAGGCCCAGGTGAACATGGGTTCACTGATTTACATTGATTGGAACGAGCAGCCTTGCCCTGGAGAGGTAGTCTCTTCACTCAGAGAACCAAGGTTACCTTGTAACCGAACCTTTCCCCGCACCTATACACCTCTGCACACCTGATTGTCATTCTCTCATCAGACCTGTGACCTGCCACTTACCTCGCCAACTGCACCTCATTACCTCGTTAGACTCTGTACTTGTCCTGTCAGATCGTATTGCTTTGTGTTTGCTCTTTGCCTTCTTTTTTCTACCTGCTGAATACCTGTGTTTCTGTGACTTTGTAAATGAACAGTTTACATACTCAGACCTGTCTCACTCTCCAGTGTGTGCATTTCTTTCCTCATACATTTTTTTTTGACAGCTGTCCATGCATGCCATGAATATATTTTTCTGTTTACAGATGTATGAGGTAAGAGAGAGAGAGAGAGAGAGAGAGAGAGAGAGAGAGAGAGAGAGAGAGAGAGAGAGAGAGAGAGAGAGAGAGAGAGAGAGAGAGAGAGAGAGAGGACAATGCCTGAGGAAGAAACACTAAGATGTAGACAAAGAGCTCCATGGAGGCCAACTAAGCAATTCTAGAGTCCTACATTTCTTCTTGTCAAAACCTGATTTGCATCCTTGGTTGTTGGTTTTTCTCCCAATGGACGGCACACACTGACACACATAATCCCAGGTTCATGTCATCATCAAGTGGTCAAATGCATCCGCTAAGACCCAGCTCTCTCTCGTCTGCAGTCCCCATTGTCTCTTGTCTATTATTCTATTAATTTATTCCTCTCTCAGAAAAAGTAAAAGAGTAATTGACAGGACGTTTTCTTTTCTCTGGGTCATATCTTTACTTTGAAGCCCATCTGGCTTAACATATTAATATGTTATCTCTTTCATCACATTCATGTCCATACACACACTTTATGAATGGCTGCAACACACACACACTGAGATGCAAATGTGTATATACAGACGGGCAGTAAATTAAAGGGAAAATCTAAATAATTCACTGGAAGCATAACACATGCAGATGCTTACTCACAGGGCAGGGGAGCTCACTGAATGTTTGGAGTATACAAATGATGTGAATCATTAATTTTAACAGATCTCAAATCAATTACTCACCATTGGGAGATTTTGGAGCAAAGTGTCTGACAACGATCTACACCACCGTCATCAAAACACCAGAAGAGTTGCAGTCATTCTCAACAGTTTGTGTACAAACTAAAACTCTACAAACTGAACTTTCAAATTAGGTGACATTTATTGCCATGGCAACAATGAGAGTTTCTAAAACACTTGATTTTGGCAGCACAGCAGCTCGACTGAGCCAGTGTTACCATGGAGTTCAGTGAGACACAAGAACAGAGAGAAAGTGGAACAGTTGACTGGATTGGTATTTGGGGAGACGCCTGTGTTCAGTCAAACTCAAACGGCACAACTAATATGTGTTGGAAACGAGTAGGAGATATTCAGAGAAAACAATGGACGTGATCTCTCTGCATGCAAGCCTTTTTAACATTGCTGCCATTTTCATATTGATATCAGATATGGGTTACATCCAGGAATAAGTATGAGCAGTCATCCCCAAAAATCAGTGACAACACAAGGGTTAAGGGGGACATTTGGAAACTCTGCAAGGCCTGCGGTGTGGCCATAGACAGAGAGAGAGGAAGGACAGCCGAAGCAACGGTGAATAAATGATAGGAGTGACAGAGAGAGAGAGAGAGAGAGGTTGTGTGACACAGACAAGACAAACTTAAATGAGTGATTGTGGGTGTTGATGAGAGAGACCAATCAACCAAGAAAAAGAAAATTGAGGAGAGAGTGAGAGTACACCAAACACAATTAACAGTCAGAGCTCTATATAAATGCCAGCTAAATGACCTGTGGAAAAAAAATGTTTATCAAGACAGCAACCCGTACGGCCATTACATGAAAATGACTTATTTCACAATATCTCAGTAGTAGTTAAGAGAGAGAAAGACAAGGGTGGCTAAATAAACTGAGAGGGAGACAGAGGTGCACAAATGACGAACACAAACTCTGGAGACGAGGGCTATGTGCACAAGCTTCTGGTCATCAGGCGTTAATTGAGGCAATTGTTTGACAAAAGGGAATCCCAGAGGTTATAATGACAAATAGTGCACACCTGTGCTTTGTTATACTGGCACAAATGGGAAATGCAGATCTTTGCCATGACGGGGGAAAAGAACAAAAACACAGTTCAAGTCTAAGCGTCTATAGCCATGCTAGCAACTCTGTGAGGCTGCCCTGCGGCACAGGGGTACTTTGAGCTAACAGCTAACATTATGCCAATATGCTCACAAAGGTAAAATGATTTAACCTGACTCCACCAGATGGATTGCTTCGCATTTGCTCGGCATATCCATCTGGGAACTTTCCATTGGAGAACATTTGGGAAGGGGCGAAAATACTGGTTAGCTGATTGGATAAACCATCTGTCTATCACCACCTATGTTGGTGATAGACGGGCCAAATCAACCAATCAGATCAACGATATAAACTCTTGCCAAACCAGTCGGGAGAAGAGCAAAAACATCTTTTCCTCCGAGAAAATCCTCCAGTGCCGTTTTATGCTCTTCTTTCAATGAAGGAATACTTTCTAATTCAGATAAAACTTGTGCGATAGCTACACTCATCTCATCCGTGGAAGCCGCCATGCTGTTTAGACTGAACAGTCGCTTCTCGTTGCGTCACACCTGAACCCGCCTCAAAACCAACGCTGATTGGTCGGTCGTTTGGCAAACGGCCCCAAATTTTCTCTGTCTCAAGATGCCAGACTGATCTGTGAGTGGAAAACTGGAGCTCGCGAGATCAAGATGGTCTCACGAGGCTAAAAATTATTACTATATACACACCAACTTAGCACGCTAATATTTGCTAAGCATTAAACACGAAGTACAGCTAAGGCTGATGGAAATGTCAAATGTCAAGTATTGGACAAATAAACAAATAAAAAAACATCTGATCATGATGGCACTAAATGGAAAATTAAGTGTTCACCCAAGTCATTGGGATTCATCATCTGGGGACCATTACTGTCTGTACCATATTTTGTGCCTATCCATCTGGTAAATCTTGAGATATTTCACTGGCTAAGTGAAAAATAGTCGGATAATGAAAATATCCCAACAACTGTTAGACGGAATGCCATGACATTTTTTACAAAGTGGTGTAACAATCGACAGCTTGCGTGGCAAATAAAAATGTTTGGGTGCCGTGTAAACATGGCTCTCTTTGTCTTTCAAAACAGGCGTTTGACACAGTCCTCCATGTAAAGCTATCTGGGAGAAGATAGGACAAAGTGGCAGTGGACTGAAAGAAATATGATAATGGCAGACTTGTTGACGTGCACAGCATAGTCTGCACACACACACACACACACACACACACACACACACACACACACACACACATAAACCGAGTGGCACAAAGTTAAGAAAGAAGACAGAGAGAAAGAAAAGGGGACACTGGGAATAGACTGACCCATTAAATGTAATTTTGTTTCTGAATGGACTGAGACTTCGAACATGATTGATGTCACCAGACAGACATTTTGTGTCTGATCTTAATCAGCTGCACTGTGTTTGCAAATTGAAGTTACAAAATGGGCCCGGGAATTAAACTGAGGCAAATATTTTGGATCAGATGTGAGCTTGTTGCACGGAGAGGCAGGCTTTCGAAGTAGGCTGCAATCAAAGTGTCCATTAAGGGGACCTATGCACAATGAAAGACATGTTTCTGAATAGGATAGCTAGAAAATAGGTGGTAAGACATGCAACCAAGCGCTTTTAGGTCTCGCAGAGGCTAGTTCCATTAAGTGACATGTGTTTTTCTGATGGAACTGTCAACCAAGGTGATTTGGGGTGAAATAAGTCAATAGGACCTGCTGAGAATCCAATTTAAGATATGGGACAAAGATAGCAATTGAGGGTATTATGTTAGCTCGTTTCACTCTGGGACACATTTTCTTGAATGTCCTGATGTGGAGAACTTAAGAACAGATCAAATTGAAAAGTGGCCAGAAAGCATAATGAGGTGTACTTTTGGGTAGCATAGAAACAGTTGTATGGCATGTCTGAAAACAGTCATCACAGTTTTTATATTAGAGCTGTCAATTGATTAAAAAATACAATGAAGTTAATCACAGTCATGGGCTGATTAATCATGATGAATTGCTCATACCCTGAGTTTGAGGCATGTCTGTGTTACTGTGGCACAGTACATGCAGATGACCGGCGCCTGCCCTCCCTCTCCATGCCGCCATTCATCTGATAAATAAACAACGCCACATTTTTTTCTTTTTTTGGAGTGAGTGGTGAGCAATTTGAGTGGACTGGAGTGAAATTGGAGTTGAGCATTGAGCAATATTGAGTGGAACGGCTTTGAATGGGGGAGTGGAGGGAAACAACAGCTCCGTGAGCGAGAAGCAGAAGTCCTCACTACTCCACTCGGCTCACAGGCTCTGAGGTGTGTGTCTCTTCATGACAAAATGTGGTGCTGAAGACACCAACTCTAGCAGGAACTACCACAGATGCAGTTTTGAGAATTGTGCCAAGTATTTTTATGTCTCTCTGTCTGTCTGTCCATCTGTGACCATTTTTGGCACTGCGATAACATTGCAACCGTGCAAGATACAGTCAAGAAGCTTGTGGTACGTTAGGTTTGTAGTTGAGATCAAATTGAAGGCCGAGTTCAAAGATGGCTGTGGTCCGAGTAAGGGCACCGAATGAAAGGGGGTGGGAAGTCGTCCCAAACACACTTTACGACCCTGGCCTGATTTGGCGATGCGGTTGGTGTGATCCCAATGCAAGTTGGCTTCGAGTTCAAACCTATTATTAACGTCTTAATATCATTTGTTTCAGATGGAAGTAGGGATTTAATGAACTGAAGGTATTTACACAGTGTAAAGCAGCTGTAAGAATCATAATAATCACTAATTTATAGATAAATGCAAACTGGTTGGACATTGATTAAGCCAATGGTTTCTTTATATTTTAAGCATTATTCTATCAATTGTAAACATTTGTTTCAAGTTTTTAGTTTGCTCGCAACATGTCTTAAATAGGGTTACTGTGCAAGTGCTTTTGTGAGCTAGATGCACTGAAGGGTATGTCATGAATAATACTATCATGAATCTAATTAAATACTCATACAGACATAAGTTTGGTATCAACTAATTGTGACAGACCAATAAATAAAGTTGACGTGAGAATATGTTACACAATAACAAAGTGATTGACTTTGACTTTGATAGCAATGTTTTGAATAGACCAGCAGTGACTTTGCAGTCTGGTAAAGAAAGACAGGCAGAACGTACATTTATTTACGAGCGGGAGCCGTACATAGACAGACATTTGTCAGATAAATTTAACTGTCAGACTGTAGACACCCAAACAATCTGTGGTTTTGTAAATGGAGTGAACCCAACAACTTATCAAGATTGCTGCAGCACTGTTGACAGAAGGTTAAGTGAGACAAGGTACGAGGAAGTGTGAAGAAAAAGCAAGAGTTTTATTCTACGCACTTTTTGGCATCTGTTTTTCTGCACCCTGTCAAGTCGGAACCTTATGATTTATTTCTATTCAAAAGTGAGATGGGTGAATCTGCCTATATCAAAGAAATCATAGAGCAGGATGGACTTACTTGTGCGAAACAATCAACCAACAATGTTGGAAAAATCTGGTCTTGTAATAATTATATTATGTCAAATAAATGCTATACTGTATACCAATTGGCAGTGTAAACCCAGCTTTCTTATTGTCAGATGCTGACAGTTATTACAAAGTATTCCACAGCAAAGATGTAGTTGCTGCCAAGAGGTACATGGTATATTGATTGACTAAGTATTAGCCCCAAAGCTAATCTTAACCTCTTTGGCAGGGATAATTTGTTTAACAATTAAGTTGCAGCAAGGAAAAGTCACTAAAATTCAGTTTCTTTCAGCATATGAATGGAACATAATTCTTTTGTTCTTTTTTTTGTAACAATTATTTTTGGGGCATTTTAGGCTTTTATTTTTATAGGACAGATGAAGACATGAAAGGGGAGAGAGAGGTCGAATGACATGCAGCAAAGGGCCGCAGGTCGTAGTCGAACCCGCGGCCGTTGCGTCGAGGAATTAACCTCTATATATGGGTGCGTGCTCTACCAGGTGAGCTACACAGGCGCCCTGAATGGAACATCATTTGAATACATATCCCAAGAGATCTCCAGGTTATCAAGAATGAGGAGCAGCAGGGCATATGAGGAGGAAAAAGATTAAAGGTTAAAGGATTGCACAAGAAAGGCTGCGAGCAGACTGCATCTGGGACGAGCCAATACAGACAATAAGTCAGTGCCAGGGAGATTAAAGGAGGAGACAGAGTAAATTGGGGAAAAAAGTGAAAGGGTGGCTAGGGGAAAAAGCTTTGGATGTTGTCAGGCTTTTTCCTCAAAGTAGGTGCCAAACTGTTTGGCAGAATGTGAAGCGGGAGGAATAGGCTGGTGTAGACGGGCAGGATTGGATTTACAGAGGATGGGAGAGGTGAAATGTTGAACTTTCCCCATGGCATCAACCACGATGTCTTAAGCGGCAGAGACGATACAGAGAAGGACAAGGGAGATTGAAAGTGGAGGAGGTTATCTGTCAAACTATCTTCTCTCAACTGCTTGCAACCCTGTAGGCCTGATAACATTTCAGGCAGCTGAAGCGGAGGTGGTAACACAGTGAGGTATGGGTGAGAAGATATGAAAAAAGGTGAACGACAGGGGAGACAGAAATGTGTGTCAGTGGGAAGATTGGTTGGTGTACTTCAGTAGATCAGTACTTTCTTGGCTCCTCTAAGGCCGGTTACACACTGGCTGCGTGGTGTGAGCATGTCAGCTGCATGGCGTGTCCGTTTTTATTTCGGCTCCCATGTTAACAGGTTAGAGCTTACACACTGCCTGCGTGACACGCACGTCTCGGGCATGGCTCGAGCCACGCCGAAAACTTGTGCATGCTAGAAATAGAACAAATGCCTTTTTTTCACGCGACACGCAAGCGTGTTGGAAGCGTTTCCAGGCAAAATAGAATAGGAAAAGATGTTTGATGTCAAGATGACACAAAGATGACACAAATACATAGTAATAAATTACATTTTTATGTTTGAAATTCTCTATGTTTTGACATAAATGCAGATATAAATGTCATTTAAAAAATAATAATAAATAATTATCCATTTTCAAATATTGCACCTGTCAATACAGAACAAAATATTCTGTAGCCTATTTTGCCGTCAATACTGCCGACAATGTCTTTGCTGTAATCAAATCTGTATATATTTATGTTTAATATGGTATTTCATTTTATCAATGGGAAACATACATGTGTACAGACAAGGCTAGCAGCAGCAGCGCCACGTCAGACATGTTTCTGGTGTGCAAAGACAGAAAACGCCACGCAGCCGCCACGCAACTGACACGCAACAGAAATACCACGCTCACGCCACGCAGGCAAGATGTAGCCGTCCTAACATACTATGAAAGTTTTACATGTAGTTCTATATGAATGTATTTTTTTATTTTAGGAGAAAGGGTTGCATCTTGATGTTGAAAAAAGTGAGTTCAACAGAGAATAGGAAGGGAATACTTTAAAATGATCCCATAGGTTGTTTGTTCAGGCAGCAAATACGACTCATTAATGTTTAAAGTGCTGGTGCCTTCTAGTGGCCTCCAGTAATTATAAAGGGAGCAAAGCTGTAAGGAAGGCGATAAAGTAGTGGTTGGTTGATGGGACAAACAAAAACAGGTCTTTCACCTAGGAGACCGGGTGTTGAGTCCCATTATGAAATCAAGGTAAACTGTTTTTTTTACTACATTGAACAAACGGAAGTATGTCACGTTCTATGTCATGTGCATAACCGGAAGTTAGGTAACATAACAGATGATTTCAACCTAAACCCAGGGCTTAATTTGCGCTGGAACACGCAGGAACATGTTCCGGCACCTCAGACGTTGGATCCGGAACCTTTTTTATTGGATCCGGCACCTCCTGTGTCACCATGAAAAATTCATCTAAATGAAAAAAATTAATTACTGCTTGTGTAGTGTTCAATGTTGTTATCTGTCTTGTTAGTCTTTATTCCCCATTGAAGTTCCACAAAAATCAAAAAAATGTGTTTTGAGGTGAATTTTCAGGGTAAGACGGAGTGGGGAGAGGGACGGAGGGTGGGGAGGCAAGACGTCTTTCAGCGTGTTTGTGTAACGCACCGGGGAGAGCAGCATTTAGATAGGATTTAGCGAGTAGTATGTAATGGCGAATTTTCGTGTAAGGAGGTTGGTTGGGGTGGTGCATGGGTCAAACACAGGACTTTCACCCAGGAGAGCGGGGTTCGCGTGCCTCTTGTCATACTTGCTATAGTCGTTTTTTTCTTTCCTACCGCGTGTCACAGAACCGTACGCCCACCCACGACCCTTTCCTAAACCCAACCGTCTCGTTCTTCCCGCGTGTCACGGAACCGTAAGCCCATCCACGACCTTTTCCTTAACATAACTGCGTCAAAAGGGAAGGCAATAGTCCCAACCAAGCGCGTTTACTTATAGCGCTAAAGGGACGGCAATAGTCCCGACCAAGCGCGTTTTCTTAAAGCGCTAAAGGAGACTTTTAGCAACAATAAGAACAACAAAGGCACCTGACCAAGCGTCCATATTTTACGAGATGTGTCAGAACGTGTTGCCTCATTTCACTCAGGGGTAAAATGTCAAAAAGACAACAAAGTTTGCTTAACTTTTTCAAATACGCTGGCCAGTCAGATCCCAAACAAGCAAAAACCGTTTCTGCCGATCAAGAATGTGGAGACCACGTAGGTTTTTTGGTTAATTTAATAGTCCGATGAATGATTACTGCTTGTGAAAACAATTGTTGCAGTGTATTTATTTATTTATTTTTTTTCCATTTTGCAATACATTTCATTCTGAAATAAAAATAAACATCGCCCTAATGTCCACACAGCGTTGTTTAGGTTTTTTAGTCAGAGAAGCTACGTAGGCAGTGTAATTTTTTTTTTTTTCCATTACCTCCGACCCCCGTTTTGAGTCGCCGGATCCACCCCCCGTCTGCGCTCCGGGACCTCCCACTTTACAAATTAAGCACTGTCTAAACTGCAATATTTTTCTTAACTTAAATAAGTAGTTTTTGTGCCTAAACCTAACCAAACTGTGAGCGTTTCACTTTATCGACGTGTCTGAAACTGTGTCCGTTACGTTGTGTCGTTTACAACGGAAAACGCTCCTGGGGGTCATATTAGAGGATTGGAATATAAACATATATCGTTGTATGGTTTGGAGGATTTGTTGTTTCTGTGGTACAGTGAAATGTCTCCAGGAGAATAAAGGGTGTCCCTCTGCAGCGCTGTGATAGAAGGTCTGACAGTGCGAGACTAATAACAATATAATATTTAGATAAGGTGGAGCACAGCCAATACATGAAGGTGGAAAAAAATTGCTAAATGTGAAACACAAGGAAACAAACTCACTTAGTAGAAATGAAATAATTTATGGCACCACCATGGCTAAGATCGTAGCTAAAGCGTTGTGCAGCAGAAAGGGCCTCAGGTGGTCTGTGCACTCTGGGTGATCAGTGACTCTGAGACAGGAAGGAAGCGCGCTAATAGCATGGAGCTATGAACTGAGAGGAGCCAGGAGTGACTGACAATTTCTCAAACACGATTTGAGGGCATTTAGATTGGGTTTTCTTTTTCTTTGACTTCTTCTTCAGCAGCAAAAGAGACATGCAGAGGTAAAAGTGGTTACTGAAAAATAAAATAAAAGCTGCCCTTCACTTTGTCTCTCTCCATAAAGCAACCATACCCCCGGCAATGTTTTTAGGATGTTTATTCATGTCACATTGATAACAAAAGTTATGCAGAGCTGGAATGATATGAATGACTTCACTCAGCTTCGTGTCCCCTGTGCACTTTAGCATTGCTTTTATGAAACAAAGGCCCAACAGGTGGTTAACATGACAGTGTGGAAATCTGATTTGCTGTCGCTGCTGTGATCATGAAAGGCTCAGCTGTGCCCAACCATCCTCAGCCAACAGTTTTGTTGACTTGCCAGTCAGGCCATCGGCTTTCTTTGTCTTCTGAATGGAATTCTGATGAAAACTGGTTAACTGTGTTATTTGCTATTACTGATAGGTCTGCATCATTACTAAAGACCTACTGGACCATGCAAGTTCTGGACTGAGATCTCACCAAATGTGAAGTGAAGAAAAATGAAGTGAACACAAAGTGGTTTGTGTTCTCTTTTCTCTACTCTATTTAAAAGTCCGACTACTATCCTTCAAGTGCAATACGATAAGATTATGCAAAAAAAGGATCACATTTTATAAATCCCTGTGGAGAGAGTTAGTGATATTTTCTTTGCTGTAGCATTGACTGAATGTTGTAAAAACAAAGAAAAACTGCAATTTGGGATTTATAAATTAATAATTACAACAAATGAAAGCCATGCCTTTAGTGTAAGTAATTATGTAAATGCACTGCTGACAGTGTCAACAAATTAAGCAGAAATGTCACATCCTGATACTTCCGGCACCCTTCCTGCCACGGTCTTTCCTGCCTGTGTGATTGCCTACCCCGCCCTGATTAATCTCACGTCCCTCATTATCCCTTCCTCCCCGATGTATTTAGTCTATGGCTGTATCTCATTTCACTTATTTGATAGCTCCTCGCTCCTTGCTTGAAACAGAAATTGTTCTGGCCCTCGTTCTTGAAGGCCGTCTCAAAGCTTTTATTCCTGCCCCAAGGAGCGAGGATCGAAGACAAAAAGCTACCTAAAGTAATGCACAGTAATTTGGAAGCATTCCATGTCTTTTTTGCTGTATGCACCACAGTGACTACTGTATAAGAATGCTATGAATTGGAGGTTGGATTATAACACTCAACTTTCAAGCGTTGGAGCGGAGTTTGCTTTCCGGGGAAAACAAAAGACTTTCCCCCAGGAAATACATGTTCCTCGGGTTTTAATCCAAAACACAATCTTTTTCCAAAACTTATCTAGTTGTTTTGGTGCCTTAACTTGACTTTAATGTCTGCCGAAACGACTGGCAGCTCGTGGTGTGCTGTACCAAACTCAACTAGCAACTGCCGCTGATATGGCGACATATCACAGAGCTCTGTAGCCAACGTCACGTGACCAGCCGGCAGTCGCCTAGTTTCATAAGATATCATACGTATTGTTGGCATACATTTTCGTACAATATCATACAAGCCCATTTATGAGAATGTGTCGCGAGGAGGGATCTCCGAGGAGCTATGGCGAAGCCGTGCAGCTGAAAGCCGTTGCTAACTCCGCCCACACAGCTGACGTATTCACGTGACGCTTCAGAGGAAAGGACATCTCATGCCTCTAAAAACACATTTTAGTTTCCTCTCTCCTCCCATGATTTCCTTGCGTCTCTCCTATGCTAACGTTGCAGTATTATCTCTTGTGTATACTTAATCTTGTTTTTTTATCTTGCCCCTATTTTTTTTTTTGTACATATTAGCTTGCTGTTTTTTGGATATCGCAGCTTGTTCTTGGACTGAATTCCCATGCCTGTCAAGTAAACACTTTTTACTTTAACTGCTTTTGTGTCTGGTCTTAAAATACAAAGTCAACTTCACATAATATAACATAACATTTTTTGCACCCATATAATTATAACCCATTGCTATATATATATATATATATATATATATATATATATATATATATATATATATATATATATATATATATATATATATGCAATTACTGAAAGTGTACCAGAGATGGGAGTAAATCACACATGGGCAAGTCACAAGTAAGTCTCAAGTCTTAACCTTCAAGTCTCAATCAAGTCCAAGTCATTTTTTGTGACAATCAAGCAAGTCAAGTCAAGTCATACAAAAGTTTTCATTTTTAAACAAGCTAATGACAGTGGTTATGAACTGCTGGAGTTTTATTTGCATTTTTTCCTACTCAATATTCAAAAGACATTGCGTCCAAGCCACATACATCTGAACAGTTTAAATTAATACAGATAAAAACACAGCCTAAAACTGATATTAGGCCAACAATAAATCAACGTACATATTTGTTCAATATGCCTCAAACATGACATCAAATCATGAAATTCATTCAAACAATTGAAGTATAATAGCTTCTAGTCAAAAAATATTCTTCAAACATGCCTCACTTTTATGGGACAGAAACACATACGTTACCCTTTCCTTCTCTTAAAGAGTTTGAGTAGCTGAATCCCACCACCTTTGCGTAATTTGGAGAGATTGACTGTGTGTATGTATCACATGGAATGGATAGCATATGTTAATATTCTTCAGTGTATTTGTGAGTGAATGTGTGCGTGTGTGAGAGAGAGAGTGAGTGAAAAGTTATTATTAGTGAGTGAATGTGTGTATGTGCGTGTGTGTTGGGTGTGTATGTGTGCCTAGCTTTATTCACATACTTACGTGTGTGTGTGTGTGTGTGTGTGTGTGTGTGTGTGTGTGTGTGTGTGTGTGTGTGTGTGTGTGTGTGTGTGTGAGAGAGAGAGAGAGAGAGAGAGAGAGAGAGAGAGAGAGAGAGAGCAGTTTGTGTTGTGTGTAATATGTATGTATGTATGTATGTATGTATGTGTGTGTGTGTGTGCCTAGTTTTATTCGCTCTTACCGCCACCTTGAACAAAGAGGGGAGGTTTGTGCTTATTCATGGCCCAAAACTGGGGGGAGTTCTATCCATCACAAACGTCCATAGTGGTTCAGCTGAATATGGGGACTGGAACCCAAATCTCTCACGATTTGAAGTGTCTGATGAAATTCAACGTGGTGGTGGTTGACGTCGGAAATTGTTGTACTGCAGAGGGTTTGTTTCTTCTTTGCCTGGTCAGATGTGTAATCCTTATAGCCAAATTTGATTATTTTCGGTGCAGAGGGATCCATGACATTAAGTTACTAGCCATAGCCAGTCTTTTTTACTGCAGGTCCGCCGCCGTGTGCCCGCGTCATCATATCAACGGGTTCCCGCGCATGCAATAGCACTAAAATCGTAAAGTTAACTCCTCCTCAATATCAGAGGGGAAAAAATATATATATTTATTAAACAGAAAATCAAGTCATTTCAAGTCATTTGACTCAAGTCTAAGTCAAGTCTCAAGTCATGAATATCAAGTCAAAGTCAAGTCGAGTCTTTTATGAATGTTTATGAAGCAAGTCTCAAGTCCTGAAATTTGCGAGTCATGTGACTCGAGTCCCCCATGTCTGAAGTGTACTGTACATGGAGGTATATTAATTAAAGTAATCTCCTATATAATATGTTACTATCCCTATAATTAATACCTTTACAAACTTGTGTAATGTTGTATTTTTGGAAGCTATATTCTGAATGATCAAACACAGATGAAGTCAGAAGAGGAAAAAGATACACTGCAGAAAAAGTGCAACAAATCTTATTTCAGAAAGAGCCAACAGAAGGGAGACATGTGCAGCCTTTTAGCAGGTTTATTGTAACGCCCACATTTTCCACAGTAGTTCCTCTCCCACATCTTTCCCATGCCCGTCCAGGCATTTATTATACACCATCATTAACATTACCATTTAGCCTTTTTCGATAAGCCATACTACGACTTACTAATCTAATTGGTTTTTGCTTCTGCTATTCTTACAGCATGAACTCCTGTATCCAGCCATTGCACAATGTACTGTATATCTTTTCTAATTTAGTGAACAGCAACCCTTGCCTCTTTTTCTAAAATTAGAATTTACATCTTTATTACTTTTCATTACTGCACAAATTGCAGGATGGAATTAAAGCCTTGCTTATAGGATTTAAAATATAATTTGACTATGAAACAAAATCATGTAGTTCTTGAGTAAAATAAAATAACTGAAGGACTGTGTCCTACTTTACCTTTCCTTTTTTATTCAATAGGCTTTTCTTGCATCCTCCGGAGAGACACATTTCTGATTGTTTGATGGTAATTAACTTGTTGAATAAGGTTAGTGTCTGTGTGTCCATGCATCAGTGTTAACAGGACAAGGTAGCTGCATGGATCAGCAAATTAAATGCTTTCCGTGACCTTTGTAATGGCACTAAATCATGCTTTTAATTGCCAGTGTCCTGAATGGATACACCGAACCCCACAGCTTTGTCCAAGTTAAATTCAATGTAAATGTTGCAGTTTTGAGCCCTTAAAAATGTGCTCTTATTCGTCAAATTTGAAATTACATCCAGACAATTACACATTTTTATATTATACTATGCATATATTTCTTCATATAAACCCAAACCTAATACCTGTACATCATCAAATTGAACAATGTGCAACCTTGAAAGAACATTTCAAAATTTCACTTAGTAAATAGTAAAAGTAAAAATCTTCCATCCTGCATTCAGTGTGAGTAGTGAAGTGTCTTTCAAGTTGAACTTTGTCTTGAACTCCATCATTGACGTGGGACACTGAGGTCTGTGGAGCTATTAAGAAGGGACGGAAGGATTTTGTATGATTTTAACACCGCTCATGTCTTTATGAATGAGGGCCAATACTTTTTTTGCCATCACACACATTTTTGTCATTTGGTTAAATATACGCATGCATGCACACATGCACAAAAGCACACTCTGTCAAACACTTCTCATTGCCTGCTCCCCTCCGTTCCCATACTTAATTTAACAGGCATGAGAAATGTTGTGGTAAAAGTGGAAGACTTGGTCTAACTGACTGTATTAAACCCCAAGCCGCACTGATTAGGACCAGATGGGAGGCGTGGCTCTTAAATATCTCTTCATAAAACCCATGAAATAAAATGTAAGACCAGTGTACTAAATCAGTTCTATGTGACTACCAGTCATCCGTCTTTATGTGGGAGGAAGCTAAAGATCACCACTGGTCTTGTGTTGAACTGCAGTATAATCCTCGGTAATAAATCACATTCACAGACTGGATGTGATCGAAGTTGTGTGATTGGTGCTTTGGCCCTCATAAAAAAAAACTTCCATTGATGAGAAATGCGATCTGTTTTGATAAATCAAATCTGTTTTATCTTGTTTGGGGAAATTAAACAGCCAACTCCCATGAATACTGACAGGATGCTTTGGTAGTGTCTTTGCTATATAAATTTAGGATTGGCTTTTGGAATGAAAGACCAGGGTTGCTGTCTGCATAATTTTGACCTTGTTTTTTTGTGGGCTTTTTTTTATTATAACTTTGACTAGATTGTGTTAGGATTTTAATGCCACACTGGACCAATTAAACACCCGATCAGTGTGTTGTGAAAAATGACTTTAATTTCAGAGCTGTGGTTTGCCAATGAAGTAACACGAGTAAATTATGATGTGACTGGCTTGAACAGCAGCCGGTGTTGCAGTTACAAAGTAACGTGTCACTGTAATTTGACTGTTTTTTTGCGATAACTAGAAACATTACTAATTGCTTTTTTCCAATGAAATAACACAATTACAATTACTGAAATTTAAATGGGCTCGATACTCTTTACTTTTGTCTTGATCATAGCAGACATGTGCAGCCCATTCCCCGGATTTTTTTACTGGGTTGTTATTACATTACATGTCGTTTAGCTGACGCTTTTATCCAAAGTGACTTACCATTGCTATTATATGTCGGAGGCCACACGCCTCTGGAGCAACTGTGAGTTAAGGGTCTTGCTCAGGGACACATTGGTTGATGTATCGCAGTGGGAATTGAACCCAGATCTCCCACACCAAAGGCATGTGTCAAATCCACTGCGTAATTGGTAAAGTTATTTAATTACTTTTCAGAGCCATATCCTGCCTCCCACTAAATGTGACTTGTTAAAGCAAACTGGAACTCAATGACTTGAATGTCCTTGTGCCTCTCAACGTCTCAGTGATACCAGAACATGTTGCTACTAAATAACAACAAATTAAATATGTTCTTTGTGTAGCCTTTCCTGAAGCACACTGAATCCAGGCATAACAAAGTCAACTTTCTGTCCATTCTCTCACAGTGGCACACCTGCTCATCTATACACTCACAGATTGTTGATGGGGGGTAGGAGGAAGATGTCTTCCTCTCAATAGAGGTGTCAGATCAGAAAACGATCCTACAGTATGTATAGTTGACAAAAAATATATTATTTGTAGTTTAATCAAACCATTTAATATACCCCTCATGTCCCATGTAATAAGTTATTTTTCTCCACTCATTCAGTTTGTAGTTACAATACGTATTGAAAGGGATAATTTGCTGGAACTCTGAAGTCCGGATGAACGTTATTAGAACTGTTCCAGCAAACAGAGCATTCAGTTTTCTATGAAGATTTAGAGTTTTGGGGATATGTGAAAATCTGAAATTTACCATCTATTTAAATGATTTGTCTTTTCAATTTGAGTCATGTATTGTTATAGATTATATATAGCTCTTTTAAGTAATTAATGTTAGCCCCACTTCTGCTACAAGCATATAACTGCTAAACTGCAATGATACTGTAAATGTGCAAGTAGAGATTTTTCTTTTTACTGTGGTCCGTATACATTTTTAGTATTGCTATCTTCCCCTAAACAACTATGCAAAGCCTATTCCCTCAAGTGTCTCCCACCATTGCTGTTTGAGACTATTTGAGTGAAGGAATTCCTGAGGGATTTGCCTGTCTGTGGAGGGAGGACATGAGTCTGAGATCACATAGAAATCCCTGACTTGCATACAATCTGCAAAGCCTCTGTACAGGGCATTCTTAGTAGTTGTTGACTGCTACATCAATTTTCATACAGTACATTCATCAATACTCTGACTCCCAACCCTGACATTTCTCAGAATTTTTCTGTGATTTTTATTTTCTATCTGTGAAGTCTGATGATGATTATTTTTCAGCTATTCCTTACAATTTTCAAAAATTTTAGGAAACTGTCCTCTACACTAGTCAAGGACTGTTTTATGTAGTGCTTTTCTAGTCAACTACTCAAAGCGCTTTTACATAGTACAGGAGACAGACACCAGATAAACACTCAAACACATTTACACTCCGATGGCACAGCATCAGGGGAAACTTGGGATTCAATGTCTTGCCCAAGGACACTTCGACACAGGACTGCAGGACCAGGGATTGAACCACCAACCTTCCGATTGGCAGGCAACCGCTCTACTATTGAGCCACAGCCGCCCCGAACATGAGCATTCATCTTTTAGGGTTGCCTAGATGCTAACATGTTGGTACATAAGTAAACCAGTGACTATCCCTGCTGACCAGTTTCAACAAGAGTCTGAACTATGTCATGCACTTTGGACAGCTGGTGGGTTCTAAATGTATTGCAGGACTATTTTGTTGTTGACATCTAGTGACTGGTCTGAAATCCAAAAGCAAAGCCGGTCATAATAAATGTCTCCTATCAGCATCCCTGCAGGCTTTGTTAATCTGCCAACGATACAAATAATCTGTTAATATTTGTGTTTCAATAAAGAACTGGAGCTGGGTTAGGGTTGGGAAAATGTTTCACACCAACATGACATGTGATGCATAATTTAACATGATGCCAAGCAGCAATGACCACTGTGGGAAAACCTAAAAACTAAAAAATCTAAAAAATGAATCTATTTATTTTATATATCTTCAAAACAGGGAAATGCAAAAAGTCAGACCCGGATTCAATGGTGTCAAATCTCACATTGTGCCATTTTGCTTCCCAGCTTTTAAAATGTTCAATAGGAGTATTTCAAATCACAATTCGTTCTATTTCCTTTTTTGCTGTTGTTGCTGTAAACTGTTTAAAATGATACACTTTCTACAGGAACGTGCTGATGTCAGCTATATATGTAGCAAGAGTCTTATTGTCACACATTACACAGCTTAACTTTTAATGTCGTTACTGTGTTTTAATTAAACATTTTAATTATCTTTCTTATTAATAGGGCTATGTAATGAATTGAGTAAGGTCTGCACCATAAATTACTACATTAATCACTCAAGTCATAAGCAAGTAGAATGAATGATAATGACACCCTTAAATGTCTTTCCACTTAATTACAAATCACCTCTGAGAATCACCTTTCTACATTCATCACTGAAAGGGCTAAGACACTTACTCAACACCAAATGTTATGCATGACATGTATCATATATTGTTGATGTCCAACAGAAACTTTTGACTTTTTTTGACTGGAGTTCTGACAGTGAGCTTGAATACTTACAGGTGGACTAAAGCTGAGACTTTTTCCTACCTATGAGATCCTGGGCAGCAGGAGGGGAGTCCATGCTTACATTCCCAGGGAGGTGATCGTCACCAGCATGAAAACACTTTCAATACCCACAGAACAATGATTAGAAATGGTGAATACAAATGAACGGGTCCTTTATCACATAAACTGCCCTAGAAGGATAAAAAAAAAAAAAAAAAATCATCAATGAACATAAAGTTTGGTTGGCTAGTGAGCTCAATATAAAGCAAGCTGTGGCTTGGACGTACAGCTAATCAAGCAGATGGAGGTAAAACCACCAGAAGCAGGGGTGCAGCCAGATGTTGTAAACATCCGGGCCTCAGCCTAAACCTTGGTGGGGTCTGGGGGGAATCCTCCTTTTACAGCAGCAGCTATATGCACGATTTTTAAAGCCATTTGATAATAGAATGCCTAATAATTTGTACATCATTTGGGAAAAAAAATTATAGTTGCCAAGAAAAAGAATCATCCTGTAGAGGCTACATCCTGTCTGATATTACAATTGTTAAGTTAGGCTACAAAACATAGATAGGGTAGGGATTTGGCATAAATAGCATTACTTATCTTGAAACTTATTTTTAGTAACTTATTTTCACCACAGGATTAATGGTGATATTTCCCCTTTATACCTTTTCATTGATTTGCTGATCCAGTCAAAGAGACTGAGGGGAAATGACACAAAGTTTAAAGTCATTTTAAAAACCTAAAAGATTCAGGGCTTTTGAGAAAACATTCTGTGCTGGAGCACCACCCATAAATCTTACAGGCACATTACGATGAGATTTGCCGAGAACTTTAATTTCGATGATATCGTGCACATGGGGTTTTATCTGGAGCCACCTTCAGGAGAATTGAGGCAACCCTGTTTGACAGGGTTTTTGTGGTTGTATGGAATTGTGGCACCACAGGAAAGTGTCCAAAATATTAAAGGTTTATCTTCTGGGGAGCATACAGTATATTAGAAAACTAAAGGATTGGATTAGAAGTCAGGCTGGTCACCAAAACTATAGCATGGGGACCATGAATGTCATCAGTACCACATTTCATAGAAATCTCTGGCACCAGATACTTTTGGCCAAAGTGTTTGACAAATTAAAGATTGTATGGACTAATTCATATTGCCAGTCAACACCCCAGTAGAATTTTATAGATTTTTTTGTCCTCATTTAACTCATCCCCACGAAACATCCTAAAGATCAGACATCCTGTCAATCACTTTATCAATCTTTGTCTTTCTGCCTGCCTCAGGGTAAGGGTCACCTACAGAACAGCATGCCTGGAGCAGCTAAGGGTTCAGTGTCAAGGTGTTTTCACCAGGGTTAATGTTATTCTGTCTGCTGCCTTGTGGCTTTAATTTAAAACAAAAGGATATTGCATGATTCCAGTAAACTTATGATTAAAACATCTGGCCATTTGTAAATCCATCTTAAACATAGTGCATACTGAATTTTGTAAAAATACTCTGTTTCTGTTTGCATGTGTGTGTGTGTGTGTGTGTGTGTGTGTGTGTGTGTGTGTGTGTGTGTGTGTGTGTGTGTGTGTGTGTGTCTGTGTCTATTGATGGATTCAGCATTCAGCTCTGTTCTTGGTTATGGCGCCTCAGCAGTCCATGAATGATAATTTAAGATATGACCTCGGGACACACACTATCCATCACTGAACACAACATCTATCTAACTATGAAGAGAAAAGTCTGCCTGTTGGTGTACACTCACACACACACACACACAATGTAACTCTGCAGATCTGCATTCACAGTGAATATGCCATGTGTGTCTAGTTTGGTTGAAGTTGGTTTGAAAAGTAATGAAACATTCAGTTGAGTAACAGCAAACGAACAAATGGATGCTCCTTGCTTGCAAAAAGCGAAATTATTTATCAAAGCTTCTGAGTTGCATACATAAACAAAAGCGCACGAGGAGGTGCATAGAAAGATGCACATCAGAGTGGCTGCACAAAAACATGCACAAGGGTGGATAATGCTTTTTAAACTCAGTCTACAGAGTGGTTATTACTTCTCAACCAGGTGCTGAACATATGTGCATAATGGCGATCAGCTGGTCATCAGCTGTAGACTTTGTGGTTTTCTCAAATACAATTTTTAACAGAAGACATGAGGTAATATAAGGCATGCATAAGTCAGTCTTCCTTCTTTGAGGTTTCCATGTGTGTGTCAGGGTCCTTACACACACTCCATACCTTGAAGCAGCTTCAGTGGAGCAGCTAGGTTTGGATACTTAGTCTGTTTTTTTAAAGCATATTACCTCAACCAAGAATGTTATGTTTTTGGTTTGGTTTGCTTGTCTTTTTGTCGTCAGGATTATGGAAACACCACTGGCCCGATTTCCATGAAACTTGGTGTAAAAGTGTAGGATGAGACACGGAAGAACCCATTACATTTTGAAGGTGATCTGAATCAAGGGACGGATACAAACATTATTTTTTACTTTCATTTACATTGCAAGATCAGGCATGGCCTTGGCAGAGGCCTGTGCTCTTTTGCCCTTCTAGTTTTGTCCATCTTTTCCATCAGTTATGATATTGTACCTGGAGAATGAATTGCTAAAATAGACACTACAAGGGGGTAACCTCCAACAGGGCAAGAATTAAACCAGTCAGATGATCTTATAGTTTGTAAACAAACCAACTGTTTAGCCAGATGAACTGAAGTACTTTTTTTTTTTTTAAGTGTGCACACAACTACAACAAGTACGGTAAAACTTGAATAAGGAGGTTGGTCTTTACATTGAGTGAGATCTTTACAATGGACAGTCGGGCTAATAACTTTGCCATTCTCCTCCATTTTCCCCCCACATAAGTCTGCATCCCTTTGTAAGAGTGAAGAACTGCAAGTCTGTACATATTTCTCTTTTTCACGTTGATTAGAAAACATCTTAGGTGTCACACAATGGAAAAATCTGATGTGAAGAAGCGTCAGCTGAAGTGTGAACTCAACCAATCGTGCGTAAAACATACGCACATCTAGAAGTCCATTGAAGCAATGACACTTAACACACAAACACATAGGCTATGCTTTGTTTCCTTCTGTCACTTTCTGTCTTGTCCTCTGTCACACACACACACACACACACACACACACACACACACACACACACACACACACACTGCGTCTCACTATCTTTGTGGGGACCCGTCATTGACATAATGCATTCCCTAGCCCCTTACCCTAACCTTAACCATCACAACTAAATGCCTAACCTTAACCCTTACCTTCACCCTAAACATAACCTAATTCTAACCCTAATCCTAAAACCAAGTCTTAACCCTCAAACAGCCCTTTAAAGTTGTGGGGTCCAGCATTTTGACCCCACAAGTATACTGTATTCCCGGATTTTGGACCCCACGAATATAGCTAAACAAGAACACACACACACACACACACAGGCAGACCCATCTCTCTTCATCTGTACATCCTCATGTCTGTATTGTCTGTCATCTGCCACCATGCAAAATTTATTGGATTTCATATCTCCACGCTTTGACTTCTAGAGGAAGGGTTCAATTATCCTGTGCATGTCTGTATGAGTGAAAGTAAATTGGGTGGTGCTTGCATACAATCACGAGTTCTCTCTCTCATACAGAGTGAGAGTGATAATAAACTCTTCTTTGTGTGTGAATGATGCAACACATTTTTGTAAACCTTTAAAATGACTCATCCCTGCTCACATTTTCTCACCACGTGTGTCAAGTGTGTGTCTATGAGTTTAACTTTCATGTGTTTGTGTCCATTTGCTTGTGTTTACCTCTGTGGCATTGTTAGGAGAAAGAATAAGGTCAAGATATATTAAAAATGTATGTCCATGTACACACACACACACACACACACACTACTTGTGCGTAGCTACATTATTTGGATGTGATATAAACTGAGGAAAGCACGATATCTTTGTTGAAATATGGAAGAACCCTCATATATATTATGAGGTGTTTCAATTCAGTTACAGAGAGAAGATTAATCAAGTGACTACATATGTTATTCATCACCTAGATCCATCACTTTGTACCTCCTCATCATGAGCCAAATTAGCCTACCGTTGTGAGCTTTGAGTTCTAACAGAGCATCAGACAGCCACATGGACATAAATCAAGGTGAGGATGACACAAGGTTTAAAACTCTGCAAATGGCAGCAATTGGTAACAATTTGTATTTTAAAATACCCAGAAATCCTAGGTGAGATCATTAAACTGACCATATAAACACAAGACTTTAGCTTTTGTGTTGCATCCACTATGGACTATGAACTGGCGCATTATATTATAATTATATATTATAAAGATTCTGCCACATTTGAAGAAAATATGTGGAAAAGGCTTTTACATTTGTTGATATGTACAATAGGCCTCTCAACATGTCAATCAACAAATCAGTGACAGCCAATCAGGTTGGATAAGCTAGGTTAGTTAGATGTATTCCACATATTTCTTTAAGCAGAAGGACAATGAACAGTTAGCAGAAGGCCAATGAACAGGCTGTGGGGTTGGACTCGTTTAATTTCATTTTACATATATTTTTTTTCATACTGTCTGTCTTACAGTTTTTCTTGATTGCTTTGACACAGCAGTCAACTCAAGCTCCACATTTTCCAAAACAGTTAACACACAGGCCAAAACAGTGGCACTCATGGTCAGAATGACACATTTTGTTTGCAAAAGGCTCTAACCGTGCCAAAACATTTAAAATATGCAACAAAAGAAAATTTTGCCTTCAAACAACACAACTTGCAAACAAGTGTATGAGCTCTTCCAATTAACCATTACAGAGTGGACAACAAAATACAAAATACAGCTCTCACTGCAAATCAGTGCACCATTGCGTGTTATTGTAGCCTATTACTGTACGTAGCTTTCATGCCAGTGCCATTTGTTGACAAATTTGCCTTCTTGCAAAGAATTGAATCCAGAATCAGAAATGCTTTGATGCACATTTTATTGATTCCATTGATCCTTATTTTGAAACTGTGGCTGAAAACTGAAATACTGTAAATATTACACATAATACATGTAAACCAAAATAAAATGTATTAGAGTATAAGAAATTAAGAAAATAAAAATAAAATAAATAATAAACATATTACTGTAGGGTATAAGAAATAGCCACTATTGATACTCATTCTCTTCTGTCTTAGACCTCTTCCATGGCAACACAGACGCTGCACCTTTAAGGCCTGCAGACTGATTGCTAATTGAAGATTTGTGTGAAGGAGTGTCAAACAGGTGCTTCAGTAATGTCATACTGATGTAGGTAGTTTCTAATAGTTAGGAACAGATGGTTTCTGTTTGATTACCATAGCTAAAACAATGGAGTTTGGACTGCTTGAATGACATCCTTGTTAACTGTTCTGCAAAAGGGTGGGGAAAGTGTGTCAATCCAATGAGAAAGGGTTAACACATTTGCAAGAGGTGTCTTCTGCTCTGCTGAGACAGTGATGATGAAAACCGAGTGGATCCCAGTTTCTTTAAGCAGGTCAAAGCAATCAAGAAAAACTGTAATACACTTGTATTCACCTGCTGTGTTTTAGCGCCTGTCTCTTTAAGCCCTCCCGATTGATGCTCTGATTGGTCAGTGTTGCTGGGTCTTCTGCATCTGCGCTCTCAGCGTTTTGCACCATCATTGCAGGTGGGGAATGACTGTAGCAGCACTTTCTACCTATAGTGTAGTTGTGACATCACAACCTTACAAAAGTCGTGAAAGCTCGTTTAAAGGCACAGTTTCTGAACACAGGCTGTGTGTATTTCTCCATGGATTGAGCATGTTAAAACTTTTACAGTATTTATAAAGCACCCTAACCTGCTTTATAATCATAAAAGACATGCAAATCTTACTTTTTATAATATCAGACATTAATACATATACTGTATGAGCATTAGATCTTAGTACAGTCAATAATACCAAAAGCACATTAAATGACACATTAGAACGAAGACAGGGTGGTGGAAGGAAAAACGGCATTCGCATGAGTAGTCGGTATGAAATGTCAGCTTATAATGGCTGCTCTGTACCACTATATGAATATGATTGGATGTTAGCTGGTAGCCAAACGGCAGATGAATGAGCCGCTGATTTTATATGGGGCCTTGAAGAAGCTGCTTGTTGTCGTGCACGCATGCAGTTATGTGTTACTGACAAACTTTAGCATTTTCCATCAGCATGCATCTTCATCACTATTGATTTTTTTAGATCCTTCGTACAGTAGCTGAGAAAACTCCTAGTGCATTTACTCCTTTTGTTATATTGCCGCTGCTGTAATTAGGTAGTAGATGCTGTTGTATATTGTAGAGGGAGATGTTTAAGTTGTTGATTAGGTTATTGTTGATCGTGTTTATCTAACAACTGTGCATTCATTTTATTTGATAAAGAACGTACAACAACCACCACCAAATGGAGAAGTGGAGAGTGTTTGGTGATGGTGACATCTTAATAAAATGACTTACAGCAGTTTATGCCTAGTCACTAAATAGACGCCTGCGGCTATTTGACATACTGAACTATTTCCTACCAACTGCCGTTTCTTTTAAATACATCACATACAACAATTTTATTAAATATTCAGTTCATTAGTTTTGTTGTAAAATAATTGCCAATAATCACTTCAGTTGACCTTTGCTGTAATGATGTTCGGCACAACAGCAGTTTGTAATTTATTCTGTAATCCAACTTTAATTAATTTTCTTTTTTTAATTAAGTATAGCATGTTTACAGCAACGGGCAATAAAACGGAGCACAGTTTATGCCATTTAATTAATTCACCAAACGACTTAGCCTGTATGTAATTTATAGGTTAGTAAGTAAGTCTCAGTGTAACAAGCTAATACAAAACATCTGAAATGTTTAAAAGCTTTTACTACAGAAAAACTAAAAATAAATTATGCCACCTTGTTCGATACAGTGAAAAAATATATGTAAAATATAATAAAACAATGTGTGTATCATACTGGTCTGTAGTCAGAATTATGCAGTGTTTTCTTGTCACCTCTGTTCCGTGACAGCTGCATATTTTTTCTCCTTCCACCAGCTGCAGATGTGTCTGATTTATCTCCTCACTTTCCCTGCCTTCCTTACCTTGTGTGAAAAGGGCTATGCTGTGCCCTTTTCTTTTCCCCTTTTCTGCTACACCATAGTACATTTACTGTAGCATTTGTACAGACAGACAAACGGACTTGTAGACGTAAGGTTTAATTCTTCATCATTCCTCTTTTAGTCAGTCAGTCAGGCCTGCTTTAGTTTAAATGTAACCAAACTCTTTATAGTAGCTTACAGTTTGTTTTTTTTGCACTTACAGCTGTTACAACGCATTCTCATGAACGGGTTTGTATGATTTTATACTAAAACTTATGCACAAAAATTAGTATGATATCTTACAAAATTACGGTGACTGCCGTCCGGTCATGTGGTGGTGGCCGGTCACTTGACAGTTAGGTTTAGCCGTCTTTACAATTATGTTTAGCCAGGTACCTGTCACCGTGAGGAGACGGCCGTGACAGTGGCCGTGACAGTTAAGTTTACACAACACTGTGACTGTCATCAAAACGACCATTTAAAAAAATGATAATGTTAAACCCCAGTCCCCTTAAGTAGTACTTCCGGGATATGGACACCCGTTTCCGGGCTGAGAGTCTTTTCCCATTAACTTCTTCCGGGACACGAACTCCACTCCCTGGCTTAAATGTCCTGTGTTTTGGGACCCATCCACAACCTCGACTTCCTACCTATGTTTTTGCAGCCTAATACAGCGGCAGTCAATGTGGCGCTTAAAGAAATATGTGGAATACATCCAAATTTCAGTGGATTACTTTTCATAGCTGTGTGTGTGCAATGCTTCACTTACATTCTCAATAGGCTACACAAACAAAGTGAATTTGCATACCTTACTTTAATTAGATACAATTCTTAAGCACAAGCATGCACACACTGTTGAACCCAATTCCCACTATGCACACACACAAATACTGTACACTAAGGAAAACTACACACACGTGGCGTAGGCCCACTCATATTGCTGAAAATGTTGTAATACCACAGCTGAGGTATTGTCTGTCAGATTGGTAGTACTTTTTCTTGATTGTATGGTTTGGTGAATTCCAACTCAGTGGGTCCATTGACATAAAAGGAATTGTGCTGACACTTTCATCCGCATGACAGTGTGAGGGAGCTGGTAGGGGGTCGGTGAGGTACAGAGGGGATAGAGTGGATGGGATGAGAGATAGAAATGAGCTGACAATAGTGATGAAAGGAAAAAGTCAGTGCTGTGTCTTGGCTAACCTCGTGAGGGTTTTGGGAAAGGTCAGTTATATCACATTATAATTTATTTTCCCTGAAAAGTCATATTATTAGGCATTTTTGGATGGGAGGAAATTTTAATTGGTCTTAGAATAAGGTGACCAGATTTCGGAGACAAAATCTGGGGACATTTTCAGCTCAGAAGCATAAATACTCCCCACTAGGGGGATCCATGGGCATGCTCCCCTGTAAGAAAATGTTGTCTATTGTAATGTTTAAATGCATCAATCTGGTGCACTTTGAAAAGAAATTCAGAGGTTAGACTTGATTATTCTTATCTATGGATGGAAATACTTGTGCTGTAGCCTGAACTATTTGGCACTTCAAAATTTTAACCATGCACACACAGGTGGAATAGTTTTATCTTAATATTTTTGCATTAATGTCACTAGGAAGTATACCAGTAGAAATTATATTATATTATAAATTATATAGAAATTATAATACCATTATAATTTTGGCCCAAAGTTGGAGACCATGTAGAAATTTGTTGCAATTTCAAAACCGGATTACCCGGGAACCGCTTGTTTTACTGATGCATGTGTTGAGTGAAGAGTTTTTGAGATATTTCACAGATAGGGTGTGCAGAGATGTATGCAGAATGCAAATATGATAACATTTCATATAAGTTCAATGTTAATTTTCTTGCAAACCTGACAAATGGTTTGCAAGAAAATTAACATTAGCAACTGCCGCTAATATCATTGGAAAGCTTAGATTCTGGTTGAGGTGGTTGTGCCAGACTCATGCCTTTGGCTGAGTCTCTATCTGTCAGAGGGAGAGCAGGAGTGCGGTTGTGAAGAAGTTGGTAATTTCATGGCGCAGATTAACACTTTTGCATGCACTATATCCATGTCACATTCTCATAGGGGCTGAGCCCCCCTAAAGGTCTGATCCTAGAATCGCCCCTGCTGCTACTTCATACTTGTACTCCACTATACACCTCAGAGGGAAATATTGTAATATTTGCTGCACTACATTTATCTGACAGCTTAAACGAGATCGCTGCAGTTGGAAACGGCAAAACAAGCTACAATGTAAGTTAATAGAACAATTGTCCAGTTTGTATTTATGTTCATAAAAGTGCTCGTTTTGCCACTGACAGGCTCAAATTAATTTTATAAGTGTCCGACAACATTATGGAAAGGATTTCTAAGGAGGTCAACCTTTCTGTTAAAGAGTAAGATCCGTTTTTGCGTTCACTAAACCCACCAGACTCCATGTAAATAAACAGTAATTTTAGCTTCGTAAAATATGGGCACATGCACGTTTAGTGTGTGCGTTTGGTCAATGTTTTCTTTCTTTTATTTCAATTTCGCGTCTGTCAGTCACAGTGGAAACCGGGGACATTTCCGGGGACAGCTCCAGCTTGGGACAGGTCACCGAAACCGGGGACGTCTGGTCATCCTATCTTAGAAACCACTTCTAAGAACCCCCATTTTAATGTGTGCAAACTGCAACAACTGCGAAAGATCGTAGTTCGACCATTCTTCAAAGTAGGAATTCTCCTAGCACAAGAGGAACTTTGTACAGTGATTGGTCCAGATGTAGAAATACATTGATGATTGATCGATCACATGAGCCAATGCAGCACCGGCAACCGCTATTTAACCACTAGCTAACTAGCCAGCCAGCCACTAAGTAAAATTAAACAACTTCATGCTTCATCCACAAAACTCAGCATAGAAAACACATTGCTATCGCCAGATGAGTGACAAATTTGTTCGCCTCATTTTCTGTAACCAGTGTAGCATGACAGAATTAGCTAGATAGCGTTAGCTAACTAGCCAGCCGCCCACTAGTTAGCCAGCTAGCCTGCTAATTCCACCATACTTTCGTTGTACACCTTTTGCAGAAAATGAGCCAATTAGCAGGGTGGTGGCCAGCGTCAGCCGGTCCCTCCACCTCACTTCCCGCCACTAGGAAACTACTTTGCCGGGTGCACAGCAGACGGTAGTTAGATGACTAAATGGTTCCAGAGACAGCCAAGCTAGCTAGCTAACTGTAGTCTGCCAGCAGTGGGGAGTGAGGCGGACAGATCGGCCAGTTTACGTCACTTTAACGATCCTATTGACCGTGTGAATGCAAACAGAAAAAGCCCTTTAAGGTAGGCTATGTAGTGCTCAAAGGACCTCAACAGTGGGCAGTTTCTCTTCTATATATATATATATATATATATATATATATATATATATATATATATATATATATATGAGACTTTTTTTTGTTTTCTTGATAGATAGGTAGAAGGATTGATGGATATGTTATGAATGAATAGATAGATAGATAGACGTTGCTTATGTTAGATACAAAAAAACAATAATTAGATTGATAAATGTTGGCTTGAGTTGAGCAGTGGACTGTTGGTGACTTCCATAGACGTTAGTAGGATAAGTGAGGATATTAAATATCAAGGCCTCTATATAAGTAAAGATTTACTGGCAGGGCAGAAATGAGCTGAATAGACCAGTGCAGGCCACACACACACACACACACACACACACACACACACACACACACACACACACACACACACAAACACACACACACAAACACCGACTGTGATTGTGGATCCAATCTTGGCATCTATCTTCTTCCTAATGAAGTAGTAAGTCCCTCTGCTCTTCCTCGTAGGCCAGCCAATTAGGACACTGGCCGCTGGGTATTGTCCAATCAAGTCGCTGGCCTTGGACATGTAGTGCATGGCCTTGATGTTAATGTGGCTAATCAGTTAGCGTAGAGAAACTTTGCTATGTGTGTGTGCAAAGTGTTCAGAAGCTGACGTGGGGCAAAACTATATTAACAAGTATCGATTCACAGCTGCTGAATTGATGGGTTGGAGGGGCAGAGAAGGACAGAAATGCAAAGGTGAAAAAGATGGGGAGAGGGTGACAAGTAAAAAGTCCAGAAATAAGTTCAGACTGAGATGAAAAGGAGCAAGATGGAAATGAATGTGAGGGGAAGATAGAGTCAGGCAACACATAGACATACGGTAGATTCCTCAATCTAATCACCAGTAAGCAGACTGGGAAGCCACTGTGCTTGATATGTAATTGACTCTTTATAAATTAAGATATTTGGCTGCAGTGCATGAGCAGTGCCATTTTTTTTCTCCCCCGAGACTGATTATAATTTTCTTTTCAGGGCCTGTTATCTGCGAACAGATGGATCTTGTCATTTTACTACAAAACATAACTGATGTAAAAAATCCCATATTCAGACTAATCCTATTTTGTGTTCTACTATTTCAAGTGTTGCCTGAACATCAAATTAAAAAAGTCTTATTACACAGAGCATCTGCTACATTTTATTATTTGTTGCATGTCTTTTCCTTTGCCTGCAGTGAATGAATAGGAGACCAGGCTTGTCTAGGCCTCACAAACCTGACAGAGCAACCCTTACTCAGATGTTAAATAAACTGCAACTTGTGTAGTCTATGTGATATGCAGGTATACGCCGTATACCCACCAGGAAAGGTCAAGGATTTCCGTATACCCACTTACAAAAGCGCAAGGATACGTAACGATTGTTTTTGTGATAGAACTTTCACACTTTTGTTCATAAATTCACCCCGTCTGTGCTGTGAGTTGCCAAGGAACAACAACACAGTTGCTTGGCGGTCATTCTCTGCACAAATATGAAATTTACTAATATGAATCACTAAAGGAGATATATAAAATGAAAGCAAATTTTAACCACACTCTTTCAGTGTTTTGGTAGGCCTACTCCTGAAGATATACTGCCACTTCTAGTGACACTGCAGCAGACACTTAGGTTACAGAAACTACAGAAAATGAGCCAGATGAGGCTGATGCTATACGCGGTAACGTTACAAAAAATGTATGGGGTTGTTGCTCTGGGACGAGCGGGTATGAAGCTAGCAGGGAAAAATTACAGTATACTCACTACAAAAAGCTAGACCACAACACTGCTTGTAATGATATTATAATGAACCAGAGTGTATTACTCTTAACCCCTCCAGCATGTCCTGGCGCTGCCTCTGTGTCTTATTAGTTGGTTATGCATGGAACATCTCCAGAGGTAGGCAAGCAATATACACACATCAAACCACCTCAGCTGATTCTTTTCAATCCAAAGTAAGATTGACCATGTTGATGTCTTCTGTATTGCTGAGCACATTTTTTACGTAGAGTGAGCAGTCATCTGCAAGGTGTGGGATAAGGGTCAGGTACTCTGCGTGTTGGTCTATGCATACCTTTTGAGTAGATCTAAACCTTGACAACAGAAACTCTTTTAGCTTATATTGTGGGTATTGTCATGGTTTTGGCATTTTGTTCCGTGTTTTGTCTTATTGTGGTAGTCTTGTTTTGCTCGGTTTCCTGTTTTATTTTGATAGTCTGGTTTTCTGTCTTGTCTTGTCTGGTTTTACTTCCTGTCTTGTGTTTTCCCGCCTTTTTTGATTGTTCTGCCCAGTCCTAATGTGTTTCACCTGTTTCCCAGCCCTTGTGTCACCTGTCTTGTGTTACCTTGTTACCCTGTGTATTTAGTTTGTGTTCCCCCCCTGTCCTTTGTCAGATCATTGTAGTTGTTTGGAGTGTATGTGTGTGTCATCTACCCTGTTGGTCTCGGTGTTCCTGATGTTTTGCCTGTTACTGTTTTTGTGTATTTTGCCTGCTATTCTAGGACACCTTTTGTTTGTTGGATTTTTATTGAAATAAATACTTGAGCTTACTCGTGTGTTTGCCATCTTGCACTTGGGTCCTACATTCCCTGAAGCTCCTGACAGGTATTTATATATTTTTTCAGCCCATTGTCTTGACATTGTCTACTGTATACCATTCCTATATTCTACCTCAGTAAATCAATTACCTCACAGGAATTATCAGCTCTTTTTCATCTTTTGGGCAGTAATCAAGTTTGGATAAGTGATCTCATGATTTACAGTTTTGAAACTGACATGTTGTATGATAAAATATATTGTAGCATTAAAATAAAGTATGTGTGGGCCTCCCTGGTAAATCACCTGGTTAAGCATGAGCCCCATGTTCCAAGGCTGTCCTCACTGCAGCAGCCCGGTTCGAGACCGATCTGTGGCCCTTTGCTGCATGTCATCCCCCCTCTTTCGGCCCCCTTTCCTGTCTTCATCTGTCCTATCAAATAAAGGCCAAAAAGCCCCCAAAAATAATCTTTAAAATAAAAAATAAAAGTGTGTGTGTCATTAGTTGTGCTTAAACAGTCCAGGCACTCATCTAACTTACAACTTACAGTGATAGTCACTCATGTCAACAAGGTCAGTGAAGTCTTTACTGCACATAAGGTAAAGTTCACATGCTCATTTACTACTGCTGTAAGTGGTTATTCCAATTCTTCCCACCTTAGTTACAATACTCGTTCTGCTGCTTAACACCACTATCACTACTTATATTCCTTCTCCACATGCTCTATTTTTGTAATAAGTCTTTAAAGGCTTCTCCGTCGTCAAAATACTGCACAACGGTTTGAGTACAGTTCTTATCAGCAACTGTGTGAACATTTGATGCTAAAAATTATCAAATCTTTCTTGAGATAAGTCTCCCTGAATGAATTGAGTCAACATAAATCCTGTTCTAAGGACAGAATAGTGTCAGTTTTTAAATACTTTTTGAAATTAAACTCTTCCGTGCTACACATCTTTAACACAGTGTGCTCGAAACTAATACATACATCCACGGTTCCTCCGACCAAACTTGAAGATTAGTTAAAGAATATGACATCCTTTTTCCAAGTGTGGGATTTGTCATCAGCTTTTGGTGTCAGACGTTGCACCTACTGGATGCGTGTTGCTTACCATGACTAAGAATGTCAATGTGCTGAACAGAGATGCCAGTTTTGCTTTCAAATGCTCACTTTAATTCCAGGTGAGAGGTAGTGATGGTGGGTGGGTGTGTGTGTGTGGCATCCACTGCATGGTGTTTAAAAATGACATGATGCTATTGTGCACTGTTATTTCTGATACAATTGTGAGTCAAAGGGTTTCTATTGATATCAAACCAATCTGCCTTTAGTGCAAAAACAAAAAAATGGTGCTATCTTGCTGTACTGCTTACCATTCATTCCAATATAACAACACAAGCTAAATCTTTAAAAATCCATGTAACTACATTAGGCACTGTATATGTCTAATAATGTAAACAATGGTCACCAAACATAGTACATTAGATTTCACTGAATTGCATTACATTGTGCAGGGGTTGTTTTTATTGTGCTTACCACCTGTGCGATATTTGTGTCCAAATATCCATCCAGAAAATGATGGATTACAGAGAGGAGTAAATTCATCTGTGGTCTGAGTGTAAATCTCGTGGTATGTACGCATATGATAATGCTTTAGAAAAATAGTGCAGATCATTAGTGAAACACTTGTTTGATCACAGTTTCCAGAGTTAATGATAGGAGTGAGCATGACTCAATAATGGGTCTGTGGTGTGTGTGTGTGTGTGTGTGTGTGTGTGTGTGTGTGTGTGTGTGTGTGTGTGTACGTACACGCTTGTACTTCTGTCTTTCTGGCGACCATATTGAGTAGACCTCATGAGGTAGAGGACATTTTTGGAAAGTGAAGACATTTTGGCTGGTAATCACTTCTTAAAAGGGATGTTCAAGTTTAGTATAGGGTTGGAGATAAAAACATGAAAAATATCCCTTTTAAAGTACATTTAGAACAGATAAAAAAATGTGCGATTAATTTGGGATTAATTGAGAATTAACTATGGACAATCGTGGTTAATTGCGATTAATCAGAATTAAATATTTTAATCGATTGACAGCCCTAATAATAACCCATGGTAGAACATATTTTATTCATCTGAACTTAATGCTCTTATCAACATTGGAGTGGACAAATGTGCTTGCTTTATGCAAATGTATATTATTGCAACAATCCAAAACAATGACAAATACTGTCTAGAATATTCTCCAGACTAACCTCAGAGGTACTGTATGCTAAAAAACATATGCTGAAAGCATAACATGGCAAACACTTAAAAGTAGTTTGGACCAATGTGGTGCGGCTGTTTGAACTGGATCCATATCTAAATGCCTCAAAGTATCTGGCGCAATCCAAATATATGTATTGCTAGATTTCCAGAATTGTCACACTGGGGGATCTGTATCTTGGTGGCATATTGAAATCCTTTAAGGATTTGGTTCAGGAATTTGGAATCCCCAAGTCCCAATTTTTTTTAGATATTTGCAACTTCATCATCTGTTAGTGGTGATTTTTGAATCCAGGTCTTCACCCCCGAAGGCACCAGAATGTTTAGATAGGTATTGTTGAACTGATGATGATGAGTGGGACAGAATTGGTAAGAATATTAAAACTATGTCACACGATGTGAGGATCCACCTCATTCAGTTTAAGATTATACATGGCTTGCGCCCGGGTAGCTCACCTGGTAGAGCGCGCGCCTGTATATCGAGGTTCATTCCTCGATGCAGCAGCCCAAGGTTTGACTCCAACCTGCGACCCTTTGCTGCATGACATTCCCCCTCCCTCTCTTTAAAAAATAATCTTTAAAAAAAAGAAAAAAGATTATGCATCGCTTCTCCAAATTGTTTAGACTTGGATTGAAAAAGACACCAAATTGTTGAAATGTAAGACAGAGGACAGGGATACATGATAACTTATGTCGGATTGCAGGGACCCAGGTTCCATTCAGCCGAAGATTATTTGTTCGAGGAGATGGGTCAATTCTAAAGAAGATAGATAAGCACGTAAAAAGTTTGGTCCAAATGAGTTTAATGATAGCCAGAAAGATTATTCTAAGAGTATGGAGGAACGTAGGCGGGACCTTCAATCTAAGAATGAGCTAGTGAGATGGGTAGAGTGGCAGCATTTGAAAACATTTAATACAAACAGTTTGCAAGATTGAGTGTTTACACAAAAAATGGGGAAAGTACCTAAGCTTTCTGGAGGGCTCTTAGGAGGCCATGTACTGTGGAGAGACAAATGCAATGTGCTTATGGTGTTATCATATATACATTATACATAATATTTGTATTTGGCTTACAGTTTGTTGTCCATTTTGTTATTTTATTGAACATTATGGATATTATTGCATCTCACATTTTTTTTGTATGGGGAGGTGGTTATTGCGAGTGGAAGGGTTCAGGCGGCGAGGTGATGTGTTCATATCCTAAGTTGTATGTTTTGTGTTTTGTTTTAAAAAATAAAATAAAAAATGTATGCTTGGCCAGCAAGTGGTATTTCAGCCTTGACGTAGACTTGTCGAGAGAACCATCTGGAAGGGCTTTGAAACGGAACTTGCCCTTTAAAAAAACAAAACGTTATCCATTTCTGTTCACGGAGGTTTTTATCTGCTAGCCATCCACAACGTTGCTGATGCATCGCTTCCTGATTTCCCAAACTATGGAGGGGGCCCGGGTTTTTTATAAATTTTAAAACAAACTCCCTAAGTTAGCCAAACTTATTTTGAAGAGAAAACAAACGTGACTAGGATAATTTTGTCCAAACTGTCCGTCACAGTTTTACAGACCAATTTCCTGATTCAGCTTTGACCAACCTGCCGTTGTTGTGAACACACTGTTTTCAAGAGCAGTAAGGGATAATTTAACTGTTTAAAAGATTGAATGTGTGAAAGAGATCGGGTTTTTAGCAGATGGTCAGGGACGTGAAAACATTGTTTATACTGAAGAAAGACAGATGCAGGGTGACACCGCAAAGCAAAAGAGAGTAAATTAAAACTCAATACTTTTTAACTGAGCAGTGTTCAAGAGAAGGTGCCTGTTATTGGCTAATTCTGGGCAGCAGATGAGAGCCTCTTCACAGACCTGGCACACATACCAAACCACACACACACACACACACACACACACACACACACACACACACACACACACACACACACACAAATGTATAAAGGCCCATACACACATTTAGCCCCTCCAACACATATGGTCAACACCCACACGTCCACACACTCACACACATATATACATACCTCCCTCCCCTGTAATTATGCGGCCACTTTATCCCTTTACTCTCTGTGATAGAGCAACTCTGCCAGCTCTGTCTTCACAGAGCTGTTTTATTAGCATACTACTATAATCACAGCTCAGTGCTTTATAGTGTGTATAAATGGCATTGCTGCATCATTGTACAGGCATATGGTTAGCGTCCTGCTGACACCGCAGTCTTACAATATTTGCTCATTGAATGTCGCCGGGAGAGAAAATTGTCCCATTTGTTTCTGGAGAGGAGAGAAGAGGAGAAAAGGATAACACATGAAAAGAGGGGAGATTAGATAGGACAGGGGAGCGGAGGAGTTGAGACGCAAGTAAAGGATGAGAGGAGAAGAAGTGAGGAATATCATCTGGGTTAAGAATATAAGACAGAAGAAGAGAAGGGAAAGACAAAATAAACTAAAATTTTAAAGGTTAAAAGTAAGTTTTGAAATTGTAAACTAAGGATTCAAAACTTAAAGAAAATAGGATTCAGACATTTTGAAAATATGACATGAATGTCTGAAATAGTTAAATCTTACAATGTCTGCTGTGTAATGTTTTCAATGCTGAAAACTGATACAAGATTTGTATCAGTTTTTGTCAGAGATTCAACACCCTTTTTAGAGATTCACATCTGCTTTTTCAGCTTTGCATTCTGAGATGCTTGATAGGGTTATAAAAAAACAAGGTATTGCCAAAAGACCAGGGGTCTCATTTATAAAACTGCGCGTAGGGTCCTTACTAAAGTGCACGTATGCCCAAAAGCCAAAAATGGCGTACGGCAAAAAAAAAAAACAGATTTAGAAAACCGTGCGTACGCACATCTGCAAGCAGCAAGCAATGTTCCCTTTATAAATTACAGATTACCCACAAGTGTGCGTATGTGAATCAGCCTCTTATCCTGCCCTGTACATGCCCATTTTTAACCATAGATAGTCAATGCAAAGCACCTCAGGAATGCTGATCAGTATGATAATGTTGCATATAGTATGTAAAGTATTTACATGTAGGTTTTAATTTCTGTATGGATTTAAAATGCAAAGATCAATTTGACCAGGCAAATACCATCAACGGATAAACCCACAAGAGGGTTAAACTCACATTTAGACATTCATTCATGCATGTATTTTGCACCTGTGAGTCCAAGCAGACACATACAATAAAGATAATGACATTTCCAGTATCTAACACATACTGCCTTTGCTCCTATCCAGAGAATGTGATTTATGGAAGGTGTGTTTGAGTGTGTGAGGCACCCAGGTGGCCTAGGACTGCAGTGGGAGAATAAATAACTTCCTCCTCAGCTTCTTCTCCGTGCTGTTTGTCTGCTCTCTCGACTCTGCACTCTAGTCTACTTCAACATTTGTTTGTTGCAATTGGTTACACACATTTATATACCGAGTTCACTTCTTTTAAAACTCTCTCTTTACCAACAAAACACATCACACACACATTTCAGGATCCACTCTTGCACCAGACATTTGTCTCCCAACAACAAACCTTTGTCACTCATTCATTACCTTAAAAAACACTAACAATTTGCCTTTTTATAATGTATTCATTCATTTGGTTAAAAGATATTTCATAAAACAAAACATGGCACTTCTTTATTGCATTGATTGTGCTACAGTATATGTCACAGAAGTGAATCAGGAATGCTGAAATATGCTTCAATAGGCTTTATTTATTTGCCATTTTGAATTGCCCTATGAGGATTAATAAAGTATTCTGAATCTGCATTTTAGCATAGAGTAATTCCAAGTGCACAAAATTATACTAAAGTTTTCCAGTAATGCAATACAGAACTACAGGTATACACATTCACTATACACACTTGATATCAACAGATATAGAAATACAACACCGCAAGTCAACCCTGTCTTCTGCATTTGTCCACAAGTTCTCATCAACAAGACACCGTTGGCCGTTTGTTCCTACCCTCTAATACAACACACAAGAGCGTTTCCTAAATTAGGGCGCCTACCTGTGGCACAAGGTCACCACTTCCTCAAACCTAAACGTAACGGTCACAGATTAAAACGTGTGGTTAACGTTGTTAAACGTTGGTTAGATTTAGACAACAAAACTACTTGGGTTAGGGTTAGTTGGGTTTAGCTAAATATCTTGGTTTGGTTTAATACTGTATGATGTAATTATGCAAATGACGTAGAACGTGACAGTTACATTTGATATGTAAGTTAAAATAACTATGTTGACTTGTAGTTTAAAATGGGACATGAACAGTGGTCTCCTGGGTCATAGTCCTGATGGCTGAGGGGGTAACTGGCTGAGCTGGTCTCACAACGAAACAAGGCGCACCTGGAATTCATCTTGTTTATCACTCCACAGATAAAAGCCTGGTCAAGACTCCACTCTGGTGACAGATTATTCCGGTTGCAAGCGGTAGAGTAAAGTGGCTCCTTATTTCTAGTGATCTAGTTTTCCTACAGTGTTTGACCTAGATTTTTGTTCCTGTCCTTTTTGTCTACTGGACTTACCTTGGTTTTTTTTTCCTTGTTATCCGGCTCCAGTAATTCTTTGGTACATACAATTTTCTCTATCTGCCCTCAGCTGCCACCACCTTTTGTTTTTTAATAAAAACCCTTGAAACCATCTCAGTCTACGTCTCTGGACTTCAGGGTCCAAACAAAACTATTTTTCTATGCCTGACCCATCTCTGGCAGATACGTCTAGACATCCAGCATTCATTGTGTCCAAGAGTGACATCCGATCATATGGCAAAGTTTCATAAATGTAAATTGAGAGAACAGTTCATTGAAAGATGTGGTTATTGAATACTTTTTTTTTTTGTCAAAGCAATGTAAAGTCATCCACAGTTTCATCCACATTGACATTTGTTGTACTGACTGTGTGAAGAGTTTTTTTTAAAGGGAACTCAGTGTAGAGAAATGTGTTAGCAATTGTAAAAAAAACTGTAATGGATTTCAAACGTTTCTTCTCTCAGTCTCCTTTTTTTCTCATGATATATTTGTACTTTCATCTGTGTTATTTTAAGAGATTATTTTTCTCTACCTCAGTGTTTTTTTTTTACCAACTCTGATTTCCGCTGGATTTTTGTTTCCCTCCTAATATGATCATCTCTCTCTACTCTCCCTCATATTAGTCATTATCGGGACATTGTCATGTTATACACGTCTTGTGTAAGAGTATGCTCTTGTGTACATGTGACAGAGGAAAGGGAGAGACAATCAACAGAAAAGATAAAGAACAGTGGTATGAACAAGAAGAAATGGGTAGAGGCATAGATGATGATGATGATATGCATCATGGGTAAATCTGTTCTCTGTATGTGAACTATCTAACCCTGTCTCCCACAAAATATGTTTCTATACCACTAATTTGCTTTGCTAAATGCATTTGAGGAAAAATGAATGCTGACTGGATTATGTTCTCTTGCAATGTATTTTTGTTGCTGGTAGAACAATGACTATAGCAGAGCATGTTATGCCAGTTGAAATGTGTTTTCCAGTGGAAAAGTAAATGGTGGATTTAAAAAAAACCTATTAGTTCTTTCATAGTTTCAAAAGGTTGTGATCTTGTAAAAGAAAAGATGCAGTATTAAAAACACACAAGCCAAGGCTTTTATTTCTTTTTGTTGGAGGATTCCACTGACAATATCATAACAGCAAATATGTATTCATAGAACACACTGGTGCGCCTGCACTAGCTGACAGATTATCTGAATAAAGTCACATATTTTGCAGTTCATTATTTCACAGTTGAAATCAAACTGCATTCAGACACAGATCCTGCATCAACCTATTGAGCTCCTTTCTGTAGTAGCGGTGAACACCTCAGCAGATAAACAGCTGCTAATGGAAGTATTACACAAGCAGAAACGGAACTCAAGCAGCAATACATTATACTGACAGAGGTATCTCCACAGATAAACAGCTGCAGAGACACACAAGCAGGCTATGGAATGCTGCAGGTATTTAGATTGACAACATGATGGATGCACTCAATTGTAGGTATAGCAGTAGCAGCAACAGTGCCCAGCAGCTTCACTGCGTCCTGACTGGCTTCATTGAAAGATGACATTCTTGACATTGTGTGTGCGAAAAGCCTCAGGCTACATTTACCTTGCTATGTTTTTTGTTTTATGTTTACACCTCGCATTCAAACTGCTCCGGCGTTTCAGAGCCCCTAAACCAGAGAAAGTGTTGCAGTCTCAACGGCCACAAACGGAGACCTTTGGCAGCGCCGACACTGACGCCAATGTTTCGCTGCCTGATTGGGTCATGGCTAGCGTTACTGTGGCAACTACCAGCAACGGGCATACATGCTGCTTCCTATTTACCCCGGCACGGCATGCCCAGTATACGAGAATATTATGAGATATGCGGTTTGGGCATGTTAGTTTAAACGGAGATTAGTTGTTCTACTGGAGCTAAAAAGAGCTGTGTGCATGGAGTCCGCTTTTGGCTTAAAACTTTTTGGCTTTTGGAAAAAAACTAAAAACGTAGCAATGTAAATGTAGCCTCAGTCTAGTCTTCAGTGTTGGCGGCAGGATCTGTTGGGATGGTTACAGGTCACGCTGAGATTATGTTCAGTCGTCTCTGTTCTGATATAACTGTTGTGCTTTAAGCTGCACCAGACAATATTTCTATATTAACAATAGGTAAATCGGCTATGTGTAATGAGAAATATTTTGTGATGTACCCATGGAGAACATTGCAGTTCCCCTCAGTTTTAAGAAGCATTTTAGTGTCTTTTAGCTCATTGTTTTTGTTTTTTACTGCCCACAACTTGTCTTTCTTGATTCAGTCTCACTACCCTCATCAACCATGTTTCCAAGCAAATCTCTGATAATTGTGTGTATTGCCTCTAAACCTATGAATTATGGGCTAGTAGAAGTTAAATATGTTTTGTGATGTTGGGCTGCCGTGCCATTCTGTGTTTCTCTACTATTGTCCTTGTCAGATCAGTATTTTGTTAGAAAGCCTTTTAAAAGCTAGCATATATAGCCTTGGTCACGGGTCAGGTTCAGGTCTCAAATTCGGCAGTAGCAAGCAGGTTTAGACAAGTTGGGTCTTCTCACTTCCAACTCGTCACATATGGATGCTTGGTCAGGACCCCTTGGCATCACTGTTTTTAACACTCTGGGTTCCCCTTTGTTGTCATTTTTTTACATGCAGGGTATGGTTAGGTTTAGGTTAGTGTTGTGTTTGTTTGACCAACCCATTCACCCTGACCTCCTACCTATGCTGACTTTGTCGTTCAGTCGCTTAGTTGCTCTGAGTGTCTAATATTGCTGAAGAAGGGTTTATATTGGAGTGTATCGGTGCATCTCATACAGACGCTAAAGGGTGCCTGTGGGTCGGTATACGCCGCTGAGGGCCACTGACTAAGTTACCGCATTTGACATGTTTGGAGTGAGAACAGTTCTGAAAGGAGCAGATTTGGGCTGGATTAGGTCTTAATTTTAGGTCCATTCCGAACTCTATGTGGGGGGACTCGGGCTGCGAGTGTACACTTTACTCTCCAGTGTGCACATGCTCATGCCTGACTGCTTACTTTTTATATGAAGTTCCGTTGCTTTGTGTGTCTACATCAATGTCCCTAGCCTGGTGTGTGTGTGTGTGTGTGTGTGTGTGTGTGTGTGTGTGTGTGTGTGTGTGTGTGTGTGTCCACAGTTGGCTTCCTCCTCTCTCCCCAAAGTGTCGTTAAAAGGAGCCATTCTGCAGAAAGTGATTCATGTTCAATTTCACCATGAGTCCAACCATGATCCCTCACTCCCCTTTCATGTTCACCAGTATAAAGTAATACAAGGAAAGATTATGATGATGAACTGTTCTTTGAATATTATTTCAGCAGCAGGCAAAAAGAGTTTTATCAGCTGCTAAATTATCCATTTATATGGGAGAACAGCTTCTGAGGTCAGTGTAAAGTTGAAGGAAAATGGGAAACCAATTTGTGTGACCGTCAGGGATGGTGTTACAGTAGGTGTCCGTATGGTGTTTTTTATGGTTCTATTTCCCATTTTATTACATTTGGGTTCATTGCTGTTGTGATGCGTTGACTATAAATAAGAAAAGGTAAGAATGAGAGGAGCGGAGAGAAAAATGGAGGGGAGGGAGCTGAAAAGAGAAGACGGTGACAGTCAGAGAGCAGCACTTGGCCACATCATCAGTCTGTTAACCAACCTGTCAACCAATCCACAAGCCATTTTCCAGAGTGTCAGAAAGCCATTCAATCAAGAAAATCAACCAATGGCTCATTTGCTCCATCAGTGACTTAGCTTGGTCTAGACAGCCAACTGAAGTAGTTGTTCAGTCAACACACAACACGACAACATCTGGTCAAAGAAGCTTGTGTTATTCAGCTGCCAGCCAGCAAATCAGCCCATCATCCTGTCACTCAGCCAATACAGTAAGTTAGTCAACCAGTCAGTTATTCAGTCCATTAAGTCAGACTGGAGCCATCTAGTTAAATAGCTCTTTTCACACCTCATTTCTCCCCTCCCTCACATTTCTCTCATTTAGATGCAATGGGGAGACAGAATAAGTGGAAATGGGTCAAACAATTGAAAAGAAGGTGGAGAAAAATTAGATGTATATTTTTTAACGTTTCAGAACTTTTTTTTTTAAGGTAATGTGATCATTCTTCTATAACTTTTAAAACTCATTCTGACTCATTTATCCTTTTTCCCTCTCCCTCATTAGTTATTGTGCTTTCTTTTTTCCCTTAATTCTGTAGTATTCTCACACCTTTATTCTCTGGTCACAAATATATTTGTTCTACTGTCTAGACATCACTGTTTGACTCCTTACCAGACAGCCAATTTGCATTTATTGGCAAATCTGAGTTGGTTTTAAGGAAAAATCAGTGTAATAAATGGAAGAAATCTTGGCGCATCTAAAAATAATCTTTCATTTGCACAGAACGTTTATTTGTTGTTCCTGCAGTCCTCCGCCTCAGACAGCAGACCTTTCAATGTGTCATATTCAATATGACTGTTAAATGAGTTAGATGCCACATGAACAGACAAAACAATAAATATCATCATCTTTTTGTCGATTTAGATTTTGAAAAGCTTTTTGAAAAGCTTTTGCTGACAACAAAACTGGCATCTCCCATCGGGGGAATTCTTGCCTCTCCAACTTCATTGTCTGTATGTTTACTACCTTAATCGGTTAACAAATACACTTCTCTCAATACAGTCAGACAAGACAATCTAAACAGCACCCCGGAGATCCTGTACAGGACTGAATAACTGTCAGCCACTGTGTAATATGGTCCAGTTGACAGTGATTTCACCAAACCACTTCCAGCACACATTTTTCAACGCTGATGAGGTTAGGAGCATGTGCCTGCTTCAAACTGAATTTCTGAAAGCTCTCCATCCTTGAGCAAGCCACTGAATCCTAACCAGCTCCAGATGTGTGCTCCTCTGTAGTTGACCCTTAACTCCTGTCCCCTCTGTGGTGAGGGTATAAGACCTCATGTTTAATCAGCCTGTCCTGTTAAAATGTTTTCCAAGGCACTGTTGGCATCAACTACACTGAAAGGCACCATCATGAGCTGCAGTTTCAACATACACAAGCAGCTTCCAAACCAATATATATATATATATATATATATATATATATATATATATATATATATATATATATATATATATATGCTGTGTATATATAAATCTCAAGTTGCTGAGTACAATAAATGCTTTATTGAAAACACACGTTTTGCTATTATATCCCTCAAAGGGAAGGCACATATCTTCTCTCTGCTACATGCAGCTAACCCTATCAGTTCTTATTTTACAGGCTTGTTTCATATGTTGATTCACTCCTTGCGCTTAGGCAGTGGCAGAGTCAGGTAATCAGAGGGGCAGGGGCGGAAAAAAAAAGGGCACCAGCATGCAGGAAGTTTTCTAGCTGGTAGGAGACCCCAGAGGGCAATTTATCATGGTTTCTCATTTTAAGGGCACCATTTCATTATGTTTTACCTGTAGGGCACTTTTGAAAATGGGGAATAGTAAGATTCTGCTTTAGAGATTGTTCGGTATTTATGGAATGGACCACCGGAGGAAAATAGGGGAGGGTAATGTCTTTTTATTCTTTGTTGAGGGGAGGGTCATCCAACATTTTTCAGTCCGGGGAGGGGAGGGGGGGGTCACCCAACTTTTGTATTCATGAAACAGCACAATTTCAAAGTGGCTTGTTTAGTGCATATTTTTCCATGTAGCTCTTAGTCTCAGCCCTCCTTCGCTACCAGATGGGTCTGATCCATGAGTTTGCTGGGGTGCAGGGGGAGCACTGCCCCCCTGGTGGCTGAAACGGATAATTGCATTGTTTAAAAAATTAGTGGAATAATTACTTCTGGCATGACCAGATATTTTATAAATATCTTAAATAACACAAAACAACCAAATGGTGGTAGGTAATACATCAGATTTCATATACTGCTTTAGTAAAAAAAATATTACCTGGCTGACGATGGGAGCAGCAGGACGCAAAAAACGAAAATGACTGTTGCACTAGTCTGATCATCTTACCGTGCCAAGGTTGCAATAAAGGTTTCCTAAATGACACATTTGATGTCAGCTTACTAATTGATTGCGGGTTTTGTGTAGATTTGAACTTTTATACGTTTATTCCACTTTGTTTAAACGGCGAAGTGGAGGAAGCCTAGTGACGAGTCCATAGCAACCAGTTTGTGTGTTGAATGTTACCCAGAGTGCCTTGCTGAATGGTCTCAATATTTTATTGTTTTATTTCATGTGAATACTAGTTTGCTAGGGGAGTAACTTAGTATTTGAAGTAAGGCAGTAATGCAGGAAGTGTGCATTTAGTTTCCATTCTTATTTTGTTTCCACAACGCTAGTGAGTAAATCTACTGAAATGGCCACCACACCATAACAGAGGAGTGGGATGTGACAGATGAGAATGCAGAGGTTTATTCACAAATGTCATGGATGTAAAAAAAAAAGAATGGAAATCTGTATGTCTTTGCCAAGCGCAAACCAGTACAGAGGGTATCGATAAATTGTTGGGGGAGGGTCATGCCTTTTTTCCAAATCGTTTTGGAGAGTCATAGAACATTTTTTACTGGCGAGGGGAGGGTCATGTCTATTTTGGCTGAAGGTCCCAAAACTCCTCCGGTGGTCGCTTAAATAAATAACGAACAGTCCCTTAGCTCTCTGCAGGATATGCTAACAAAATGATTGATGTTTTACATAGGAGCCATTTAGTAATCGTGCCATCTCTCCTCTCCTCTTCTCTCCTTTTGTTATTTATTCTCTCCTCCTCTTTCCTCCTTACTTCCTTTCTCCTCTCGTCTACATATGGTTTGTTGGTTTTCCATAGAGGACACACCAGTACGCACTAATGCCTTCTTGTCAAAACAAGTGTGTGTGCATTCATGTGTGTGTTTCTGTGTGTACCTGCATCCTGGCAGTACATCTTTAGTGTCTTAAATGTAAATCTTAATCACTATTCCCTCTGCAGCTGTAGCACACGCACGCACGCACACACACACACACACACACACACACACACACACACACACACACACACACACACACACACACACACACACACACACACACACATAACATGCTTATCCATGCAAGCAATAAAGTATCCACTCACACATGCAGCACACATTCACAACCATGGGGCATTTTACCCCTCTTCTCAGTATAACTATGATTATCCCTCCATCAATCGACTGCATCTCAACCTCTCCTGTCACCTTCAAATTGGCTCTCAGACTTAATGATCTTTTAAAAACATTGCATACTCCACAGAAATCCCATGAAGCCTCTGTCAGTCTACTTTTTTTCTCCTCTCTGTAATCCTCATTTTCTCTGCCTCGTTTCTGTTCACGTTCCTCAGTGGGAAATCTGCAGAGAATATGGCACATGCAAATGCCTTCACCTTGTCACAGCGTAGTATGTATGATTGTCTCCTTGAGCATATAGTGTGTGTGTGTGTGTGTGTGTGTGCATGTGTGGTTTTGAGAGTTTTGTGTGTTTGTGCTCAAATTTTTTTCTTTATTTTTTTCCCCCTCTTGACAGTCTCTCCAGACTTATATCCTCCCTTTGTCCTCCAGTCACTCTTAAACTCATTGTATTATATCCTTCAAAAAAGAGTCTTCCTGCTCCTATACAATAGCATTTTGGCAAATGATAGCCAAGGTTGATGTTTTGTTATAAATAAGCTGTTAAAAGTAAGAAGTTAATTTGCCTCAAGTCTTATTGAGTTCTCTATTTACATTGCTGTCACTTTAAGACTCTCAGCTGGTAACCGCTATGTCACGTGAGCCGTAGTTAGGAAGTAAACGAATGCTACAAACAAACGGTTCAGTGATCAAGTCAGCTACAGTTACATTTGCCTACATTTATGCCTAGAGTAGCATCGTTGGTATGTGTTCATTCACTGTTTTAAAATAATTACATACAGTAGGTTCATAGATTATTAGTTTGATGTCAGTGTTATTTTGTGTTAAGTTTATATTAGAAATGCTTGTGATCGCTGGCGTTGGTGCTGTGACTAACGTTGCATGGTTGCTAGGCAACTACAAGACATAGGACAGGCTACACTCTTATGAATGAACATAATATTGTTTACATTTAAAAATGTCTTTGTACAGCATAATCACACTCACTATCAGTTTAATAGTCATGAATGATATGGTGTAACGGTAGAAAGGAAATATTTGAATCGATGAAATTACATTCTGAACATTAGGCTATATTGTATGTTAAAAGCTAGCATAGAATTGATTAGTCTGTCTTTATATGTTACAGTTTCACACTTTTCTTGCAACGTTATTAAACCTGTGGATGTGGGAACGACTGTCTTTCAGAGTCTTGATGTTAGGAGAGAGTTTAGCTGGCTGTCAGTGTATAGAGCAATACCGAAGACGGCACAGTTGAAAATAACCAGAAATATCCTCTAAACTGTACCAGCCAACTCTGCACTTTTCCAGCGCTACACAACAGCAAAGATGTTTGGTTTAGTTTAGAAATGAGTCAGTCCTAGTAGAGCTTTTGCGTGAAGTCGTACCTTGGGTGATGCAAATTTGCAGGCTTAACCAATGAAAAGCACTGACCTTTGAGAAAAGAGAAGAAGCTATGATTTTAGCTGTGTTGCACTTTCCAATCTGATATTACCCCGTTCTTCAGTGTAAAGTGTGTCAAAAACAGAGATGCAAAGTCATGGTCATAGTCATAACTTGCAATTAGTCTTGAGAAAGCAGTAGATGAAACAAACATGTTCCCAATGCATTACCTGGTTAGCAGCCCAGCTTGCTCACTGCTAGTTTGCCCTGCAAGTAGTTAACGTTACAATCTCCAAAATCTCTGTTTTGTTTACTTTGGCGTAACCTATAAGCACGATAAGCCATAATTGCTTTGTGTGCTTGTGTGTTTTTTGGACCTCAGATCCAAACAGATGCAGATAAGGCACATGTGGCAGATAATATGTTTGCTCTTCTATAAGTAAAGTATCTTATTCAGTGTAGCTCTTAAACATGTATTCTAGAGAAGGAATGCCTTTTTGTAGTTGATCCTTTTGTTTTGACCTCTTTTCTCTTTCCATTAGCTGCCTGTCCTTTTTTTAGAATCCCTTTGACATTTCTCAACAACCATATCAATTTATCATGTGCCCTTCTGTTTTTGTTTTTTTTGCCATCTAGTCCCACTATACTTTTCAATTCTTCCCCAGACGTCCCTCCATAACTATAACGATGTATCTAACTGTCCCTTCCCTCACTTTAGCATGTCCATGCTGGCCCTTCTCCAACAGCTCTCTACCCTTCTGTTCCTCCCTCTATCCAGTCTGTCTCTTTATCTCACTTTAATATCCTTCCCAGGTAGCTGTTTTCAGCCACACAAAAAAAGGTTCTGATAAACATTTACTGTCGTCAGTTAGCAGGTAACAAGTGAACATACAGTCCTTAGCATCTGTGGCTTAAGACTCATATCTTTTTTTGTGGAGTTCATTCAAACCAACACAAAGCAACAAGAGGATTAACATTTGTATCCTCAGAATATCAGAAACAAATTCCAAACAGATGCTAATGTTGCTCCGTATATGGCAGAGGTGTAAATAATAAATAGTTTGTTAGCACAATAGCATAACAACTGTATCACTGTGGATAACCACGTCCACGTACTTTAGTTTTTGGCCTGGGGCTTTTCGTCATGGTTTGGGCCTTGTACTTCAGAATGAGGGCAATAATGGCACACCTGGGTAGCACCCCATGTACAGAGGCTTAGTCCTTGCCGCAATGTCTGTGGGTTTGATTCCGACCTGTGGCCCTTTGCTGCATGTCATTCCCCCTCTCTCTCCCCTTTCATGTCTTCAGCTGTCCTATCAATGAAGGCATAACGCCTAATAAATAAATAAAAAGAAGTTAAAAAGGAGAATAAGAGAAATAATCATCGCATGAGGGAACTCATCATCATAGAGCTGGTTTCACATCACCGCGCCTTACAACACGCCTTTTAAAAAAAAACTAAGCATTTTTTAAAGCAGCTCCTGCCACCCGATGTTACAGCCAGAAGTTCAGCATGGTGAACTATGGGCGGTAGAGCAATATCTGTGTGTGTTCATGTGGGTAGCAAACGCTTCATACCTCTACTGTCATGACCAAAACCGCTTCCCCTATGTCGCCTACCTCATTGAAATAACTGGAGGCAGCGAGTAATCCAGTGACGTTGTAAAAGCCCCATATGGCGGCACACTATGTCTGGTGTTGGTTTTGAAAAACTTTAAGTAAGGATTGAAAAAGGTGGAGAACAACACATGGGGATGGCCCCATGCCTGTGTGTCGCCTTGGGCCCCCAAAATGCTAAATCCGTCACTGCCTTTTAGCTGTTAGGAGTACAGCGTTGTAGGTCATGACTTGCACGTCATTTAAAGTGTAATCCTTGAACAATGTACTATGCCCACCTCAACTGCTGCTTGCACAAATAAAATACCTAGAACCTTAACAGAGTTTCTCCAGGCTGGAGACAGCTGTGGAGTGTGTTGGGAGCTCCCTGACTTCTCTGTCTTTAATAGCACAGCATCACAGTCAGAGGGAGAGACACTTGAACTGTTGATGTAGAGATGCTGACCTGTAAGCCACTGAATTCCTATTGGCTGCTGTTCTGTAGCTGAACCTGACTGTTGTGGGGGCCAGAGAAGAATAGCATTTCCCTCTGAAAGACAGCAACAGCATGACATCAAAATTTAAACAATTGCAAAATAAAATGTTACCACCTCACTGCTTCTTTTTCCACAGTTTCATCTATCTCTATCTCAGGCCTGTTTCTTATATTTTATTACTCCCTGTGCACATCATATTCAGCTATAATGTTCAATAAAGCAGAAATGCAATAAAAATAATATTAAAAAATGGTCATGCAAGAGGAGGTGTAGAGCGAAGGAGAAAGAATGTATTTTGTCTTTGTTCTCTGGGGAGGAACAGTCTCTCCCCCACACACACACTCTATGCACTCTAAATTTGCACCGGAAGCACTCAAGTCATTATGCAAACAAAAATATTTTTTCAACATGGGAAATGACACCATGTGTCTTTGTCTCCTTCTTCGTCATCTTCTTTCTGTGCTCATCTGCTTCTTTCTCTTCCTGCCCAGAAACACACTAGAGGGCTGTATCATAATTGTGTTTTTTTCCTCTCCCTCCCCATGTATCTCCCTGTTCTATTATTTATCAGCTGTTTATTTCCCACTTTACTTTTTATTTCTGTATTTTCCTGTTTTGATTTTCTCCTTTTGATTATTTACTTTATTTGCCTCTCAGCCTCGCTCTCTTTGTCATATTAGTTTGTCCCTGGTTCACTGCGGTCAGAACACACACACACACACACACACACACACAGGCCTCCCAGCTCTCCAGGGATGACCCTAGATCTGACTAAGAATGTTGGACCCCCCCCCATCGAACCATGAGACAGATGACCCCACAGCCACACACACACACACACACACACACACACACACACACACACACAAAAGCAATAACAAAGACATTTGCGGTCACTTAAGATACGTGTGTGTGCAGTTTTAACGTCACAGGAACATTGTTTGATTTTATGCCCCATTTGACCTTTAATAGCACTGAAATAATGGACATCATAAAACTATAGCACCTTAAAAAGGCCTTAAGGCTCACCGTGAGATATGCTGTCCGTTACATATTTTAGGACATACATTAGTGTGTTGATCCGTGATGGCAGGAACAGCTTCAAGATTCTTCAGGGATAGTAAAAACACAAATACAGGAAAAACAAAATTAAATTAAATTATTATAGTCTATATGTCTAATATGTTAACTGCTAATGTTTTTGTCCATTATCTTGAGTAAAAAAAGCAATCTCCAATCTAAGTTTCCTACAAAATGTTTTTACTAATAGGAATTACTTGTGTAATTATGCAATTTACAGTAGAAATATATTATGGTATTGACTTTGCCTTTGGGCAATAAGCAATGATTGAGTGAAGGAATAAAAGAGAGTAGAAATTCTAGCATGAAAAGCAATGTGGAAAAGAGATGAGCGAGAGAGCGAAGGATGAAATAAATCACACTTATTGATTGTTAATCTAGTTTTTTATGCTTTGGCCAATATTCTTTCACCGTGTTGTTGAACAGATTAAGAAAGACTCACGGCACAAATGTGAGAGCTTGTGCATGTACAGTACAATTTCTTAATTTATTGCCCCTTATTAAGTCCCAAATGTCACATTGTTACCTTTCAGTTTAGCCTTTCCCACCACTTTGATTTGTGGTAAAAAATAAAGAGGAAAATGCCCAAGGAGCAATTGTCAATCTTCTGCCGGAGGCGTGAATAGGTTCCAGTGGAAATAGAAAAGGGCATAAAGGGGATTTATGCAGAGAGTACTGTTGAAGGAGAGAGAGAGCAAAAGAGATCGTAATAAACTGCTTATCTATTACATAGCTGAATCAGCCTTTAGATTTTATGTTTTTTCAGCCTGGCCGTTATGTGAAGTGGATTGTATTTGCGTGATCACGGCGTTAATTGAGACCTGGCTATTGTTATGCTCATTATTGTTACAGTTTCTGTTCATTATCAATTAACTCATTCTGTGCTCAGTTTGACCTAACAGCTCTCAGATTGATTTTTGCTATTCCGCGACTATGTTACTGCTTTTTAAAACTGTATTTATTGTACATACATCTTCACACATATGTACAAAGTACAATTACAATAACATAAAATGGCATAACATAAAGAAAAAGTAAAAAGAAAAAAAGAAAGAAAAACATATCGCACATGTTTACATATAATATATACTAGATCAAAATAAAATGACATAATTATTGACTTCCAGTGTCCCTTCTTGACCTCTATTATGTTAATTGTAGTTGTCTAGTCTATATCGAAGACAATTCATTTAGGGGGTTGCTCCAGTGCCACCAGAAGATCTGCCGGATTTCCCTAATTTTCGGCCTGATGTCTGTCACCTTCCGCGTTCTTTGGGTTGGCATTTTAAACTCTGGTCGATTTATCAAGGACTATGGTTAACAGCTCCTCAGATCTCTGCAGGGTAAATCCAGACAGCTAGCTAGACTATCTGTCCAATCTGAGTTTTCTGTTGCACGACTGAAACAACCTTTGAACATACACGTTCCACCAAAACAAGTTCCTTCCCGATGCTGTGGAGGAAGGTCTGGCAATGCGAGAGTAGTAGCTGTCCATTCCTTTTAATATGCCATATCGTCTGTCAAAATGACAATATAAATGTTACATAATGGAACATGTGCATTCAAACATCTATTAATCACTGCAAAATGAATATTGTGTTACAGGGTTTAGAGTTCTGTGTAACAACCTTCATCTCCAAATAGAAAAGCATGAAGCATGAAGCCATCATTCACAGCTCCATTAAACATTAACTACTCTTTTAAGATACACACCTCATTCTGCTGTCAACAAACTCTGCAGCTCCAACACTTAATCACAGCATCTCAGAAACGTGTCCTAAATGACCTCATTCCGACAGCACTTTCACCATAGTTTGCAGGACCGATGGAACTGCTGAACATCTGAGTTCTAAAAACACTAAGTACTACAAAAGTGGCATCTATTTTCTTTGGTGCAAATTGCTGCTCTGTACCAGATAGTAACTCAACAAACCTTTGCCCGTGACTTAAAATTCACATGTTGAATTTTAACCTTTTGCACAGGAGACATATATCATCCCCCTCATATACACACACAGAAACATCTATACCAGTGTGCACAGCTGTTTTATTTGGTCCGTAATACCAATATCTTTCTGTGTTATATTTCCCTTAACTGATATATATCTCTAATGTCAGATTTCATTTTGTATGTGTGTGGGCTGCAAATGATAAACCAGGTGGCACACACTTTCCCTCTGTGTTTTGGTTTTGAACACACACACACACACACACATACACACACATACACAAAGCATCAGGAGCTGCACAGTACCAACTAGGGAGTCACTATGTAATATGCCATATATCAAAGTCTCTCCTTGAGCGACTTCGGGCATAATTGATACAACAAAGGATCACACTGCAAGAGTCACTGGACTCACTGGGAGCGACTCCTAAAACACAAGAAGCCAACATGACCTTAAGACACACTCTGGATAGCTGTTTGCCATTTTAATTCATTTCGAAGACTGAAGTCTGAATTACCAAGTTTGTCAGAAAACATCTGTCATCTTTGAAAACGGTGTATTCACAAACAGGAGGTACTCTAACAGACATACTTGAGCATGCATGTGTTACACCATAATGTGATGTATCACCACATATTATGCCAGTGTTTAGCTTGTTTAGAGTCACATTAACAACAGAGTGATTTTAAAGAAGGCAGCACTACAGTACACAATATTCGTATCTTGTATGGACGAAAAGCACTGATACATGGACCTGAAACGTTCAAATCTTTGCAAAAAGTTATCAACAGCAACTTTACAGCTAAACGTTGCCAGATGCAGCATTCCAGGATGGGAGAAAAACGTGCTCTGGTTTATTGGCATTTCTTTAAACCAATCACAATCATCATGGGCATCACTAAGCGCCCGGCAGAGCCACAGTAGCAAAATAGCCTCGGAAAGGAACTTGTTTTGTTTTTTTCTTTAACATGGATTAATTGATTTTATTGGAAACTTTGGGGCAGCCTAACAAGCTCTAAACCCACATGAAGATATTATCACCAAGTTGATAATTTAGTTGTTAAGGTATGAAAGTGTTAGCAAACAGGTATATTTACACATCTAGTAGACACGGAGCAGCGTTCATATAGAGTTGTGTTTCTGATCACCGATCATTATCGGCCGATAAAGGCTTTAAATAGTTTGATCGGTGGTCTCCATAAAGGTCGATCAGATGACGCACTACTCGTGAGAAAATGTTCTATATGTAGCTAAGTTACACACTAACCAGACGGCTGACCGTTGGCAGAAAAAGCAGTTGGACTGATCAGTCTCCCCGAGTTGGTCAAAAAAGTGCCTCGGAACGAGGGTGGGACATTAGCCTTGTATCCTTGTAATGGATTGGACAGTTTTTGTTAAAGAATGCTGTTGCTAAGTAACAATGCACACTGCTTATAGGAGTCGTGTTACGTTACTGCTAATGAATCCCCAACATTTCCGGATTTTGCTGCTTCATAATAAAAACATTAAAATACCAAAATAACGGAGGACTTTTATTGTGATGAACGTACAGGAAATGAAACCGTTCACAGCCGGGGCTTTGACCACACATAGTCGAGTAGCTAGCTAGTTTTCAGCGCTAGTCCGGGATGCAGCTAGCTAGCTGAGCAGAGGTACAGACGAAAGGAAAATTATCTGTTAAAAAATGTGGCGACATATCCCCGGTGTTAAGAGGCCCGCCGCGGAGTCAGCAGTAGCTATGGATGTATAAGCTGTTGAGGGCGAAGTAAAGAAAAATATAAAGTACTTTTCGAACAAGTGGCGCATTGACAAAACGTACAGCGAAAGACCGTGCAAAACATTTCAGACCGTCCTGCCAACCTGTAGACATTTTAACGTCAATGTAGACTGTAACGATGTTTAAGTCGCTTGAAAGCTGCTGCTGTTTTAATCCTGTTGGCTCTCTGCTGCTCAGTTCTACCCCGCACTGACAAGACACACACACACACACACACACACACACACACACACACACACACGGTGGATGCAGGAAAAACTGGAGATGAGACGTACAGGATGACCTAAATTGAGGACATCTACACTTAATACATCCATGAGCTACACTCGTTATTGTAGATCAATGATAAGTTAAAGTCCAATAAGATCTTTATCAAACCGTATGAATGTGTGTCCCAGGCCAGGATAGGAAATTAACTAGCAATGTAAAGATCAACAAGCTACTGACACATAATAAATACATTGTATTAATAATAAAAAAAATAATTTAATAAGGCAATTTAAAATATGATAGTGCACTTTCTTTTATAAATTTGAATTCTGGAAAAAGTGGCTGGTAAAAAATGTAAGTGGCCCCACCCTGCTGGAACACACTGAAGAACACACTGACAGTTTTTTTGTAATGTATTCCGAATAAGGCTTTAGCTCTATGTTCAGCTCTAAGCTGTTTGTTTCTAACAGAGGAAGTGGAATGTTGAACGTTTCCTGTCAATAAAAGTAAACTGTTGACAATTCACAAAACATCATCTTCTGTTAATTTTAATACTTATACATTGTTGTTAAGAATATTAAAATTAATATATGATAAATATATGACATGATAAAAAGAAGGTTTCAAATAGACCTGGTGATCGGTGATCGGTCGATACTACTCCCAGCAATCGGTGATCGACCTCAAAAATCCTGATCGGAGCACACTTTATATATATATATATATATATATACATTCACAGTCATTATGCCATACAGATATTATCGCTGAAATATATGAACTTATATTTTTCTCCGATGATATCTGTATAACATTATAATGACCAGATTATATCTGTATAATGTTATATAATCTGTATAATGTTATATAATGTTATAATGGCGCCCATATATAGAGGTTTACTCCTCAACGCAGCGGGCCCGGGTTCTACTACGACCTGCGGCCCTTTGCTGCATGTCGGTTCATTTTTCAGCCTAACAGATTACAGTAAAGAGTTTTAAATCATTACAAAAACTGAACCATTACATTTAAGGTTAAAAAAGTAGGCTCTGATATTATAGGCTGTTTAATTGGGCCTCTTGGTGAGTGTAGGCCCTGGGTTGGCTAATTACATTGTCTCCAAAATCTATTTGAAAATCAAAATCAGTTCTGTCGGAGACAGGGTTAGGAGGTAACTGCGCTGGCTAACAGGGGGATAAGTCTTCTGGACTGTGATCAAAAAAACTAATTAACCTCAGTAAATGGTTCTTCTTTTACATGCAAGTCATATTGTCTCCGCACCGTTCATTTGAAATGTAATTAAGTGTTTGACACCTGAATGGAGGCTGTAATAATGGCTTAGATGAGTTGACATTTTGGAGATGTGATTGCTTTTTGGAAATAGAGGACATCTTGTTGAAGATAAGGAAATTAAGTGCGGAAAGCGACTAAACTAATAAGCAAAACATTTTAAAAAATTTAGTAAAAGTAGTGAATAGATGCCTGTGCCATGTTGTCTGTGTCACATTGCGACATTTTTCCATCCTGGCTGATTCACACCATCTGCTTCCACCTGGATGTCTGACAATTATCAGCTGAACCACTTGGCTGAAAAACACATCATTCTGAACAAACTGCTGACCAAACAGTGTTAAGTGCCCTCTCTGTCAGCTCTCTACCTCTGCCATCTCTCTTTTTTTTCTTCCTCCCTCTCTCCTTCACACATCATCTGTCTCCTTTGTCTGAGTCATCCGTCTCAACGATTAATACAGCCTGCCCACATAGAACAGAAAAGCAAGGTTCAGCTACAGTACAGCAGGGCTTGGGGAATCCATATCATACAGGAATGAAGGACAATCGAACCAATAAAACATTCAGATGACTGAATTATGTTTGGAGGAAATGCTCTGACTCATAATCATTTGTTTATAGAAGGAAAGAATATGCAGGAGAGAAACACAGACATACACATTAAAGGGATGAGCTTTGGTGGGAATTTTCTTCATTGTGGGTTATTGCGTAGTGACTTATGATTAGCAAACGTAGCATTTAGACATGATTTCATATTTTGAATAGTTACCAAATTATGTGTGGGTCTGTTGCATTATGTCAAATAAGGTGGTAGTATCAAATGATGTAGTTGTCTTTGAGACACATCAATAACAAGTAAACAAATGTTTTAGGTGGGAAATAAAACTTGTCAACCTGCTAAGACAAGGAGAGTTCAGGCATTTTCACAGGATACACACTATTGGAGCTCTGTATTAAGATGTTGTATTTATGCCCTATGGAGATTTAATTCAAGAAAAAGTTCAGTCTTAATGGTAAAGAACATTTTGCTACGAGTAAGACATTTAGTTTCAATTGGGTTAAAATTAACCACATTGATGAATATTTTGATTGGCCACAGGAAAGCCACACAGCTTCACAATGTTATACATTGGCAAATTATTTTGTGACTTATCTACTGTGAAACTGTTATGATAGAAAGATCTGAGAAGAGAGGATTGCATATCTTGGCAGAATGTGGAAAATGTGTAAAGGAAACAAATGGGTTTGTTTACACACTATGATATCTGATGCTTGTTGTCTTCCGCTTTCCGCGCTAGCCGCAATTGAAATGTCATCAAATATTGTAGTGCCCCCGTCTGTGTGTGACAGACGGATTTGAAGTAATACATATAATCATCTGCCTCCATTTCATTGCGGCTGTAAAATATCGAACCAAGTAACTGTTTCTTGCAATCCTCCCACCTCGTAATCGTGTTGAAGACCTGCAGAAACCGTTGTGATACTCTGGCCAAAGCAACAGACTCAACATTGTGTTTGGTTAATGAGTACATGGCCACTTTGACCCCTAAAGTGTTCAGCATAAGTACACACATACATACAAACACAGGCACACACTCAAAACACACACATACACACAGTGGGCAGTTTTTTCATTGATGATAAGTGTTCTGTGTGTGCCTTGGGTGTATTACGGCAGCAGACCTATTAATCAGTGTAAATATAAAAACACAGACACACATGCACATAAAAGACTCACACACAGCATAATTTGACCAAAGAGCAGCATGCTGTGTTATGCCCTGGAGTATATTACAGTAGGAGCCATATTAATCAATACATAAACACAGTCGACCGCTGACAGAGGGGGACAGCAGCAGGTGTTGAATCAGTGCTGTGTGCATTCGTGTGTGTGCGTGTACACTCGTCTACAGCAGCGCAGAGATTTGATTCATTGGCTTTATATTGAGACTGCAGTATAATACTTTAAAGTAATAATAATGATTTATATTTGATGGGTTTATACATTTGCAAGCTATGCCATTTTTTTTTCTTACAGTACACAGCTCTTAATGATTTAACTCCATTTAACTTTATACACTTGCTCTGGTGTTACAGTCTATATTTGAAGTGGATTAAATTTGGTAGTGTTTGTTATTTATCTGCACATGGTAGCTCATAATGTTGATGAATTGTTTCACTTTTGAGTACAGTTTAAATTAAACAAAAAGTGGTCACGCACGTAAAGAACCTCTGTGAAGTAACAAATAGCTCCAGCATGCATCCAGCATTCGACAACTTCATTACAATCTGTCAATAGCCAGTTTAATGGAGTTGTTTTTAAAAAATTGGAACACATCCTCACTGAAAACACCATATAGTTTGTCTGTGCAAGCAGCTTATTACATCCCTTATTTACGTTTATTGTTAGGCGGTGACCTCTAGCGGCTGTGTTATTTATGATGGGAGTAAAGAAGGAAGTCAGGGCCGGTAGTATAAAGAGCAACAAAGTTCGCAGAGGGAGGAGGGAATGGCTGGAAAGGTCAAACAAGCACCAAAAGTCAACATTGAACAATTTTAACTTACGTACATGAATAAAGTTAGGTAACAAATACTTATTTTAACCCAAACCATGATTTTCTCCTAAACCTATCCAAGTAATTTTCAAAAGTAGTTCCGTTTCAAAACATTAAAACAGTGCTACATATATACGTCATATATGTTGTTTTGATGGTCATCGCCAAACAACATACTCTGTTGTTTAGGCATGAGGATGTGTTGAAAATGTGCAGTATTCTTACAGTATTAGTAAATCAACAAACTTGATCTGAGGGCCCAGAAATAATACAACATATACAATGAATTTTCTGAATGAAAAAAAAAAATGTAGACACACAGAACATATTTTATTTTCTTTTGACCCAAGCCAAACGTTTGGTGGAAAATTACTGATTGTAAGATATACTTTCAATTGCACTTAATATACTGTGCCTGCAATCCCAGATGACAAACGGGCAAGAGTTCCATCATGAACAGTAGCTCATTGTAGTTTAAGTTTATACAGTGTTGTTCTTATTTAAAAGCCTTACACGAAACACATTTTTCTTCCTATCATGAGAAACAGTAATGTAGTCAGATTAAATCAGATGAAAGCATATTTTTAAATTGTCGGCATTATATTAAGGGCCAAACAACTCTACCCTTTTTTTTTTAACACTTAAAGGTATGTCATCTCTTCCTAACTACGCAGTCCTATAAATTGTGGATTATTCCCTCATGCAAAGTCTGCAGGATTCTGAACTTTTGGAGAGTGTTCACAAAGGGCTCAAAAGGTTCATGGGGGAGCCCTCAAGAACTTGTCGATTTAGCAGAGGTACATCCTCGGGCTTGTATCAAAGTGAGTCTATGAGGGCAGACGTGGGGTTTGGACATAATAAACCAACATTTTAGCTGTGATGATGTTTTTCAGACTAAGCCAGTCGTCACACTTTCAACCAATCGTATACGGTGTATGAACATTTTCATTATTAAAGTGGCTATATGTAACTTTCATTTTGTGTTGATTCTAGCGGCCGCTTTAGACAAAATCTGTAGAGATTTTACCACCCCTGCTGTCGTAAAGATCTTTTCTTTACGGTGCTGTATTGCCCACTGTAGAATCCTGAGTTAACGTTACAGGGTGGTCATTTAGTCGCGATTAATACTTTGCTCAGACAGAAAATCATTAATTTACACTAAGAGAATACGTTACAGATGCATAAACCGGTATCCCTGTCACTTTGTCACGAGCCAAAGCATTAAGAGATTCTTAACCAACAGAGTAATATCTTATATTATAGCGCATTTCTTGAAACCCAAGGATGATTTACACAAGTACAGGGGGACAAGGGAAAACACAACACAAAGGCCAACCCAAACAGAAACTAAATTTTATGTAATTTTATGTTGGCTACAACATCAGATGAAAAACTACACAGTTTCAGAAACATTTAAAAGTTAAATATAGTAACTTTAACTGCATGTTCAACAATATACTTGTAGTGCCTAGTTAAAATCCTTTCCCAACCCTGTTTAGTGGACTCAAATTGATTTAATTACTATCGCAGCGTCCCCTGTGGACCTGTGGCTCGTCCCCTCATCAGACCTGCTGCATGCATCCCCAGCTGCATCACTTTACTAATTGTCATTGTAAAGTTGCCTGAGCTGCTTTGTGGTTGTGCCTTTTCTCAATTCCACCCCTAGCATATCTCTTACGTTATTCATATTATATCTCTTGATGCTCTTTTTATTTTTGTTTTTATTTTATTTTCAAATAGCAAACATTCCCTTTACACTTTGGAGCGAGTATATAGAATAAAATGTTACAACCATCCATGGGTAAACATACATTTCTCTGTGTTTAACTCTGCAATTGGGAGAACATAAGAATAGATTATAATACAGAGAGTATAAATCCGACTTTACGATTACTTTTCCAGTTACTTAAATGAAAACAATAGAGTGGGGCTGAATTATAAGCCAGCAGAGAGAGGTAACACAATAGACTAGATTTGCTCAAGTTTCTTTTCTTACCGCCACTGTCTATGCATGTGGTCTCCTGAAGCTGTTTTTTTTTGTTTTTGTATTTCTTTCCATCCACTTGCTCTCTCCTTTCCTCCCTCTCTTGAACTTGTTCATCTGCATTAAGAAACATGAATCATACTTGACTATTTGATGCTTATCTCTCAAGTGAATTTCAGGTTCAAAGCAATATATCTGAGATAAGATGGCAAAATGGCCAGTAATATATTAGTATGCATTAGAATGTTATTCCATGGCTTTGTCTAGTGGAATTACTGTTACTGAACCCTCTTTGATTTTCGGTCTGCATTGCTTTTGAAGGCCAAGCTATTTTCATTTTTCCTAGTAGTGCTCTTAGATTGTTGAGGGACTGTTTGTGTAATTTGTTATTATAGAAAAATACTCCCATGATTGAATCGTCTGTGTTGCTATGCCTTACAATCCTATAAGGTCAGGGGTTTAATTACTTCTTAACCCTTGTGTTGACTTCGGGTCACATTGGACCGTTTTAAATTTTTGTTTTATATCAGAAAATATTGGGCGTAGAAATAAGCGCTGAAAATGTGTATAAGAAAAATTTAAAAATTTAAAACATTGGAAAAAGCAAAAACAAATTGTGAAAAAAGACGTCACAAATGTAAGAAAAAAAGTGCTTCCTTACAAGGTTGAAACGAAGACAACACAAGGGTTAATCCATATTCCTGTTTAAAAACACATGACAGAAGTCTGAAAATCAATGAAAAGTGCGTCTCCATATTAATGTCATTACTGTGATTACATTAAATGCAGAAAGAAATGATGGGCCCTTTACCACAATAGCATATTATCCCTTAGGCCATGGTTACACTTCTCTTCTCAGTGGAACTTTTGTCATTTGATCATGCCAGGACATGATCAACTGATCAGTACCAGTGAAAGAGACGGCCTACAGAGAGGAGGTCAGAGCCCTGACATCTTTGTGCCAAGACAACAACCTCCATCTATTGTCAGAAAAACAAAGGAGCTGATTGTGGACTACAGGAAGCGACAGAAAAAAGAAAAAGGCCCCATTGTCATCAATGACACTAATGCCCTGTTTACGCGAAGGGAAGACGCAGATATTTTCCTGCGGTTTGGCCTCTCATTTACACGAAAACCCCATTTTTATCACAGAAAACGATTATTTCTAAAAACTCCGGCCAAAGTGGAGATTTTGGAAAACTTTGTTTGCACATTTGCATGTAAACTGAGACAAATGGAGGTTTAGGCAGCCGAGGAAGTGAGGAAGAGAAGAGAGAGGAAGTGATTCGTTGCTGTTGTTGCTATTTTCGGGATTCTGATTGGCTAACGTGGGCTTTTCTGCCGGATGTCCGTTACCTTACGCTTTCTTTGTGTTGGAATTTTAAACTCTGGTCGATTCATGAGGACCATGGTTAATTGCTCCTCAGATCTCTGCAGGGTAAATCGAGACTCTGTCAAATCTGAGTTTTCTGTTGCACGACTAAAACAACTTTTGAATGTACACATGTTCCAACAAAACAAGTTCCTTACCGCAGCGGCACCAGGGCTCTGTGCGGCGCCGCCGAAGACGATTGTGAGACATGGCAATAAACCAGAGCATGTTTCTCTTCCATCCTGGAATGCTGTGTGGACTAGCCAGACCCTCCCCACAGTGGCTTTTCTCCCTCCGCGGGCTGAGGAGGATTAACTTAAGACTTCAGGATACTCTGCTACTTCTACAGGTAAACTATCGAGAGTTTCCTGACGGGCTGCATCACCGCCTGGTATGGCAGAACCGTATGCCTCTAAGGAGGGTGGTGGTGAAAACTGCTCAGCACATCATCAGCACAGAGCAGCCATCTATGGGGGACCTCAGCCAGCGGTGCAGGAGGAAAGCCAAAATAATTATCGAAGACGCAAATCACCCCAGCCACAAACTGTTCTGCCTTCTGCCGTCCGGCAGACAGCATCCGGTCCCGCACAACCAGGCTCAGGGACAGCTTTGTTCCTCAAGTCATAACACTTTTGAACTCTGGGCTCATCACGTCACTTTACTTTTTTTAAATGTCACTTTATCTTTATATACTTAAGATATGTTCACACCACGGTGTAAATGCTATGATATACATTACTACATTCCTTTTTAGATTCTTTTTTTTTTCATTTGCTATACGGTCTACACAAATTGTTATATTATTGTCTATATTTAAGCCCTGTATCTTAACTTTGCTATTTGTTTGTTTTAGATTCAGACTTGTCTTCTACCTGTATTATTTAGACCCTGTTTACACGTACATAATTATTTTTACAAACGGAGACATTTCCCTTCGTTTGTACCCTTCGTTTACACGCAAACGGAGAATTCCCCTTTTAAACAGAGTTTTTCTAAAAAAAATAGTGGAGATTTTTGAAATCTTCGTTTGCATGTAAACTGAGACAAACGGAGGTTTAGGCAGCCGAGCGAGAGAAAGAGGAAGTGATTTGTTGCTGTTGTTGCTATTTTTGGGATTCTGATTGGCTAACGTGGGCTTGATCTTCTCGTTACACTGCCACCTACAGGTTTGGCATGCTCTTGACTGCATTGATGGCATAGATACACGGGTACTTGTAAACGAACACTTTTCTGAAAACTGACAGCTGTGCATGATGTTATTTTTGAAAACGGAGAGGTTGAAATGTCCGTTTATGAAAATAGCTGGCCACGTGTAAACGTAGCATGAATGAGCATTGTTGGAGGTGCCTGAGGCCTGATATATTCATTGCCAACAACTATTTCTGTTATTGTTGCGCACATGATTAATAATGAACCTTGTACCGTGAACCTTGGTGTGAATGTGAAGAACGATTGAATAATCAGTCAGCAGTGTCTGAATGAAAACAGGCGCTGGAATAATGATTGGACATTTAAAACAGCTGTCACAACCAAGGACAATTAAAGAGAGGTATGTCACATCTTGTCTTTTAGCACAATTTATTCACTATTCTTCTGCGCCATCACAGCTATATAGTAACTTTTCAGGTTAAAAGCAATGGACGTATTTATCATGAATATACTTGGTATACTTGGCTTGTCAGCACCAAAAACAGTGAACAGTATAAATGATATCTACTTAAGGCCTGTTTACTCGTACATGGTTATTTTGAAAAACAGAGACATTTCCCTTCGTTTGTGCCCTTTGTTTACATGCAAACGGAGAATTTGCCTCTAAAAACGAGTCTTTCTAAAACCTCCGGCCAGAGTGGAGATTTTGGAAAACTTCGTTTTCACGTTTGCATGTAAACTGAGACAAACGGAGGACTAGGCAGCCGAGGAAGTGAGGAAGAAAAGAGAGAGGAAGTGATTTGTTGCTGTTGTTGCTATTTTCGGGATTCTGATTGGCTAACGTGGGCTTGAGCTTCTCGTTACACTGCCACCTACAGGTTTGGCATGCTCTTGACGGCACTGACGGCATATATACACGGGTACATGTATACAAACACTTTCCTGAAAACTGACAGCTGTGCATGTTATTTTTGAAAATGGAAAGGTTGAAATGTCCGTTTATGAAACTAGCCGGCCACGTGTAAACGTAGCAATAGTAGGAAAAGCACAGCTGAAATTGATAACCTTAATGATGGCTCAATTCCATCAAGTGTCCCAGTAAGCTATTTCAGTGAGTCAGCATGCACAACACCAGGGCCTCTGCTAAGTGGAATGCAGCCATTATTAATGGTTTTGACTACACCTGTGCTTTTCCTACTATGTCAACATGTCTGCCGTGAAAAAGGTCTATGTCATCTTATCTGCAAACATGAACTCCAGGTGGTAAACTACAGACTTTTGCCCTGACAGGCCAATATTATGTGTGGTAAATACGAAAAAACATATATTTCAATTTACAGATAAAATGTAATGTTAAATACTATGTTGCATATGTTTGTTACAAGTGTTTACTTGCATGGCTAAATTTAGTTTCATGATAAAAGGCTTGAACAATTTGATATAAACTTTAAAAGTGCATTCCAAGGTACCAGGGAACATGAAGGTAGTGTGGCTTTATATATTTTATTCCATCTGTCTGATCCTGACCTCATAGAAAGTAAAAACATGCATCAGAAACATAACACTTTGTGATCACAGAATCAATGCCATATGGGCGGTTTTCTTGGAAGTTGTATTTTTAGCTGTAATTGTTTTGTGTGGGGGCAGGTTTTTAGAAACGTTAGTTAGAAACACCTTCAAATTCCAACGTTGATTCAAGCGTTGACATTTTTAACAACACTTTTAGATGTTTGTTTTTTTAATCTTGTCCTGCAGTCCAGACTTCCCCTCTGAGTCCAAGATAAGACATGAATCACCTCAGATACAAATGGGGTTTGATATTGATGTCAGTCTCTGTAAAGTCTACTACTACTTGTCCCCAAACGTTGTTCATTGCTATTGTTACACTGAAAGTTAGATGGGGACACTTAACTATTAACTTATACTCTAGAGGTGTCAAATCTAAAAAAAAAACACTTTCTTAAGTTGTTATTGTAACATTCACATAGGTATTTCATTGTGGTACAGTATGAGGACTTGTTGCATCGGACTTTCTATGCTAACCGTAGCGTTCTCTTATTGGTCTGCTGTTTGGAGACATCTCACAATAACAGCCATTCCAACTGCTTTCATTTCCTGTAACTGGAGTTGTAGAGGAAGATATTAGGTTTTTAGACAAACAAGAGACTTGTTTCGCCCTAGGTCTGGACAGGGTCAGGGATGAGACAGAATTCTAAATGCGGAATGGGACACCTAATAAAATGCAAGTGATAAAAGATTCATGAATCTAGAACAAGGATTTCAAAGTCTGACAATGCAGCCCCCCTCAGACAAAAAATCTAAAATCCTGTAAGCAAATGTTGGGAATTGGGGGCTACAGATTTGATTATTGGCAAATTATCAAAGATGTTTTATCAATATTAATACAGTTATTAATATGTGTATTAATAACTCCACCAAATTGACAAACAATCAAAACGGGGCACCACCCTGAACCAACAAATACACAAAACAATCACAGGCAACTATTTAAAGTATAGTAGAATGTATTAACTTCAAAATTATCAATGGCCAATCAATAATCCTTCAACCATCAAACCTATATACCTTTTTACAAACTACAACAAAAAGCAGAAACAAACCAGCATGTGTTGAGTCACTCTCGGTGTATATGTGTGTGTATATATATATGTGTGTGTGTGTGAGAGAGAGAGTGAGAGGAAGAGGGGGGGGGGGGGGGTGGGTGACGAAACCCAGGGGTTGTTCGGCTACACCCCAGATTAGCCGTTAGCTCGTTCGAGCTAGGCTATGTGTTAGCTGCACAAAAGCTATTTAGCCTCAAGAGGTTGGTAGTGGGCCACGTGGCCATCGGTAATGACCCATCCTCTCAGTCACTCAGGTCTGGACTAACGTGAAGTTAGCAGACTGAGAATTTTGTCTGAATGAGGGGACGTTCATTATACAAGCTAACCAGCTGATTCTTTGCAGAGATAAATACAGCTCCACCGATCGACACAGGACCATGGGTTGTGTGCTCGTCACCTTGCGGGCTGTGAACAGACGGACCAACGGAGCTATCTCGTTACATCAACACAACATGTCAACCATGCACCTTGATCAGTGGTGCTTTCACAGAAAATAATGGGACACTGTGGACCTGATCAGATTAATAGAATCTGAGATTAATCACACATTAATGGCAAAACAATGGCAACATTAGCCTTTACACATTAGTTTTTCTCAAATGCTAAAACACATTACAAACATTTCCTCCATGTTCCCCAATGTCTAAACACAACACCCTTTTCTAAAGCTACATAAACACAACCACACCTTCTCACTTCAAAACTCAAACTTTCACACCAAAAGAGCAGCTCGAAGCTTTCAAAAATGTAAACACTATACACATCATTACACACTACAGCAAAACAATTGAAAACACAATGCTCAATTTGTGAGAAGGTTCTTTGTTTCATAACTGCCAATGCATATTTTTAGAAACTGTATAGTAATGATCTTCTTAGATCTCTGCAGAAGATTAGGCATTTAGATTTGTGAGTTTCATATGAAGAGTATAAATCTATAGTAAATTCTGCATGGACACTACTGTAACACAACTCAATGCAAAAACAGAATCTATTGCACACAACAGTACTCTTGAAAACATGATCAGGGTGTGAAGTTTTTTTATTTACTTTATTCACACCACAATCACTGTGCGGCATCATGTTGCTGAGCTGCATCGGGCCACATCACCTCATCCACATTGCAGGCTATATAGTCTCTTGCCAGGCACCGTGGGAAAGACGCCCTGGAATGGCGAATCCATCCTTGGAAGGCCTCCACTGGGATGCCAACACAGGCCAGCTCCATTGCCCTTAGGAGGTTCTCTCTAGTGTATGGTTGTCTGTCATAAACCTTCCATCTCCACGATGAGAACTCCTCTATAGGGTTCAGGAAAGGGGAGTAGGGTGGCAGTTTAAAAAGTGGTTACTGTTGGTGGTGAACCACTCTCTGATTTGGTTTGTTCTGTGGAAGCGTACATTGTCCCAAATGATCACATAAATGTGATGTGCAGGCCCAGGATGGTGTTGTTGGCGGTCCAGGAGGATGTCTTTTAGCTCCTCTAGGAAGGTGAGGAGACGTTGGGTGTTTTTAAGACCCAAGGACAGCATGCCGATGGACAAGCCCCTCCAAACCCATGGCCGCACAAAGAGCAATATTACCCCCCCCGTTGGCCAGGAACCTCAGTGATGGCTCTTTGGCCAATGATGTTACGGCCTCTTTGCCTTCGTTTCTGCAGGTTGAAGCCAGCCTCATCCAGGAAGAGGTACTCATGAGGTCTGGCCATTGCGTCCAACTGTAATATCCTCTGTGAAAATGTGAAAGTGCACAGGTGTTCAGAACAACAGTCAATCAGGTAGCACAGTATTGTCCAGAAGTAATGTAGGCCACTGAGTAACACAGTATGTCCACTAACTGTACTGTGAACATGGATGTATACTTACTTGCACATACTCGTAACGTAGGTCTTTGTGTCGCGTAGAGTTGCGCTCAAAGGGAACCCTATAGACCTGTTTCATCCGCATCATTTGGCCAGAGAACTCGGTCTATTGTGGCCAAGCTGACATCATCAATGCTCTCAAAGTTGACATTATCGGCAATAACTTTGTCTCTGATCTCCCGAAGTCTGATTAGGTTGTTCTCACGAACCATAGCCACAATGAGGGTTTCTTGTGCCGCTGTAAATATGGCAACCCTCCCACCTCTATGTGGCATTCTTTCAACTCTAAAGAAAGAAACGTGTTGTCGATTGACATGTTTTACAATACAGTAACAACTGATTTGAAACCAATAGACTACTTTTACAGGCTTGTAAAATTGTATTGTGACAAAGAAAGCAATAGAGTACAATACCTGTTGTGTTGTCTGAATGCCCTGAGAATGGTGGCCACGGTGAACCTACTCAGGTTTGGACGGACTCTTAGTCCTGCTTCAGCCATTGTCATGCCATGGACAATGACATGGTCAATGACTGTTGCTCGCATCTCGTCCGTAATGATGGTGCGAGGTTGTCTTGCTCTCCCTCCTGGACCTTCTCCTCTCCCTTGTTGGCTTCCTCCTCTCCCTTGTTGGCCTGCTCCTCTTACTACTCTGATTTGAACTCCTCTTCCTCGTTGGCCTGCTCCTCTTCCTCCTCTGATTTGAACTCCTCTTCCTCGTTGGCCTGCTCCTCTTCTTCCATGGCCAGCTCTTCTCCCTCCTCTGACTCGAATTCCTCTTCCTCTTCCTTCATCCATGGTGTTTGTTTGGACTCTTCAGCAAACTGTGCACTCTGAGCTTTCATTTGAGAATATGAGCAGAGTTCTTTTGCAACTTGTGTTTTAGCAAAGAAAAATGTGTTAAGATTTATGAGAACGGAGGATTGTGTTTTGTGAATTGTGTCTTCATGTGAAATGTGTTTATGATATTGGAAAATGATGGCTAGCTTTAGTAAATGTGTTTAGACAACTGGTCATTTGGTTTAGAGGATTGGCTTTTGTGTTTTAGCATTTGAGAAAAACTGTAATAAACATACTATGCTATAAATCTCTCTGTCCAGAACACTAGCTAAGCCTTACTGTATGTTGTTCATCAGTCTGTAGATTTCCACGGAAAAAAACAGGACGCAATCCTCAGTGGTGCGCGGAGAAGCTTGTTGATCTCCAGGGCAGCGGGGAACAAGCTAAAGTCAACTTTGAAGAAACAACGGTGTCCATGTTGTTCGATTTTCTTCTAGAGAAACGGTATTCTCTTCTACAGATTTGAAACACTGGTTGCGCTTCACAGAGTCCAATGGTGCTCACCAGAACTCCAAAATAGTTCACTTTCCGGGAAGATGAAGCTATTTAAAGCGGACGCCTGCGTGCATCCTTTTCAGCAACTGGGTTGCAAACGGAAGACAATGGATTTTTGGGTGCTCAGGCTATTTATAGCTCAGGTCCCTGACCTGGCTCCATGCTGTTTTATGGTCCCAGGAATCAATGGGAGATCAGAGTGTTCTTGAAGGTGCGAACTACAAGCCTGTAGTTTTTAGAGTTTTTGGCCAGTTGAATCCTCCCCACATGGAGGTAACACCTAGGTGTGAACTCTAGGCTGCAATGTCTACATTCAGGCCCTTTCTTTGTCTCAGGCCCTTTGTCTCTGAGCACATGTTGGCCGAAAATCCTTTATTTGAAATCAGTTTAATTCCTACTTTCTGATGGTCCCAACACAAAGAACAATTCCTTGTTGCAAGCTGGGCACACGTTGGCTGCAAAGACAGCTTGGTATGTTTTCATGACGTTTGTGCACTTTATATGGGCTACCAAAATAAGTCTGTTTACCTGATAAGGTCAGCTGGCCATGAGCTGTCAAGTACAGGACTACCACGATATGCTTTTCTCCTGAAAGTTGGCCTTTAAATTAAGGGAGCCACCATTCTCTATTGATGGCCAAATGAAGCTTCATGAAGCATTGTGAACCATTTTCTTTATTGTATGAGACCACTAGATGGCGCTTTCTGTTTAACAAAGGGTTCAAAGTGCAGTGGATCGCCATTCCTTGAGCCTTTTTCTTTAAACCTGGAACGCCATCTAGTGGGATCAGAAAATCAAGAAAATGGTTCACAAAACTTCATTTGGCTATCACTACTATTCTCCATTAAGTTAAGCAGATAAGCTCTTTACTTTTCCTCTCCGTTTATATTTCTCATTCACCATTTTAAGCATTGTTGTTCCTTCTTTTTTACCTTTAGTTGGGCTAAAACTATGCATCACACAATGACACCCACACTGAGAAATAGAATATGAAAACATAGAGGACAGCCACTCATAGAAACGGTCCCACAAGAACTGTAAGAGCTACTGTAACACTGTGTGTGTGTGTTTGTGTGTGGATGGGTGAATAGATGTCTGGTGCTGCCAAGTCTCCCTTGTTTTGAGAACTCTATGTTGGCAGGTGCTGTACTGTAGCAGAGCAGAGTGTAGACTGAGTTGTCCAAAACATCCTGACACTAAAAAGTTTTTTAGTTTACTTTTTATTGAGAGCTCTGCTATAGCTGTCATTTTAGTCATGTGGTGAAAATAAAGAATACATTTTGTGTGGTATACTTTTAATGAGCCAAGGGACTGCTATTACAGTAGCCAAAGTCTAGTAAGCTGTTGTTTATCTCAACTGCATTAGAGCTAAACTGAGTTTGCCTCACTTGATGCAGAGACTCCAAAATGCACAGCAGCATTAAGTAGACAAGCAACAGCGTAGTACACAATAAAGATACCACCATGCAAGTTTTTGATAGCTTCCTATATGCCCCAAATAAGTTCATGTGTTTTGTGGCACCACAATATCATGCTATGCTTGCGTTCTATACTTACTTAATTACTTCTGCAAGAGAGCACCTAATACTAATTATTAGTAATACATTAATTAGCTTTTGCAAAAACAAAAAGAGTATTACATTTAGTCACTGCTTGAAGTCAAAGTCCATTCTGTCACCAAAAAACTAAGCAAAATAAAGGCACAAATGCTAATGCAAAGCTGTGTTTTTTGCCCTGCAGCTTATTTCTGTTGATGTAAACAAAATGAGGAAATCATGAGGAAATCATGACTCAAAAGGAATATGGCTTATTAGGCCAACTCTATTATAAAATCCATCCCAGATCCGTTTTTCAATACCTTTGTGTTAGCATTACACACACTCACTGGCTTGTGTTTGTCTAGCCTGAGATAGTGTCAGGCTGGTTCAATTACCAAGTTGGTCTTTGCAATTGTTTTTAATCACTCTGATGTTCGTGATCCTGTTAAACTGACCAGTGACTGGATATATATGATTTACTCAAATTTTCATGAAATGTAATGTGCCTGGTTAGCTCACCTGGTTGAGCGTGAATGTGCAGAAGCTCAGTCCTTGTCACAGCAACTGTGGGTTTGTTTCCGACCTGCAGCCCTTCGCGGCATGTCATTCCCTCACTCTCTCCAACTTTCCTGTCTTAACCTTTCCTCTAAATAAAGGCAATTAAAGCCAAAAAATAATAATCTTAAAAAAAGAAAGGGGAAAGAAATGCCCTACTCCATTCTAGCTGTGACTTTGGTGAATAAAATGTTACAGTTACTGGTAGTACTGGCATTAATGATGCTCCAAACTATGGACCAATGTCCAGGCTATAAGAAGCACAGTTGTACCTCTAATGAATTACAGTTTCTGCCAATTGCTTACACACTGAAATCAAAAGCATTACACAATTATCAAAACCTTACACTAAAGGAGCAAAATATTGGCCCAGATGTGCACCACTATGAGCACAATGTCAGCCTCACACTGTTCACACTGCAAAACAATACGCACAGTTATTTGTAAAACACTAAACACACAATAATACATTAGACACAGAAGTATATCATGATGTCACTTTCCTGCAGTTCCAAAGCACTGTCAAATGACCACACCTTTGAGCCAATCTGTGAAACACAGCCATCAGGTACGCAAACACATGATTGCTTAATTGTAGACACACCAATCAGGTTTAAGCACTATAAAAATGCAGCAGGTAAGTGTAGTATTTTTTGTACTGTATTTTCAGTTTTTTTTTAGATCTTTTTTTTTGTTTGTTTTAGTTTTTTTACTGTAACCTGTACATTATATAGTATTTTATGTCCGTCTGTTGTTTGCTGAGCTAACAGTGTTATGCACACTACTGTAGTAGCTGTATGAAAACTTTCTTGTTGTGATTCTCCATGTTGACATGTTGACTGATTTGAAGATATGGAGAGAAATAAATTATACATAGCATAGCATTGTGTAGTGTTTGGTAAACTTATGGTATATTTGCACTTTCTCTGTGTACTTCATTTGCAGTACTCTAATCACTGAGAAGTAGAATTGCTAAAAGTGTTTTAGGTTAGCAACAGCAGTGTGTAACTGGTTCAAACAGAATTAAGTCATATGAAACCTGTGTGTTTCATATGGTAACAAAATATGTTTTTTTATAAATTAGTTTATAGTTTTTGCAAGACTGTTTCATTTTGCAAAGGGTCTGAGGTGTTCTGCTAATTGGGTGCGGGTTGGCTAATTGTGTGTAGTGTTCTGGAAAACCGGTCCCTGTTTTCAAAATGGTGCTTAAGCAATCCAAAAAAAACTGATGGTCTTTTCAAGTGCAACTTGCAGTGAGTAGGCACAACCTTAGTCAGTTCTTTTTTCCAGAGCACAATGGGAATGAAGCCCATGGACAGAAGTGAACAGTCGAGGAGAAAAGCTTGGGGAATGATAAGCATAACAACGGAAATTTAAAAGGTTAAGAAAATAAACAGAAACATCTGGAAGAATATGGACATAAAACACTGTGGAAGAAGAAAAAACTGAATGTGTCGGAGGAAAAAAGAATGGTGGAGAGGAGCCTGGGAAAACTGAAGTGCATGTAAACAGAGAAGCAGATAGACTAGAAGGGGAGAGAAGAGGGAAAGAAGCACCAATGGGGAGAGATGAGTGGCAGAGCTTGTAAGACGAATAGGTGAGAAAATGGAGGGTATAAGGAAATTTAAAGTGGAGGAGGAAGCGAATTGAGGGAGGGGACTGAAGGAATTGAAAAGTGCAGAAAAAAGAAGAGGCAAAGTAGTGTGATGGAGTAATTGAACTATTATCACTCTGAGAGTGTGTGTGTGTGAGAGAGAGAGAGAGAGAGAGAGAGTGTGTGTGTGTGTGTGTGTGTGTGTGTGTGTGTGTGTGTGTGTGTGTGTGTGTGTGTGTGTGTGTGTGTGTGCTTGTTTAACTATATTCGTGGGGTCCAAAAACCGGGAGTCAAGTATACTTGTGGGGTCCCGACAGCTTTGTGGGGCCAAAATGCTGGACCCCACAAGTTTAAAGGGCTGTTTGATGGTTACAACTTGATTTTAGGACTAAGGATATAATTAGGTTATAGTTAGGGTGAGGGTAAGGGTTAAGGTTAGGCATTTAGTTGTGATGGTTAAGGTGAGGGTAAGGGCTTAGGGAATGCATTATGTCAGTGGCGGGTCCCCACAAAGATAGTGCTACAAACCTGTGTGTGTGTGTGTGTGTGTGTGTGTGTGTGTGTGTTAAACACTTTGAAAGCAACTAAGCTTGTAATAGCACTTTCTATCTTGCTTTCTTTCTCGATACTTACCTACCAGTGTCTCTCCTTTCCTCTTTTCCCTCCACTACTCTGCTGCAATGACCAGTAAACAACCCTGTTGAGGAGTGTTTCATTGTCAATAATAATGAGGGAGGGAGAGGGATAGTGTGAGCAAGGGGGAGAAAGAAATATTGCTCTCCCTGCCGTGGCCTAAGGGAGTACAGCACAACATTAGGTACTTCACTGGTTGTGTGTGCATGCACATAAAAAGCTTGATCTAGGCCTATTTAAAGTGCACGTCAGGTGTCTTCATCAATACAAATAACTGTTGGGAAGATTATCTTAATAGAAATGAGAATTGCTCTGGAATAAGGTAAATTACCTGGACAGATTTCAACACAGGAGCACAACAAAGAATAAAAAAGTGGGGGTTTTGGCAGGTGTTGTAGCCAGGGCGGCACCAAGTGGTCAGGCAAGGACAATGAAAATTATATAATAGATCATTTTGGAAATTTTGTCTTGCAACCAGGAAAATAAAAACTAAAAACAAGAAATCTGCTGGATCTTACCTCATAGAAAGACTATCCTGGGGCAAGGCATGGGTTTGATCCATTTAGATGGAAAACACCTAACTAATCTGAGAGGGTTAATCACAGACACATGCATTAGTTCATTCAGTCTCTGATACAATTCCATATTAAGCCCTCTGAACTTTGAGTGTAGACAACCTGAATTTAATGATGTGTTTCCTCACGGCTGATAAGTCAGTGAGTGGACAAACAGGTATACTGTATGTATACCTACATATGTGCACGTAGCAGCTGCGCCGGCCCACGTGCTGCAGCAATCATTTTAGCATCTCCTCTATTTCTTCAGCGAGCCGCGAGTGAATGTGCCAAGGCAGGCAAGTCACATACAGAAAGGCCACAGTGCAGCCGGATACTTTACAAAATAAATTTCTTTTTAAAATAAAACACCCAGGTTTATGGTGATTTTGGCTGTTTTGACTTCTTAGCTGATCTACAGTGAGACACGCAATCAGGCCCACGGAGAGAAAGACCAACAGATGGACAGGCAGAGAGACTGAGAGAGTGACACACACACACACACACACACACACACACACACAAAACCAAACAATCACCCAACTTGAACTGATGGCTGACAATCTCCTTGGTGTGTCAAGACCTTTTCAGAATTGTGTTGCTTGTTAAAGATGGGCTACACGTTTTGAAGAAGTAGACCTTATCTTATTTTAACTCGTAATTTGTCACCCACATATCCAAACACTATATATTCATCTCAATTACCACAGTGAAATTATTATCAATACTCAAATTGTAAAACCCAGATTGCCTCCTAAACAGCACTGAGTGTGTGACCATTCACTTTTTTCTTTGGTGTTGTTATCTTGCATAAGAAGAGATCAGCAATATGCATTGGGGTAAGCAACAGAGAAGGACTTTGACAATTAGACTCCATCGATGTGAAGCCCAAGACAGACAGGCTTTTTATGCTTGTATTATCAAGATGATCTCTTGAATCGTGCCCTCCACTTCTTACAGCTCTTGTCGATTGTGTCATAAACAGGTCTTGTCAGAGTATTAGCTTGTTAAACATTGCAAGTGCAGAGCCTTCCAACCCTGTCGCCTAAAGAAATTACTGTCCCACACAATGCAGATGTATTCTCAATTTCCAGCGACCGGCATACGTTGTGAAACGGTTGTCGTTGTGAATTGAAAAAAAAAAACTACTTACATTACACTTACACTTACATTTCTTGTACATTTAATGAAAACTTGAGTAAATCATATACATCCAGTCACTCGACAGGATCACAAACATGACTGAGTGATTAAAAACAATTGCAAAGTACTCAGGTTAAGAAAAAAATATCACGGTTTGTGTTAAAATAAGTATGTTTATTACTTAATTTATATACGTACATATTATACACAAGTCAATGATGACTTTTGGTTCAACATGGCACACAAAACTACGGTCCTGTGTTTGTTTGACCCATCCATCCACCCTAACCTCTCTTTGGTTTAGGCGTGTATGTATGTAATACATAAAAGACAAACGTAATCCGTGAAAAAATACATTTCCCTTAAAACGTAATTACGAATGCACTTTAGTTGTATGGGAATGGGATTTTTAGAAGACAGGGATGAGCCTCCATGACAGGTTGTTATTGACAAAGATGACCACACGGAAATAAAAGAAAGGAGAGGCAAAGGATACCAGCAAGCCCTTAGGGTCAGATATTACAATATTTCCTACAGGAGAAAATCCACAGCTGTCTACCCACTAAACAGTGAAGTTGCATCCATCAAAGATTTTTTCTCAAGAACACACCACAGCCCTATATGCCTCAGTCTAAAGTGTTCTCTCTACCTTATCTTGAGCTAGGCATTGATTTGTTTCGATACAGCTTTAACAGCAGCCCTACACAACATGGTATTGTACCTGAATTTCTGACCTCTTTGTTTGGAAGAGAAGGGAGACATGAGAAAGATACATAATGAGCACTACATTAATCACTGAATTGTTGTAATGGTTAAGAACATAGTTTCATGTAAATAGAATCAAAGTCCAACTAATCAATATTATATGTTTAACACAACTAATTACATTCAAATGGCCAAAAATCAAGCCACCTTAAGCAAATATTTCTGTCAACGCACTTCAACCAACACATGGGTAACTGTCACTGCCCAACATCTAAACACATGCTTCATAAGGATAACCTTACCATAGGGGTAAATATGAACTGTCTATCATATACTCTTTTTTAAAATATTACAATAGACAAGTCTGTTAATTGGGTCATTAATAAAGCTAACAGACGTATTAATGAGGTAATTAATTAGGGTAATAAATGCATTGAGGACATTAATTAAGGCAATAAATATTTTCACATGAGCAATGCGCTGTCATGCAGTACGTGTCTCTCCATAACCAATCAATGATATTAATAACTCCTAGGAAACCCATTATGTAACTATGGTAATGTATTGATCTTGTGTTACCGTGTAGATAATAATGAATCTACACACACAACAATATCAATATCTTGTTATCATTATACTGTATGTCAGCCATGATAAGAAGGTAGCAGATGAGAAGGGGACACAGTAAGAAATGGAGAGAAAATATCACAATAATTTTGCAGCAAGATAATTGAGGGTCAAGTCATGGCAAGAAATAATATCCTACAATGGGGAAAGGAAATTGAAGAAACGTGACTAACTACACATAACTCTTTCTGGCAAGTGTTAAATTTGTTATTTCAATGCAGCTGTATACGTGCCAAGATTGCAGACACATTTTGTGTGTGAACAAATTTCATAAACCCACAATTGTCAACTTTCATCTGGGACAGCCCAAAATCATACAGTGTAAAGAAGCCATTAAAAAAGGCTAGAGCTGAACTGGCTTTCTTTAATATCATAGTCAACTGCCCTTAATTTGTTAAATGGTCAATGGAAAAATATTTTTGGTTCTGGTACAGTAAGTCTGCTGGTTGCAGATACATAGAGAGGAAGTAGACCGTCTCTTCCATTGCAAATTTATGTTTTAGAATTTGTTGCTTGGCAAGTTTTAAATATTTTCAAATACAAAATGGGTCTATATCTGTATAATGTATAGCTGTTGATGTCTCATGTTTTATTTAACTTGCATCATTATGTGAACATTCTTGAAATAATTAGCCACATTGGACAATGGAGCTTGAAAATGTTTGTTTTTGTTGAGCAAGAAGCAGATGGGCCGTAACTGTTTCAGCTTTCCAATGCTGGTAAGACTGTGAATTCAGGTACAATATTTCCCCAGTTTGGTCTTTATTGAAGTTGTTTAAATAAATGCAGCCATATAGCCAGCCCTTTGCATCAATTTAAATTGATGAATGGTTACACCTCTGGCTCTTACGGCTTAAATAAAATCCCCCTGAACCTCTGCAGGAGGCTGGGGATGTAGTATTTGGGACATTGCTTTGATCAATGCTCATCCAGGGGTGGAAATGCTGCCAAGCTGCTCACAGGGATGTTTGTTCCTGGCCCTGTGGCCTAGACAACACACCATCCCCTCCAAAATGCATTATGTAGAAAATCACATTTGTTTTTCTTCCTCTTCACCTGATACACTCCACTGAATCACAGGGAAGTCCATCTTACCACAGTAAATATACACTACTCACATTTTACTACATCAATCAATCAATCAATCAATCAATCAATCAACATGTATTTATATAGCACTTTACAGTAACCAACAGGTATCCAAAGTGCTTAACATCAGAACCAAGACTAAAACACACATCATATAACATATCATACAATAAAAAGAATGACACATGGAAACAATAAAATCAGAAAAGGTTATATATAAATAGGAGAAGGAAATTGTCACACCACTACTATGTATTAAAAGCCTTTCTAAACAGAAGTTTTGAGTTTAGACCTAAAAAGCGCTACATCTGTAGTCGTCTGAATTTCAGGGGGTAACTTGTTCCAGAGTCTCGGGGCAGCAACTGCAAAAGCCTGATCACCCCTGATTTGTACTTTGACCTTGGGATTTCTAAAACCAGCTGATTTGAGGACCGCAAGGACCGGTTGTGCTCATGCAGGGTTAAGATCTCGGACAAATACTCCGGGGCCAGGCCGTTTGAAAACAAACAATAAAATCTTAAAATCTATTCTAAAACGCACAGGGAGCCAATGTAGGGTGTAGAGAACAGGAGTGATGTGCTCGCGTCTAGATGTATTTGTTTAAAAGCGAGCAGCAGCATTTTGTACAAGTTGAAGTCGTGAGATGGAAGTCTGATTCAGACCAACATAGTGAGCATTACAGTAGTCCAACCTTGTACTAATAAAAGCAAGAATTGCCTTTTCTAGATCATGCCTGTTAAGGGAGGGTTTAACTTTAGCCAGTAGACGAAGCTGGAAAAAGCTCATTCTAACAAGCTTAAGGTATGAAGCCAGGACTCCCAAACTCACAGCTGGACCGTTTGGCATACCTGAAGTACTAAAGACGATACACTCAGTTTTAGCTTCATTCAGATGAAGAAAGTTTTGTGAAAGCCACAACTTAATATCATTAATACAGCTAAGCAGGGCATCTAGTCACACTGTCATTCGGTTTCATAGGCAAATAAATGTGTAAATCATCTGCATAACGATGAAAAAGACAGGTTATGTTTTCCTATAATAGCCCCTAAAGGCAACATATATAAGGAAAACAGGATGGGGCCAAGAATTTGCATGACATACATAAGATGTTATGCAAAAGCTATGAGGAGGATTTGCATGTGTACCTGCATAGAACACCTGTGTATGTAGGTATTAAATGAAATGTTGTAGTTGTCTTATCATAAAGCTACACTTACAGGTGGAAAAATAATATTCCACCTGTATTTTTCTATGTATGAGAGTTTTTTCTATTTTTATTTTAATATATATACTCATTTATTTTTTACCTATAGTCACTATATCTCAAACCATTACAATATGGTTTCCTATGTGTAAAAATTTAAATAAATGTAGATGAAGAAAGGCCAACTGAATGTGAATACTGACAAATAAAAGGGTTTTATGTTGGCTGCTCTCCTGAAGAGTGACTCGATTCATTCTTAGGTACTGTTCCCAGGATGACCATTGGGCACCACAATCTGTGACGTCTGGTGACCTCTGTCCTCAAATGTAAATTAATTAATTTAAGTCTTTATTTAGCAATTAGGTTAATTCTTCAGTATGTTGACAATAAAGCTTGAAGTAGGAGTCAAGTGGAGGACAGCATAATTTGAGGGCTTAAACCCAGGTCAGAAAGTTGATGAAGGAAATTATGTAGCCATAATGGTGACCAATCCCAACATCATGATGAGACATATTAGTTCTTTCAAACGTGAGCTGAGCAGGCTGCAGTGAATCCCTCATGATGCTGTGAGCCCGGCAGGTAGTGCAGAGGGAAAAACACTAACTAAATTGATTGTGCCGTGGAAAAGCCTGGTGCAGTAGCCACTCTCAGTTGTATAATTGTAAATAATTGCAAACTGCAGCCTATTATATTACATGTTACACAAAGGTCGATTCAGGCGGAGCGCCTAAATTGATCTACTTTACATGTGAACCTAAACAGCAACATCAGTAGAGGCAGAAGCAAACTGTTATTGGACTGATTCAATATGTTTGGTCTGTTTCTTCTCTAAGGATGCTTTCCAGTGACTATCCCCATTACTTTTGTTTTAGTTCAAGGTTTAGCTAAATACCTGTCCTGAAAACCATCCCAGATGGTCTATGTTACGTTCAAACTAAATAAGGATTGTATTTCCTTCATTTTCCTCTCTTTTAGACCATCTTTCTTTGTCTTTGGGAGAGTCATAAAAATGACATTACCTTAAACTAGAGAGCCATTAGACTTTATTCCTCTATTATGATTCCTAATCCCCTTGCTCTCATCATTGACAGAAAGTCAAACTACAAATGCATTGCAAGGCCGGGCAAAGCACGGAGAAATCAGGCCGGAGCAATAGCGCAAAGGAACAGCTCCCAGTGCAGTTATTTAGATAAAACACACACACATGCACACATACATATTGCAGAGGCTAGAAAACGCACAGACAGACACACACACACACACACACACACACACACACATGCAAACACACATACTTTGGATGCTAGAGGACTAGAGAATGGCCCTGTAACAATATTGAAACAAACATGCACAACTACTGGCGGTGAGTTGGGTCAGGGTGTGGGGGAAGACGCTGGACAGACCCTGTAAGCCCAAACGGGTAGTGCGGGTAAATTAAGTCGAGCAGACAATGGTCAAAGTTTCCATTGCTGAAGCTGCGGCGAGGAGCTGTGGTCTTAGGGTATTAGGTGCCACCGGTGGTCAGGGAAGCCGTCCGACTGAAGAAGGAGTCTTTCCGGGATATGTTATCCCAGAGGACTCCGGAGGCAGTTGCAAGGTACCGAAGGGCTTGCAGCCTCTGCCGTGAAAGAGGCAAAGCAGCGGGTGTGGGAGAAGTTCAGAGAAGACATGGAGAAGGACTATGCGGTATTGCATTCAATTTATCGCACTGTTGTGACAAAAAGAGAGCTGAGCCAGAAGGCAAAGCTCTCAATCTACTGGTCAGTTTTCGTTCCTACCCTCACCTATGGTCATGAAGGCTGGGTCATGACCGAAAGAACGAGATCCAGGGTACAAGCGGCCGAAATGGGTTTCGTCACCCTATCTCTCCCTTAGAGATAGGGTGAGAAGCACAGGCATCCGTGAGGAGCTCGGAGTAGAGCCGCTGCTCCTTCGCGTCGAAAGGAGCCAGTTGAGGTGGTTCGGGCATCCGGTAAGCATGCCCCCTGGGTGCCTCCCTAGGGAGGTGTTCCAGGCACGTCCAGCTCGGAGGAGGCCTCGGGGAAGACCCAGGACTAGGTGGAGGGATTATATCTCCAACCTGCCTTAGGCGAGATTGAGTTTTGTGCCCCCCCAGTCTCACATTGCCAGTATGTTCATTTTAGTTTCTAGCTTGCATGTAAGTTAGATGGCACCAACATTTGGTCTAATCATAACTGGTCTGGCAACCCAAGGCCAGTGTTTTGTTTCCAGATTTGTGTGCATGGTGACTTATGATGGGTGGGTCTGGGGGTCCACCCCCTGAAAGTTTTGAGCATTAAACACTTCATTTCATTTATTCTGGTGAATTTTTATGCACCTATTTCTACCTTTTTCTGAATCAATTTATGCTGAAAATATTTTTAAGTAAAGGGAAACATAGATTACAATCCAAATATAAAAACATAATGGAATATTTAGTAGTAAGGCTCTCAGGAATTCTGTATTGCTTTCATATATTTATTCTCCTGTATATCGACTTTTCTAATTCTATCTGAGTCAGCACATATGTAGCCTAGCATCATTTACTCCTCCCTTCCCTTTTGCGTCTTTTGTTGGGGAAGTAACCTCCGTAAATGTGCGTATGACAATTATTCACCTCAATGGTACATGAATTCATTTGAATGAATTAATAAACCCCTGGACTGTAATATTTCAGATGTGTTTGAGCAAGATTCCTGCTCATGTTCAAAACTTTGTGCACATTCAAAATATATCTCATCTGTGCTCTCTGAGATTTGGAGGAGTCGTGATATTTTGAGAAAAATAAAGTGATACGTTATTACAAGAATAAAGTTACAATATTTCAGAAAATAATCCACCTGCATCATAGTCTGCTGTGCATTACGTGATTGCTCTGCTGAGACGGTAGATCTCAGACCTCCTGACAGACACATAGCCCCATTTGAGACTCTGGTCTCTGAATGACACAAAGTTTAGGGAAGTGGCTGTATGCTGCTGTACATCGGAGGTGGAAAACCGAATCTACGGCAGAAATACACTGAGCATAAATGCGACACATCTGCCGCAGCATGCCCACATTAGAGCACATCCATTATAAACCTGAAGCTGCGATGCAGCAGCTCCGTGGTCTGTGCCGCTGCTCGTCTCTATTTTTACAGCGAGAGTGGACACTAAGCGACGCACAGCTCTGCTTCAGAGCTCCGTGTGTTTGAGTCTGACCCATAGACTGGAAATGTCACATCACGGGATTTTCCCCCAATTAGGAAATGATTGACAATAATCATCATTTCAATCTAATAATCAGGTTGACAAGTAAACGTGTGTCTGAGGGGGCGCCCTAGGATGATCCTGTTTAATAAACATGTTTTATTTCGCTTATTGTCATTCTAATTCTATTATTAATGGGAAGTAGATCTAAGGGCGACATGGTGCCCCCAACACATTTGACGCCCTAGGCAATCGCCTAGTTCGCCTATAGCAATCGCCGGCCCTGACCGAAGGATCTAGACTGTTAGCAGCAGGCTAAGAGTTCTGTATTGATATTGAAGTGCTGGCAAATACTTAATATAAAACTGTTAGTTTTGTTCTTCCAATTTGTCCTTGTCACTGCAACACTCTTTTAGCTAGAGTACATAGCTAAAGCGTCCCATGCTAGACACTGGCTATGTACTGTAGATAGCTGCTATGTATGTGCAACAGTGTGTAGCTTAATGCAGTGGGAAAAAAAACAGCAAGAGTTAAAGTCATTTAACTATTTATCCTCCTGGACAGTTGTGCCTCGGGGCCTCCCACTTCTCTCCCTATTCTGGATAGAGCCAGTTTGTGCTGCTCTATGAAGTTTGTAGTGCACACCCTTGTATGATATCTTTATTTTGGCTTAGTAATATAAGCCCCATTGAGTCACATTTAGAAAACACTCTAGGATTCATCATTATGGGCACATAAACCTGAACACTCAATGAGTCAGTATTTACTCGGCACTTGGTCTGCTTTCATGGCCATTAAAATACTATAATGTGTAAATACAACAGTTTTAATATACTGTATGTCATTATGCTCACTGTTTCCCATATGAGCTTTCTAAATGCAGCATATATCATCAAGCCTATTTCACTGCCTTAACATGTTATATTTTAAGGCTATAGCCAATGTTGTGGCTTGATTTCGGCCAGACTGGGATTTGACATGGTCTGTTTCCCAGACGGATCAATAAACTTTCTGTTATTGCCATTAGCGTTGTTAGCACCCAGTGCTGGGGTTTGTGCTGGCTGGCTTCGGTTTGCCGTAGTCACTAGCTTGGGGCTAGCTGTGGCTGTGTCCCTGCGGGTGTTGTCCACTCTCATCCTGTGAAGTCTGTTTTCTTCCCAAGTTTTGACCCTCTTGCCCCCTTTTTGACGCACCTGTCTCACGTTGTAGATGTGCAAATTATTTTCCTGCAACCTTATAACTTTACCATATGGTTTAGCCACAACGCTTTAGCATGAGCCACTTGTCAAAGTAGCACATTGTAGTAAGCTGGATCGATATTGAAATATCATATCAATAAATTTGGCCTCTACTGGATTACTGTTTTTAAGAAAAAAAAATGCTGTTACTGAGTCCAATTTTGTGGCATTGTATAATTTACAATTACTCTTCAACTTATCTGGTGTTGGTGTCTGATGCATAGACCTTGTAAATGAAGCCAAAACATCTTGTTCACCCCCTGGTGGCTGGCTGCAGTATAGGTCATAAAACCCGCCCCCTCCATGTTAGCGGATGGTACATGGGCCAAACTCAAAAGTCTAAATACACTTCAAATAATTTGTTCCCAAAGATGGTTTCTGTCATTTTAGGTAGTTCTTATCACGCTAATGTTTGTTCAAGCATTCATTGTTCTGATAAGTTTGGTGTTAATTAGTTATTTGATGCCATAAAAATGTGGTGAAACGTCATGATTGACAGCTGTGATTGACGGGTGTATGGGCAGGACTTTGATACCGCGGCCTAACCGTCCGATCACTACTGTGCAGACTTTGGCTCCAAAACTACAAAATGGCGCAGCCCATATCCATGATATTTTGGCTTCACTTTTGTATAATGGGAGAAAGTGGAGACACATTGTCCATCTTATTGTACAGTTTTTGTCTTTGACGCAAGCTAAAGCAGTTAGAGGGGTCAGAGGTTATATGATGCCATTGATACCCGACCTAACGACACGCTCCGTGTCTTTGATTAAAACATGTAAAAGTGGTTTTCTAAATACTTTTTCAAGAAAAAAAATTGTATGCAACAATACGACAATACTTGCAACAACAAGTGTTAAATGCATCTGCAAATAGCCTGGGGAATTCTGAATCTAATCTTATTTTATCTTCACACACCAGCTCTCTCAATCTGTGTTAGCCTTACAAATACAAACACATGCTGACTCATCTCATGTACTGGAATGTCCAGGCCGGTTCCAGGAATAAACTGACTTTCATCTCAAAGGAACTTGTGCAGACTGATCTATAACCAAGGACACACACACATTCAAAAGTTTACCTCTCTTCCAGATGTGCAGATGTATCGCTGCGAAGAAACATACTTGCTTCCTCCGGCTTGCAGTTCCAGGCATTTGACTTCGCCAAATTTTGTTTTATTTGTGAGGAAAACGACTCCATCAGAGTGTAGACATTTGTGTTGAGTTGAATTGAACTACACAGTAAAAGAATGTAAATGAATGTATTTTGTCCCATCTCTATTGTGTCTTCCTCATTTACTATTCAAATTGTATCTTTGTGCATGTGTATCTGTGTAATGTTATGTGTGAGACATAGGGAGCCTTTTTTAGAGTAAATACTACATGATGTTCAGTCATGGCAATGTTGTGGTATTGATAAAAAAACAGGTCCAAGCAGAAATCTGAGTTCCTGGTGTCTCCTGCAAACCAAACATTTGAAATGAACAACTCATACAGCCAAATTCTAATGCATTTCCTAAATGATCAAGGCCTACAGGCTTTAAACATCTATAGGTCAAACTTAAAGGGATATTTCACCGTTGGAAAGATGAATATATCTTTAAATTGGTAGTAGAAATGTGAATTTATTTTTAGAAATCGGTGGCTTCTAGGCCGAGAAAAGCCAGAAAATGTGTTTTTGGCTCATGTGGATGAAAGACACCAAATCCCAGAATACTACTTTAGCGTCCCAAGATGGCTGATTGGCTCAGGAATCTTCGGAGAAAGACGACAGTCCAACCCCCTGTGGGCTGGTTGAAAACATGCGGAAGTAGCTGCTACTACTGGCTGTAGTCCATTGCCTCTGGGAAAAAAATCTTTCGATGACGCAAAAATCGTCATTTTACGTCATTGGAAGATTTCTTTTCAGACCCACAATACAGAGATCTCTCGTCTCAGGGGGACATGAGGGAGGGAAACACGGTCATTCAAAAATACTACAGTGTTTTTGCTGATACAAAGCTTAATGCTAAATTGGTGAAGTATCCCTTTAAAGGACTTGCAGCAATGCAGAACTCTTAATTATATGGTATCCATCAGCAGCACAGCAGGGCACATACTTGCCAACACAGGGGTTTGATGGAGTTATCAGCTTGAAGGATGGTCTTTCTTTCTAACTATAGTGGGCCGCCCCGATATCCAAGGAGCAGTTATTCGGAGGCTGGAAACCCTGCTGCTGAAGTATTTGAAAGCTCTACAGCACTACATAACTAATGGTATAACATCAAACAGTGGTTATTACTATAAATCTATAGCCAAACTCTTTACATTAGCTGTGATTGTTTTAACCCATGCATTTTTATCTGTTAGTTATGTTAAATTTGCATGTGTGAGCATAATATACGTATTCACAACAGCATTGTAAATAAACCAGATTCATTATGTCCTTGGTTCTTGTCACGATTCAGCAGCTTCAACCAAAGCAGCCTTTTGTTGTTATGCTATGAGACATACAAACCAAAGGTATTAAGGTGTGATTTTAAGATCAAATGTTTGATGTTGTTATTCTATCTATTACTGCTATTTTGTTGACAATACGTACAAGTATTTACTTAGCATTCTTTATCAATACATGTTACAATTTGCAGTTTAGTCATTTAATACATGTTATCATCTCACGACTGTAATTTGTGTGCCAAGAGATTGAGCTCATTCTTTTTGTCTTATCTTTATTTATGGAGAAATATGAAAGTTGAGTATGAGGAGAGAAAGTGAAAGAGAGGAGAGGGTAATATGTTAAGAAGGTCATATGGGAAGAGATTTAATCAGAGGAGGAGATTAAGTAAAAAGTTCTTTCTAGCACAACCACGTATGTTGAAGTTTGTTAATTCTCAGCTGCATTGATGACTTGGGCAAACTTGGCCAATGTTCTGTGGTTTGTTTATACCGCTAAAGAGCAGAAAAAGTCTTTATGCAGTTATTAGGACATCTTTTTTTTAATTAAGATTTTTTTTTCCCAGTATCAATTTGGAATTAATAAGCGTTGTTTGCGGTGTGGCGAGTTCTTAACACTTCCTGCCACACTTCCTTCCTAACACTGCCTCACCTCCATGGTCACACTATGTGGCGGTGTGGTGCTTATATATATTGATATATAACTTACCAATTGAGCAGATGAATGGAGGGTTGGCTAGATGACCATCTGAGAGATTTTCTTCATCTGTGTGGCTGCCTGTTTCGTTTTTCTGGCTGTTGTTACATTTTGAACAAATTCTCTGATGGAGATGGAACACAAATAAAAAATACATGTGTATTTGAAATGCAACAAACCACTGGGTTGGTGTTAAGTCCCTTTTGCTGAGAAACACTGGCAAAACATCTTCTACAATACAATGGATAGTTTCATATGGATGAATGAGATAAATCTACACACACAAAATGTTCACATGCTTTGTTTTTTCACATTTACTGTAAGTTATACTCTTATTTTTTAAATGTTATGAACATAAAAAATGACTAGGATTCTACAGCCATGCAAGAGCAGCTCTGTAAGACTGTGCTGAGGCACAGCGGTGCTTTGTGGTAAATGCTACCATAAGCATCCCAACATGGTCACAATAACAATGCTAACATGCTGATGGTAAGCAGGTATAATGGTTGCAATCTTAACCATTTTAGTGGACATAATGGATGGGAATATCATTAGTTATTTGGTCATGAACCAAAGTATCGGGACAAATAAAAACAAATTACCTGATGGTGGTGCTTTCATTAAAAACTTTAAATGTCTGAATCATGTTGGCGCTAGAAGTGAAGTCATCAAAGTGGGTAGAGTTTATCTTCTGGGGACCATTAATGTATCTACAAAATGTCACAGCAATCCATTAAATAGTTGTTGAGATATTTTAGTGTGGACCAAAGTGGCGGACCAACCGACTACAACATTACTATCCCTGGAGCAGCTAGCATGGCTAACAATCAGCCTTGATGGCTGTAAAAAGTTTATGGTTTCACCTCTTTCAGCACAACTGCTTTGGTCCTACTGAATTCACATCACTTACAATGTAGTGGTTAACACATGCACAGAAACCTCTGCTGCAACACAATGATCAGTGTATCGCAAACAATATTTTTTTCTCATCTGTTATTTTGTTTATTAAGTAAATGCTTAAATGGTATGTTCAACAAAATAGATTGTGTGTCAGTGCCCTCCTAAGTGAGTCACGTAACTTGAACTTGGTTGAAAATGTATTTGTTTTATAATCTGCTGCCTATGTGGTTATGGTCTGGTCTAAGTTTAGACAACCAGAACTACTTGGTTGAGGTTTGAAAAATAATGCCTTCTTTGTTCAAAGAAACCAACATTGCTTGTTGACGGAAGCAGTGTTGCCAACTCTGTTCCAATGGCAGTAGCTAGCACTAGCTGCAAAAGTCTCCAACTGATGTAATTCACTCATTTGCATATTTGTGACATCTTTGCTCATAATTTGCATGAAGGCTAGTGGTTGTGTCAGCTGACTGCTTGCTGCTCATGGCCGAAGGGGAAAGCTGGGACTGTGATTACTCTAGCTATTCTATCATGATCTGAAGCCACTAAATGTGTCGCTAGATGCTTTTTTTTAAAGAAATAAGGTTGCTAAAAGGGTCTGAAAAGTCGCTAATCTAGCTGGAAGTCGCTAAATTGGCAATATTGGACAGAAGATGTGAAGCAGACTCTTTTTCACACACAATATGTTTTGGAGTCAAAACATCACTCTACTTTTGCTAATTCAGAATCAGAATCAGAAAAGCTTTATTACCAAGTACGTTTTTTACACCTACAAGGAATTTGTTTTGGTGTTGTAGGTGCATGTCCCACATTCTCTAAAATAAGTTAAACATACAGGATAAACAGAAAAAACAATATAAGTGTATATATATATATATATATATATATATATATATATATATATATATATATATATATATACACACATACATACACACACACACAGAGAATATATTAAAATAAGAGAGTAAGAATTAAGATAAAAAGAGCAGAACAGCAGATTAAATCAGGGTGGTTTCCGGGCCTTGTTAATAAGGCTAGTGGCGGAGGGGAAATAACTGTCCTGATGGACCTCAGCCTCCTGCCAGAGGGGAGTGGCTCAAAGAGTTTGTTGCCGGGGTGGGAGGGGTCAGCCACAATCTTTCCAGCACGCTTCAGAGTCCTGGTGGCGTAAAGGTCCTGGAGCGGCAGTAGATTGCAGCCACTCACCTTCTCAGCTGACCGAATGACATGCTTCAGTCTGCCCTTGTCCTTGGCTGTGCTAGCAGCGTACCAGATGGTGATGGAGGATGTGAGGATGGACTCAATGATGGCTGTGTAGAAGTGCAACATCCTCTGTTGTGCTTTCTTGACGAGGGAGCTGATGTTAAGCTCCCACCTGAGGTCCTGGGAGATGATAGTTCCCAGGAAGCGGAAAGACTCCACAATGTTAATTAGAAGAGCAGAGAAGAAAGAACACAGCCCTGAGGGGATCTGGTGCTGATGGTCTGTGAGTCGGAGATGTCTTTCCCCAGCTTCACATGCTGCTTCCTGTCAGAAAGGAAGTCAGTGTTCCACCTGCAGGTGGAGTCAGGCACAGCAAGCTGGGAGAGCTTCTCCTGAAGCAGAGCTGGGATGATGGTATTAAAGGCAGAGCTGAAGTCCACAAACAGCATCCTGGTGTAGGTTCCTGCGGAGTCCAGGTGCTGGAGGATGTAGTGTAGGGCCAGGTTGACTGCATCATCTACAGACCTATTGGCTCTGTAGGCAAACTGGAGGGGGTCCAGGAGGGGGTCGGTGATGACTTTGAGGTGTGAAAGCACAAGGCGCTCAAAGGACTTCATAACCACAGAGGTCAGGGCGACGGGTCTGAAGTCATTAAGTCCTGTGGTCTTTGGCCAGAGGGTAGTCATAACTCACTTGATTGCAAGAGGTTGTTTGCAAGCAAATTTAGTTATGTTACATTAACCATATGATAGAATGTCAGGATTTGAGTTTTGAGAATTGAGTTCATGCAGGATCCTACCTTGACTCTGTGTGTTTCACAAGGTTCGTCTCTCCCCTCTCTATTCTCTCATTAGAGTGATTTATGCTGGTGTACCTGCACTGTCTGATTGAACTCAGTGTGTGGTCCTGTTATCCCTGATTGATGCATCTGTATACATGACAAATTAGTTGTTGATATGTCCCTGCACCAGTGTGACAAAAGTTTACACCTCTTGGCAGCTTACCTGATTCACATGTTTATAATGTCTCTGCTTTCTTTTCATTCCCTTTCCTTCCTCAGCAGGTAGCTGTGTTATCCAACAAATGCATGTACTTGTCATCTGTCATTTAGATAAGTCATACTGTCTCTGGAAATTGAAAATGGCTCGTTAACACGCAGTGGGGTGGAAAAAAAACGGAAACTTTTAATGACTTCATGAGAATTCTTAAAAAAGAAACTTTGCAAGGTATTTCTCTGTGTCACACTGAAAACATAAAACTGTTTCCCTGTGTAACCTAAGATTTCTTCTCCGGTTGTGTTCTCTCTCTTTTAGTGTCTTTCTCTCTGCCCTCTCAGTTGTTGAAGCGTGTGATTGGACAGCAGTGATGCTCATTAGCATAATGCCGCGGCATCCATCTTCAGCCTGCATGAAGTTGAGGAAAACCTGTGTGTGTGTGTGTGTGTGTGTGTGTGTGTGTGTGTGTGTGTGTGTGTGTGTGTGTGTGTGTGTGTGTGTGTGTCTGTGTCTGGAGCATCAGCAGCAGTAACCATTAAAGACAGGGTCAACCACGGTTGAACACATTAGGCATGTTGGCAAATGTCTCATTAGCAAGCAAATACTTGGTGGGAAACTTCATGAAGTGCACTCATTCAAACACATCCTACTTTACTTTCCTGGCTGTCAGGTTGCTGCTGTGTTGTAGGTCAAATGTATAGGTATTAGTTTTTGTTGTACTTTCTTTCGTTGTATCAGTGCACAGGAGTCAATATCCACACATGCACAGGCAGCTTTCAAATAACACCCCAGTTAATCACATTATTTGAAGACATTTGGATGCAGACTAAAACAGTTGAGAATTTGTACCCAAGTTGGCCATTATTGTTGCCCATTGCATTTTACAAAGCTGCTTTCTACCATAGTTGTGTGAATGCAGTTTAACAATGCAGTTGTTATAATAATGGGAATTCAGCAGCAGCAGTGTGGGGATGGAAAAATTACTTATAAAAGCATTTAGTATTTCCCCCAAACAATTTCTTAATTTCGTTGTATTTTTAAGAACAAAAAAAGTTGATATTGTTAATAAAATGTAATGTTGGTCTGCAGCCTTTGTGGTAAACATTTGTCTTAACCCCCAGGCCACCAGGGCACACCCCTTTCAGTTCTTTAAGGTACATTGACGTTTTACATGCTAAAATTGCCTTCAATTTTAAGGAGGTGTCATGCCAGCAAAGCACTGTGTCGCAATAGTCTTTTTTTTTTTTAAGGAAGACATATTTACATGTCAGGGTAGGAAAAGCATGTTTATGTTAAAACATATAATGGCTGAATTCCATGTAACCGTTTTGATTACTGGGACAACCGACTAGAACAGAGCCTTATTAGCATTATTAGTAGCCCCTGTGCTTTGCAACTGTATGTCAAGTCAAAATATTTGCTGTGAGAAAGGCCTAAGCCAGAACTGCCACACCTAAATGGAATACAGTCGCAATTAATCTGATTGATAACACCTCAACTTGACCTGCTAAAAGCATATCAAAATCATACTATTCCGTATCGACATTGAGGTTAGCATTCAGTATTTTTTGTGATTTACATTCAACACGCACCCAAGCTCAAAGGTCCTATTTTAAACATCCCTCTCTTTCACCTGAACAACAGGGAAGAAAATGAGCAATCTGTTATGACTTCTCAGTGTCTCCAAAGCAGATAAATGGATGGCAACAACAGACTAAAGGAGGGAAGTGACTCATCACAGTCAGGACTTAATGGGTATTGTTTTTCACACTGAAGGAAAAGTCCAGCCTTGTTTTTTTTCAGTTTGCATTGCATCTTGGGAGGTTATAGAGGGTGTGGTTTACTGAATTCTGTGGGTATATCAAATTGTATGCAGTAGACTATTGTCAGTACTGCATATTGACTACTGCAGTCTTTTTGTCCTTTGTCTTTTAACGTAATACCCTCGGTGCTCTCTCCGTGGTAACATTTCAATTCCACTTAAAGAGTTACGAGAGACTAAGTTTGTGAAGAATACAATTTCAAAATAGATTGAGATCTTTGGGGTGCTCATGATGAACACTTTCAGAACTTTTCATCAAATAGCTTCAAAAGCTTTTGCATTTCACTTTGTTAAAGTTGTCCATACCCTCTAAACACGTAAGCTGGCAATAACTGAAAAAAGTGTGACTGTCCGCAAGCAGATTGACTGAAAGAAACACAGGGAGGTAGGGAAGACATAAGACAGGTTGCTAGATAAAACAGACAAGGGAAACAAAAGGAAGGAAGGAGGAAAAGGAAGATACATTCTAATAAAACAGACCACCATGGAAGATAAAGATGGTGCTGGCAGGAAAAAAGGCAACAAAAAAAAGCACAAACAGGATGTTAACGAGGTGGGGCATTCATCATAATAGTGTATAAGAAAAACATGCCAGCATGAAATGAAAGTTTCTCATCACATCATTCACAATGTATCGAAAACAGCATCTCTGGCAGTGTTGTTTGGTAGTATGACCATGGCGAGTGAGTGTAATTTTCTACCACATCCCAGAGAGCAATCGGCATAATGGTCACTTACTGACAGGGCACTGCAGCAACTACAGGACTGAACAAATATGACTCAAAATCTGGGATGCTGCATGAGATCCAAAAACTACAGTACTGACAATATGATACACAACATTTCATGGGGGAAACAAACAAGCAAAGCAGCAGTATAACACAATAACAGTTAATTAATATTAAAAGAAAGAATGAACATGGCAGTGAGTGGTGAGTGGTAAGGGCAAATCCGGATCGACTCAATTTCTCTCGCAAGCAAACAAAGTTTTGTTTTAATGAAGTGGTATTTGCCTAATTAGGAAAGAGTAAAATAATGTTTGAGTGTACATTTTTGTTTGTGATATAACCAGATTGAAAATCATTGAAAAAGTTTAGTTATCATCCAGGTCCACAGATATTTAATACATTCCTAATGCTGCAATTGCCCTCAACTTTACACTGGCACTGTCTGAGACAAATGCACAATACAGACCGTGACAGTGATCGCTCTGATGATGAAGTGTCTTCATAAATGCATATGCATTAAGACTGCTTCAGGAAGAGTCATTTCTCAGATGATGATTATCAAGGCATAATAATAAAACATTCTAGTGCACAAAATACTATTTGTCCAAATTGTTTAAGACATCACATTTTAAAAATAGGTCACAAGTAGTTTAAAGGAGAACTCCGGGCAATTTTTACATTAATCTTGATCGCTATAAGTATGTGAGTACTGTCGATAGCAAAAAAAAACTAGCCCAATCAGCTATTACTGTACAAGAAACGGGCATCATTTGGCCCATAGTCACTGATATGATCATAACCACTACAGTGCTCAATTACCTATTTTTGAGGGGGAAATAAACTTTTTTCGCCGCAAAGCATGAACTGTCCTCTGGAGGACATCCACCAGACCAGCGGGCGCCCGTGGATTGTGGTCGGCCGCGGCAGGCGGGGAAGACGGGGAGGAAGTAGAAGGATGCCGGTCTGGCCTGCTAGCCTGGCCTTGGAAACTAACACACAGTTTTCCACTGCAGAGACTACCATTCACCAACGCAAGATGGATTGCACACAAAATGGATATATATGCTACAAATACACACAGAACTGCTGCTTGATGATTATTACCGAAGCCTGGCTGAACACACTCACTCATCCCAGACGGCAGCTAGCAGCTAACAGGTTAGGTGAATTTAAACAATGTCTGAGTTGAAAATGCTTCTTGTTGTCATGTAAGGGCCCTGTTCATGTTGCACAGACATTTTAATTGCATTTTGTGTCTGTTAAAGAGGCACAAAGGCACTCTTTATGATATGCCCCCAAAACCGCCGTTTTAGCTAAGTGGGAGCTCTCGGCATTAGCTGCAGCAGCTCCATGTTGCTAGCACCGATTCGACTCGTTTTTTTTTTTTTTTGCTATCTACAGTACTCACATACTTATAGCGATCAAGATTAATGTAAAATTGCCTGGAGTTCTCCTTTAATAATGCACATTTATCTCTTGATCTATAATAAAAAACTATAATGTCAACAACAAAAAGTGAGACCGGAGGACAGAAAGGCCAGGAAACGGACAGTACATGTAAGGACCAAGTTATTTTAGTGTTTAGTGTTTAGCACAACTCAAGCTAAGCTATAACATCCCACCTTGAAAAACAGAAGAGCAAAGGAGTTTTCGGGTATGTGTGTATGTGAGAAACAGTGTCAAATATTGCAAAGTTTGTTATGTATAGAGCTCTTAGACTGACATCAATTTTTCTATCATAGAGTCAAACACTAAACAAATTCAGGCGTGAACTTCTTTACTTGTGGGTACCCACATTGACACAATGCATTCCGTGAATTTGACTATCAAAACTCATTACCTAACCGTAATATAATAACATAAACCTGCTTCTAAACATAATACTATATCCAAATCTTAACTCTTAGTCCCAGCCAAAATGTTTTCACTTTCCAGCCAAAAAGTTCTGACTTTCAGAAAGATGTCCTCATTCTCAAGGTCTAAAAAAAGCAGTCCTCACATAGATAGCAATACAAGAACACACACACACACAGATACACTCGCCTTCCTTCACTTCCTGATTCTTGTCAGCGCTGCCAATTACAGCTAGAATGTCCTCCTTAAGGGCTCGTCAGGAACTCCTGGAACCTTTGAGAAATGTCACCAGTCAGATTCACTGTGCTCTCACTTAGGGAGAATTTCTATTTTATTTTTTTCCTGGGTTCAGTGGCTGGCTGATACCGAACCCGATAAAGTCAAGATGATGGCTACTGGGGTGGCCTGGTGGTTAAGATGCACACTGTTCTCTGATCGCAACGTCCTCAGCTTGATTCCGGCCACTGCTGAACTTTGTTGCACATCATCAGTTCCTGAACTGGTTATTATTTGTGATTCTACATGAAGAAACATGGCACATCTTGCCAGTTTTCAGTTGCTCTCATACGGTATATCACTGATTGTGCCTATAATAATAATAATAATAATAATGATAATATAAAATACAATAGAAATAGCTCACAAGCACACACCATCAAAACAATTGTTATATGAAACATCTTTATTAAACTTATAAATATGATCTTTTACCCTTTGCTTATTCAAATTTCCTACAAAAGTATAATACCCAGTATGGTGCTTAGAGAAAAGACTTCATCTTCCGTGCTTTTACATTGTTTTTTTTCCTTTAGATGAAGCAATAGCTTTTGATTCACACAGTTGCAGGTCATGTTTATTTATATTTCCTGGTTTCATGTCTACCCTTGATAAATAGACTGGACTTGAACTGCTTTCATTTACATTCTATTTGTTTATGAGACAGTTAGTCATGAAGCTCTAGCTTGGGACAAATTTGATTGGAGGAAGTGATTGATAGCATTTGTGCACACAGGGGCTGACTGTGAGGAAGCTCTCACACTCAACTTTAAATTTTCCTTCGACATTCCTCCTTCGTTCACTCTGTGTTTTAAGTGTTTAAGGATTGTTGCCATAGCTCTAATCCAAGTTTTCCATTCGAAGATACCCATTCTGACAAAGACTGAATGTTTGGCAATGTGAGATTAAAGTTCATTTTAACTGGGAAACTAGTAAAAAGTAAAAAAAAAAAAAAAGAGGAAATGTCATTAAAAACCTTTAATGACTGAGGTTTGCACTAATTTAAAATGAGCAGAGTGCTGTGCTGTTTGAAGTTGGAGGTTGAAATCATTTGTTGACTCCAACTTGCTGTCTGGACTGGTGGTGGAAGAAAAGAAAGCAAATAAAGAATGAGAGAAAAAGAGCTGAACGAATAGAGAAAAATTACAAGTAAACAGAGATACAATGGATAAGAAAAAGATGGCTGGTAAAAGAATAGAACATGCAAGGCCGAGGAGAGAGATGGCAGCAGTAGCCATAGTATAAAAAGAAACAGAGGAAAAGAGGAAGAGTGAGATTATTTTTCTACCTTTTGTGTGTATATATATATATATAATTTTTGTCTTCATCTACTTTTTCCTCATACTGTCAGCTGGGTGGGCGCACCAAGCATGATAGACATCAGAGATATCCAGAAAGTGTAAGAGTAAGAGTCTTAGTCTGTGCACGGATAGGAGCTAAACCTAGCTACGCCTCTGCTTAAAAAGTCAGTGTTTTAAAAATGACTAAACTTTTAAGTCATTTAAAGTTTTAAAAAGACCCGTACAGGGCATGAATCAGTTGGTTTTTTACCTGGCAGCAATTTGACGCGTGTCTTTGTGTACTAGACCCAGTCAACAAACTGCTTTGTGGGAGCCAAAATGTGATATCAGACATACAGAGTCTAGAATGAAAGTAATGCTCTATAACACAGCAAGTGTATTTTGAATTTGAGTCATATCTGGAGCTGTGAGAGGCAGCTTATTAACAAACTCCCTTTTTAAGTGACATTTTTTCCGTGCTCAGCGGGAAGAACTTGTCGGAGCCCAGTTAGAATCTTTTATTTCCTTCTTTTACAGGCTACAAGCTTATAATCCACATGACTGTCACCTGACATGAAAGATAATTTACATACTATGCACTGTATTGTCAATTTGTATTAATGTATACTACTTTTCCTAAAGAGAAAGAAGTTTAAGGAACATTACAGAATATAAACAGTCCTAAGGACATTCACACCTAACTTGAAATGTATTAGAATCTCAACTCTCTTGCTACAATGATACATATTACGGTCATATGAGCACAAAAGTACATATAATGTGTCATCTTCACAAATCATTTGCAAATACAGACAATCATGAGAGATATGATTCACAGCTGAGGCGTGAAGATGAATCGGTGCTATATTTTTACATTAACACAGCTCATACTTTGTATTAACTTTATGCTGCTCAGTAAAGAAATGATTTAATTTGCACTGTGCAGAATAACTTCTACTGCACCATGATGCTGTTCATCATCCAACGCATGAGTGAAATGTCACATTTAAATTAGTAATTCTGGTATTTCCAACAGGTACCTGAAGGCAGCATGAATGTAATTTTATTTCTTTAAAACAGAGCCAATCAGTCTGTCATTGTGAGCTCAGAAATGTGAGATGTACCAATGTAAAGCCAAATGCAAGTCAAACTCAAGGGTTTATTTACTTCACAGACCGACAAGCATCAGACAGTCTGCTCAGCCTACTACAGGTGGGGGATATTTTATTAATATCATCCTACTGTATCAGAGTAGTATTTACCACCACCTCACAGGTCAGTCCGCACATTGAGAAAACTCAAGATGACCAGTCCACTACTGCTGGTAAAACACCACTTAAAATCAAAGTGCAGGGTGTTTTTTAACTTAAAATAGAACAAACATAACAACAATACAATACAATATATTTAAGTATAGATTGCTTATTATACTTCCATACTCATTCTTAAAGTACAATTTTAAATGCAGGTCTTTTACTGAAGTTTTGTGCAATGTTTTTTTCAACCCATTCTCAATCCAAACTCGTCAGATAAGGCAGCTTAGTCAGTGGCCCTCAGCGTCTGATACAATGCACAGGCAACCTTTAGCGTCTGTATTGGACGCACCGGGGTTTCAACTAACTCCAATGTAGTCTATATCCACGACGTTCCACTTCCAGGATTGCTCCGGTGCTGCCGGAAATTCCGCCGGATGTCACTCTTTAGATCCGTTACCTTACGCTTTCTTTGTGTTGTAATTTTAAACTCCAGTCGATTTATGAGGACTATGGTTAACTGCTCCTCAGATCTCTGCAGGGTAAATCCAGACAGTTAGCTAGATCATCTCTCCAATCCAGTTTTCTGTTGCACTACTAAAACAACCTTTGAATGTACTCATGTTCCGCCAAATCAAGTTACTTCCTGGGGCTATTTTGCAGCTGCACCCTGGCCCAAGATGATTGTGATTGGTTTAAAGAAATACCAATAAACCAGAGCACATTTTTCTCCCATCCCGGAATGCTGTGTTGACTGGTCTGGCAAAGTGAGACTAACTCCAGTGTAAACCCATGTTTAGTTGGCCACCAACTCCTAAGTCAAATAGCTGACTCCTTAGCTGCTAAATGCTCCAGTATGTCCACTAACTAGTTGCTAACTGAACGAAATAAAAAAGAACAAAACCAAAAGTCTGAGTCATAAGCAGACAACAAAGAGGAAGAGTGTTGAGCTGATATTGTGGGATTCTACATTGTTTGTACCTAACAAGGCAGCACTGCATGACTCTCTCTAAACAAAAGGGGTATAGTCATTAAGGTGAATATATTTTGCTGCAGATGCAATGAAAAAACTAAATTACCCAGACACCCACAAACACTTTTCCCTCTGTATTATGAAGATGCAAACCATAAATAGCATAAACTGCCACAAAATGTGCCCTTTATACCTGGTATATATAATTCAACTATAGTACATAATGGAAAAAGAGGATAACACCTACAGGTAATCGTACCTTTATTTTATCGGTGCTAACATACATTGTCAAAGAATAAAGTATATGTTATATATAAAAAAAAAACAGGAAGCAGGGTGTGGTGGAATTTCCAGTTTACAATCTCCTGCTATGTAAATTGATACAATGGTACCCAGGTCTCATTCAGGTCAGTGTCCAATATAACCTCATAACCTTTCCAGGCAGAGGAATACTTTAAAGGGCCATACACACCAAGAACGATAACTATGACGATAACTATATAGTGTTAAAAATTGTTCTAACTTAAGTGGATGGTGGAGTCCACACCACAACTATAACAATAACCACAGTAGAGAACGATATCGTTGGGATCACTTTTAGAGCGATTTGATGAACGATTTAAACACTTACAGCCAATCAAAATCCATCTGAATTTACAACATGGCAAGGCAGAGAGAGACACTGCCGAGAGATTGGTTTCACACAGTTGATTAGTGGCGTGACTTTAACACTCGGTGGGGCTACAATCCTTAAGCTCTGTGTATTTTTGTATACCGGGACAGATATTACTGTAATCGTACGTTGCAATGATATATTGTTATCAGTTGAAGTGTGCAGTGTGTGCCTGACGTAGCTGTTTGCAGAACGTTATTGTTCAGAAGTGTGGATGCTCACATCGTTATAGTTATAGTTATTGTTATAGTTAATCATTCTTGGTGTGGACGGCCCTTAACTCTGTGTCTCCATTGATGATGGAAAACATAACAGCTGTATGACAACACAGTGCTGCCTCATGCTGCCAAGGTCATGGAGGAAGTAAACACATAACACATTATGTCTGTGCTGAGGTATTTGGGTTATTTTTAGGCACCCACAATATCTTTGTTTACATTGAAGGTTCAGCTAAAACTGAATGCCGCCAGCATTAGTTTAAATGGAAGACAGGAATTTCAGAGAGTTGGGACAGCACGACACAATAACACATTGTGGTTAAACTGTACTGCCTGCCTAAATGTTCTCCTCAATCTAGAGTCCATTAAATGCTTCTGTGTAATTCATCAGTTTCCAGAACCTTCTTCACTTATGTGCAATGCTCCTAGTTTTTCCTTAACACAGGGCAAGTACAAGTCTTTCCTCAATAGTCCAAAGTGACGGAAATGGTATAGGGACTTGGATAAAAAAATGTTAAAGTGTCCCAGTAAAAAAACACAGACACAGAAATAAAGACAGCAGATACTGATTTAAGCAGTACAGGAAGATATACAGAGACACAGTCAGAGGCGAGCTGCGAGGTGAGGAGAGCAGAGAGACAGAGACGCAGCCAGAGTAACTGATACAGAGACATAAAGAGGAGAAGCCAGACAGGTCAGAGAGGAATACACTTCTAACTTCTCTTCTGGGAGTGTGTGTGTTTGTGTGTCAGAGAGAGAGAGATCTCTCTCTCTCTCTCTGACACACAAACACACACACTCTCGGATAAGGTTTCAAGAAGTGCAGAGCAGACAGTCAAATCTCCCAAGACTGCAGTGATTGGAGAAAATTAATGCCAAGGATATTAATTGCAGTTTTACAGTAGTATCAGTAGTATCTTTTTTAGGCTGTAGATACCAAAGGAAAGTGTCCTTTTGATTTAGGTGAACTATACTTTCTGCACATTGCTTGCAATAGAACTGTCATGTTTTGAAGTTATTATTCTTGTCTGTTCATGTGTGTGACATGTTTTCCATTTGTCTGTGTCCACTTCAATAAGTCCTAAACCTTTCTGCTTGTGTGTGTGTGTGTGTGTGTGTGTGTGTGTGTGTGTGTGTGTGTGTGTGTGTGTGTGTGTGTGTGTGTGTGTGTGTGTGTGTCTTGTGCTTGCCATAGTGTATCATTTCATTCCTGTGTTGACTCTCTGTGGCCTGAGGCGAGGACAGTAAATTGGCACTGTGCTGTGTTTGGAGGAGTTTGAATTGAGGTGAGGCCCCTATGAGAGACTCTTGACTGTCAAATAAAAAAATTTTCAGCTAATTGAATAAAACTCAACCCATAGATCAAGGGATTTGTAGTCTGGTATTTACAGAGCAAAGAAATAATAATAATTTATATATATATATATATATATATATATATATATATATATATATATATATATATATATATATATATATATATATATATTAAAGATAGTCTTGTTGCCACATTACTGCTTCCCTGCAGCCATATATCAAAAGCCGTTTTCCACTGCCAGAAACCTGCACATGCAGAAACAAAGATGAAAAAAGACCTTATCTCCATGGGGTTTGCATATTCCTCCCCATGCTCATGTCAGATTGCCTCCACGTTCTCTAGTTTACTCAAAATAGTCCACACACCATTGACAAATTAGTCTCCAGTTTCCTTTGACTTGCATGGTTTTGTTCAGCAATTTTTATGTGAATACAGATGGTGTCTGACTATAGCTTGTTCATGAAGTACCAACCTGTTCATGTTTTTTCTCTGCCCTCTGCCCTCTACATCCTACAATAGCCTTCAGCACCCCCCTCATGCAAAACATAACAGAGCCTAGAGGCTCCAACAGCATAGACTAGGATGTTACCTGTGGGAACCGAACATCACAACAAACCAGACCGAGAAAAGAGAACAGGTGTGGAAGTTGTACACCGCCCCTTCCACTTGAAACAATAAAGACCGAGAATTGTCAGAGATGGCTTACTCTTGGAGAATTTGTGCATTTTAATTTAAGCAAAGGTAGACTCTCAAAGAAAACACTTACATTTAATATGATCATATGAACAATGTCCAGAATGGGAAATGACCAATGAAGGCAGCAGCAGAAGAGTTGGAGAAAAGAAGAAATGCGCAAACAGTTGTGAGACCAACAATCCTTCAACCAAAAAACAAAGAATACCTAATTACACAAAATGCAAGCAAAAAAACTAAATTTACAGATAATGACTGAAGTGAATCCTTGAAATATATTTTCTCGGCTAAATATATGTATATGATAGTATACATTTGTTTAATTCCCATAAGTGTCAGAAGATATGTTATGAAACCATCAGATCCCAATTGCTTTGTCGTTCATATCCTATCATCTACTGACTTGATCTCTGTGAGTTTATTCTGAAAGCAGTTACGAGATCTCGGAGAACAAAGCGACACATAGCAGGGTTCAGTTCACAGTGTTCTAAAGATCAAATGAGACACACAAGAAAATATACATTTTCTAACCATCGCTCCATTCACTTAGATGACGTGATAGATAAGAAAAAGGCCCCATAGGAAAGGAGGATTAGTTCAAGTTGGGTTCATGCAGATACATTTTCAGAAAGGAAAGCAGTGTAACAATTTGATACCAAAATAAAACAGATGAGAGAGACTTTGTTCAGAGTTGACTTTGTACAGAATGGAATGTAACACATTCACAACAACAGATATCCCCGGTGCATCTCGTTACAGAATCAAATTCCTTTCGATTCCTTTGAATAACTCTCTATGTGCTTTTCCTCTAGGATTAGTCAATAAACACTCCAATGTTCCTTGTAGATCTCTTAATTGAGTACCAATTTGCCTTGCCGGATACATTTTTAAAGCCTCCATACAAAATGAAAAACCCTAACAAAAAACCTGCTACTTTTTGTTTGCTTTATTTCTCCCCAATAGATTTTCTTTTCTGGTATTCCTCAAAGAATTAGCCCCAGTGTGTTGAAACTACTCAAAACTGATCTTGGTAGGTCAACTGTTCTATTTTATTGTTTCTTACTTTTATTCTGTTATTATATTTTAACTATTTCTGTTGTCTTTTTCATAATCTAAGTGGACACAAAATAAACCAATTATATAATATTGTCAACTGTTAATGATGTCTGGGCCCCATTGGTCCAATCTGTTGCAATATCCATCATCCGTCCAGGTTAAATCAGAATCAGTCTGGTTGTGTAACAGTTTTGGCCTTAACAGGCTTTAATGTTTGAGATTGAATTATAGTTCCCTTATTAGACAAATACATTTTTTAAGAATACGTGACATTTTCCACACATTCAATTGTCATGATATCAAAAAAGCTATACACACCATCAGACTGACGACAGCTGCTTTGCTATTTTTCAGCAGACCAGGTTTAAGTTAATAAGGATGTAATAAACCTGTAAACCATTTTAGGCCATGAATGGGTCTAGATGAAGGGCAGGGGATATGGCATGAATTTGGCCTTGGGCACTGCCAAATGGACAGTGTTGCTCAGAATTTTAATCAAGATTTCAATGACATTTTACCAATCCTTACACACAGACCTCCACATGCAACAGCACATGCACGCGCGCACTCACACACACACGCATGCAAGCACACACTACTATTTCTGATGGATTGTAATACTGAGGTCAGGTCATGTCTGTGCCTCCTCATCAGCTTGTTAAATATCACTTTGAAACACATTCAGCATTTAAAAACCTTATGATAATTAGACTTCCTGCCGAAAACAGCCATTCCTGACTGACCTGCATTATTACAATTTTGAACTCACTTAGCTAGAAACAGAGAGCACATGTTACACTCTTAATGTGTTCTTTGAAATCTCTTTGTAATCAAACAATTAACTGTCCTTGGAGGAAATCAAATATGTCACAACAAAAACTTGCATATATTCTTTATCTCTGGTTAATGTGGGAAGAAGGGACTTGCAGGGACAGACCTGCAACTGCTCTACATCTGCAGACACATGGAGAAGAAGGAAAAACTCAATGGACATTGCAGGTCATGTAATAGGAAATATATGTAGCCTCTTTATGAATTAATAACACCATATTGTTGGTTAATAAGTTTCTTGTTGTTAAACTGACTGTCAAGAAAGCTCTAACTTTTACTGAAGAGTTGTGTTGAAGTTCTGACCATTGGATGGAGAATGCAGTGGCTGCATCCTGTATATGACTTTTCTCTTGTAGCGTATTTTGTGTGCATCTTGTTTGTGTTTATTTCTAAATGTTTTGCAGTGTATACAAATCAGGACACCGATATACTGTTGTGAATAGAACTAGTATTCTTTTTAAGCAGTTTTGCACAAATCATACACAGAAAATACTTGGAAATCAGTCACAGATGTCCTGGCCCTCAGCATGCATATTTATTAAGGAACAGAGAGCGTATCGTATCGTATTATGGCCAAAGCATCATGTGACCTTACATGCTCTGATGAACTGATAAATACTAACTGAGTGAGACAGTGAGTAAAGGCATTTTCTCTAGTCAGCTCTG